>JAPTOF010000007.1:17765000-18365000 GCA_028554755.1 Cordia subcordata
TTTGGAAGTTCGAATTTGAACTTTGGTAGTTCGATTATGGTTTTGTTTTACGCCGTTAAAAAATATTAACATTGTAATGAAACTTGAGTTGAGTTTTGCGTTGATTAACAAATTACCTTTATCAAATTGCATCACCATGGATTGATGATACATGCAAGAATATAATTAACCACATATATACAGATATAGATGCAACAGCTCACCAAACGCTAATAATAGATTCCTTCGGGGTAGCAGTGGGTAGGGGGTGGGGTTTTGATAATAACGTGGAACGTATAGAAAGAAAATCTGCAAAAAAAAAAAAAAAGGTATAGAAAGAAGAGGAAGGCGGAAATTGAACTTTGAAAGTTCAAAGTCATCATTTTTTGAACCAAGATAAAAAAAATAATCGTCCGAAGTTCGAATTTGAACTTCAGAAATTCGAAAAGTCTATTTTCACAAACACTTTAAAAATTGGGTTAATTTTGGAAGTAATTAAAAAATAGGGTCAAAAAAATTTTCCTTTCTTTTCTCTCCTTATCTCTTCTGGAATTGGGAATTTGAATTTTTCTTGTAACATGTAGTTTTACACGAAAAATTTAGCAATAATAAAATTTTTAAATTGTTTTATTATAATTGCACGTTAATTCGTTATTATTAAATTTTTGTTATAATGTTAAGAGAACCTAAGTGCTCTGTTGTAGCCAAAAATTGGCACGGACCTATAGATCTACTACCTCGCTCTAAACCTCAAATTCAAGCCTCAAGGGTAAGGCTGCGGCCCACAAGCATCTCATGGAAAGTTGCTTCATTCGGTCGGTTGGTCAAATGTAGATCAAGAAAGAGGCTACAACCCATAGTCACTTGACAGGCATGTAAGCCGTCCAATCAGAAGCCCAAACTCAAAATCATGGAAGAGTCCAATTCACACTTAACTGGCCGTCTTGATATACGAACGGGTGTTAGTTCCATCTTATCTAACTACGGTAGTAGCTAAGGTAGTTCAACCTTATCACCCGGCTAGAAGGGGATAGACATCTAGCTATCAATCTCATCAGCTTGACTTTGAGTGGATAAACTACTGTTGTTCTGAAGAGAGTGCCCAGAAGCGAATCCTATGGGTCTCCAAACTCTTAGCTATCAGCAACTATAAATAAGTAACTCTCGGCAATGGGAAAGGCATCAAACAATCACACAGTTGGCACTTAAAGTAGCTATCTGGCTGTTCCCTAGCTGTTTCCATGTATGGGATATCACCTTCTTATAACAACTCGACTGTTCTCACACATATCCTATCACTCCTAGTAACAAACCGATTGTTCTCACAAATACCCTATTACTCTTAGTGACAATCCGACTGTTCTTATACATACTCTACCTCTTTTAGTATAATTCGGCTGTTCTTATATATGGTATTTCACCCATAGCATCACTCTGGCTACTATCATATATTGCCCACTGTGCATACTCTGATGATCCCCACTATGATAGACTCCTAAACCTTTTCTGTATATTATTTTCCCCTCAAATTACCACTTGATTATTACTTTAAGCATCAGAGTGTCTTTGGCTGGCACCGCACTGGTGTCAAGGATTTACCTCGCTCTTCTTGCCTTTTGTCTCACAAGTTACTGGTGCCCCTAAATCCGAGATTGTAGATTTTAATGTCTACATGCTCCATGATCCCGGTGAATATCTCTACTTTACCATAGCAAATGAGTATTCTTTTCTTGAGTTTACACTAGCCCTTTTTATCAGCATTATCTCCTAAAATGAAAATTGCTGTAAAGTCTTGTTATTACATTTATATCTAAATCTTTCAAAGAAATTTCTTTTTCCTGTAAATATTTTTCCAATGATTGCTTTGGCTACATGAAATCTATAATGTCTTTCATTGTATGTGTTACAACATAATACTTATTTTATATAGAAAAATCTCAAGATTCTAGTCCACCATATAAGGATATAAGGTTCCGGGTCACTTTTCGTATTGACAAATTAATTATTGTGATGGAACCCCAATAATTGTTAACATGGCATTAGAGTTAGGTTTTTAATTTGGTCTAATCTTCACTGTACATATCCATTGACATACAACTTATCCAACCCTTGTTCATCATGCACATCTATTCGTATAGGGGCCTATCCTTGTAAGTAGTCCATTATAGTTGCATTTGTTCCAGGTTATGTTGGCCTATTGTTTTAGGCCTCATGTCCATCCAAGTTCTATCCAAAGGTTGCGATGGCCCATCATTTGTTTCAAGTCGCATGTTCATTCGAGTTTGGTCGAAGGAGTGCATGCACTATTCTGGGTCACACATGGGTCAAAGGTGTTACAATTAATACATGTCTATTTGTTCAGGGTCATGATGGTCTATCCATTGTTCTAGGTCACATGTCTATCCAAGTTCTATTCATGGGCCATTGTGACCTATTGATTGTTTTGAGCCTCATGTATATCTATGTTTTCCAAATCATACATGAGTCGAGTGTGTTACAATATAATACTTGTTCATCTATTTCGAGTCGTGATGGCTTATCCATTTTTTCAAGTCACCTATCTATCTAAGTTCTATACAAAAACCATGGTCACTTGTGTATTTTTCGGATCATACGTCCATCCAAATTCCATCCAAACAGTGCAGACACTGTTCCAGGTCACACATGTAAGGGGGTGTAATATTCCATATCGGTTTGTGAGGTGAATTGTGACTTGTTTATAAGTGGATAAAGTGGGTATAACTAATAACTTGTGTTGACCATTTTGGGCCAATTGATTTAGGGTCTCAAGTAGCTATTAATTGTGTGTACAACACCAATCTCACTTGTGGGCCTAGGGTTCAGGCTCAAGGGGTGACATAATAGTATTCAGAGCCAGTTACCAATTGACTGTCGGAGATAAGTGCTATGTGGGGTAAAGTATTACATCAAGTGTACGGTGGAAGCCGCCTCTTGAGCTCGTATGAGTCACTTCTAGAGTCTTGCATCACCTAGTCCAATGTGATTATGCACCATGATAAGGATGTCAGGTGATAAGTTCTAAATAAGTATTTAATTTATATGTTAGATGCACTTGATTTTGGAATAAAATGCTTCTTAATCGATATTTTAATGTAATTTTGCATAAATGTGCTTAGGAAAAGGAGCTGGATGCATTACATATGGATATAGAAGCTTTTTGGACATGTTTGTAGCAGTCAAAGTTGACATTGTCACGTGAAAAAATGCCATTTAATTGCTACGCGGGTTTTGACTGGGCTGACCAAGATTGAAGATATTTTTCTAGGCTTTTGGAAGGAATTAGCTTAAATGTTAGCAGGCTTTTTATTTTGTTGGACTTATTTCAGGCTTTTACATTTTTATTCCTTTTGGGTCAGGGTTTCCTTATCCAATAAGGAAAGTAGGTTAGGGTTTTTATTATATAAATACCTCTTAGTAGCCACCTTGGAGGAGACAGCTTTTAGTAGATAGTTCTTAGCACACAGATTAATTTTCTCTTTATTCTTTGAGCAATATTTATGGAGAAGCTGTTCTAATTTTTTTTCTAGCCGAGGATTAATCAAGATTTCGGATCATCAAATTCGTGAGATCTAAGTGTTTTTCTTCCTTTCATGCTATTTTGGTATTTGCGTATTTACTGCTTTAATAATTAATATTGATTTGCGATTATTTAATTTTGCGCGCGATTATTTAATTGTATGACAATAGGTAGCCAATTAGATTAATTTAATTAATCTAAATATAGTGGTAGCCAGGTTTCCTGTGTAATTACGCGATCTAAATGAGCAATTACCGCGAAAGTATTGACTTTTAGAATTGGGTCTTTCTAGATTTTTATTGCTACCGTTAGATAGATCCTGCGGGCATCTCCGGGGATTAGAACGTCTAATAGGTAAGGCGATAACGGGAAAAATCTTAGGGATTTAAACCGTTATCAACTCTGTAAGGAAAGATAAGGTTATTAGGCCGAGCCAATAACTATAACTGATTTATCGAAATAGCTGAAAGTATTTTTGCATCTATGATCGAATTTGTTGGCCGAAATTGCGATTGATTCTTAGGCTAGATTTTATTCTCACTTATTTTCTGATTTTCCAGTTTAGCGAATATTTAGAATTGCATATTTTAGTCAATTTAATTTTTATTTACGTTTTTTTATTTTCTGGTCAGATAGCGTGCCCAGTGCTCTAGACAGATTTGTTAATTTTATTAATTTCGTATTTAATTCCTCCCATTTTGGTTGCAACTTAGTTGAGTAATTTACTTGGCATAACTAGAATAAAATATTCTCCCAATCCCTGTGGACTCGACCCTTTTCTCACCACGCACACAAATTAAAATTACCAGTTAAGAAATAGGAATTTATTTTTGGTGGTTTCGACGCCCATCAAATTTTGGCGCCGTTGCCGGGGATTGGTGCTGATATTTTTATTTTTTTTATGACCAGATCAGATCATACAGGTGAGTTGCAATTTGATCCTGAAATCGAAAAGACCGCAAAGAGCTTGAAAAAAGAAGCAAAGTTGCGGAAACAACTTCAAAAGCAAGCCGAAGCTTTACAAGTGCAAAGTGAACCATCGAGTGAATCCGAAAACGAGAAGATGGCTGGAAACAACCAGACTTTGCGTGAATTGGTGGCTGCCCCCTTGAATCAACAGCCCCTATGCATCACTTATCCTGCATTGAACGCAGATTTTGAACTAAAATCGGGTCTAGTACACCTTCTACCTACCTTTCACGGATTAGAGAACGAGGATCCACATAAGCATTTGAAGGAGTTTGATATAGTTTGTTCTAGCATGAAACCCCAAGGAGTGACGGAAGATCAAATTAAACTAAGGGCGTTTCCGTTTTCATTGGCAGATACAGCAAAAGAATGGTTATTCTACCTTCCATCCGGATCTATCACAACATGGGATGCAATGGCAAGATCTTTTCTTGACAAATTTTTCCCTGCATCAAGGGCAGCTGGTATTAGAAAGGAAATTTGTGCCAGTAAGCAGAAGGATTCGGAGCTACTATATGACTATTGGGAGAGATTTAAAAGACTTTGTGCGAGTTGCCCTCAACATGGAATTTCGGAGCAATCTCTCATTCAATATTTTTATGAAGGGCTGCTCCCAATAGAGAGAAAAATGATGGATGGCGCAAGCGGAGGTGCTATAGTTGATAAAACACCACAACAAGCTAGAGCTTTGATTTCTATCATGGCTGTAAATTCGCAGCAATTCGGAGCAAGACAAGAACCTTCACAAAGAGTTAATGAGGTAAGTGTTTTTTCAATTGATTTGAAATTGACTCAATTAACTGCTCTTGTTCAAAGCTTGGTTACAGGTGGTAATATCCCAGTTCAAAAGGTTTGCGGAATTTGCGCTAAGGTAGGACACTTGACTGACATGTGCCCCACGCTTCAAGAAGATGATCCTCAACAAGCCCATGCCGTTGGAGGATTTCCAGGTCCACCACAGCGGAGATATGATCTTTTTTCAACCACTTATAACCCCGGTTGGAGAGACCATCCGAATTTGAGCTATGGAGCAAGGCAACAAAATTATCACCCACCTAATGCACAACAATTTCAACCACGACCAGCTCTACCACAGCAGCCTTTACCTCCAAATTCAGGCACTTCTCTTGAAGATATTGTGAAAACTCTTGCTCTTAATGCTCAAGAATTTCAACAGGATACCAAGGCGAGTATTAAGAACTTGGAAAACCAAGTTAGCCAATTAGCCATCTCCGTTAGCCGATTAGAGTCCCAGGGTAAGCTACCATCTCAAACGGTGGTCAATCCAAAGCAAAACGCAAGTGCCATGACCTTACAAAGTGGAAAGGAGCTGTAGGACAGCCACTGTCAGGCTAGGCATGGGCACACAAAGTTGACAGCACCTGAATCGGAGAAAGAAATCGAAAAAACTGATGCGGAATGCAATGATAAGGTGCTAGACAGAGATGAAACAAAGCCTAAAAAAGGTGCAGAGCTGGTGGTTAAGCCTCCTTTTCCTGAGAGATTCACAAAGTCCAAGAAAAAGAAGGAAGAGAAGGAGATTTTTGAGCTTTTTCGCAAAGTTGAGGTAAATATCCCCTTACTTGATGCAATTAGACAAGTACCTCGAATTGCAAAATTTCTGAAGGAACTATGCACTAATAAGAAGAAGCTTATGGGTAATGAGAAGATAAGTGTGGGGGAGAATGTCTCCGCCGTACTTAAAAGGAGATTGCCACCAAAATGCAAAGACCAAGGTATGTTTGCTATCTCTTGTCAAATAGGCTCTCTAGGCATTAAGAAAGCTATGTGCGATTTAGGAGCGTCTATTAATGTCATGCCTAAGTCTATTTACTCCACTTTAAATGAGGGACCTTTAAAGGTAGGACCATTGAAGGAAACGGGCATTGTAATTCAACTAGCTGATAGATCTTTGGTTTATCCCGAAGGTGTTTTAGAAGATGTTTTTGTACAAGTGGGTAAATTAGTCTTCCCTGCTGATTTTTATGTGCTTGATATGGAGGAAGATTCATCTTCCAAATCTTGTGAAATCTTGCTAGGTAGACCTTTTCTCACTACTGCTCGAACTAAAATTGATGTTCATGATGGAACTCTAACTTTGGAATTTGATGGTGATATAATGAAATTTAATGTTTATGATGCCATGAAATATCCTAGTGATGTCTCTTGTATTTTTGGCTTGGAAGCTTATGATCCACTATTTGAGAATTTACATGAATTATGGGATCAAGAGTTTCTTGAATTGTTTGAAGATGACAAGTTGAATATGGTTATTTGCAAAAGTTTTACTCTTGAAAGGTTGCAGGAAATTGAGACAAGTCATGCAATAAAGGGAGATTTTCTTGAAATACTCTATGCTTTGGAAGAACAAAAACCATGGAGGTACGGTTCATCCTCTCTTACACTTCCTGCATCTCATACAAAGCTTCTTCCTTCTATTTTGCAGGCCCCACAATTAGAATTGAAGCAATTACCCGATCATCTCAAGTATGCATACTTGGGAGAAAAGGAAACGCTTCCGGTTATTATTTCTAGCAAGCTTAACGCAATAGAAGAAGAAAGGTTGATTAAAGTCTTAATGGAGTTTAAGGAAGCCATTGGTTGGACCATTGCCGATATTAAAGGTTTGAGCCCCTCCACATGTATGCATAGAATCTTGTTGGATGATGAAACTAAAACATGTAAGGAGACTCAATGTCGTCTCAATCCACCGATGATAGAGGTAGTGAAGAAAGAGATTTTTAAACTTCTCGATGCAGGTATGATCTATCCAATTTCTGATAGTAAATGGGTAAGTCCTCTGCAAGTTGTTCCAAAGAAAACAGGTATTACAGTTACTGAAAATGACGAAGGTGAGTTGGTACCCACTCGAGTTCAAAATGGATGGAGAGTGTGCATAGATTATAGGAAGTTGAATGCTGCAACGAGAAAAGATCATTTTCCTCTCCCCTTTATTGATCAGATGCTTGAAAGGCTAGCAGGAAAAACTCATTATTGTTGTCTTGATAGTTATTCAAGTTTTCACCAAATTCCGCTCACGCCGGAAGATCAAGAAAAGACGACTTTTACCTGCCCTTTTGGTGCGTTTGCATATAGAAGAATGCCATTTGGATTATGCAATGCGCCTGCCACTTTTCAAAGGTGTATGGTAAGTATTTTTTCTGAATATGTGGAGAATATGATAGAGGTTTTCATGGATGACTTCACGGTGTATGGTGAGTCTTTTGATGAATGTCTGAATAATCTAGGTTTGATATTGAAAAGGTGTCTTGAATCAAATCTAGTTTTGAATTATGAAAAGTGCCATTTTATGGTAGATCAAGGTTTGATTTTAGGCCACATAGTTTCTTCGAAAGGGTTAGAGGTGGATAAAGCGAAAATAGATGTTATAAAAACCTTGCCTTACCCCGCGAATGTGCGGGAAGTTCGTGCTTTTCTTGGACATGCAGGTTTTTATAGGCGTTTCATCAAAGATTTTGCGAAAATATCTCAACCGCTATGTAAGCTTCTTCGAAAAGATGCTGTGTTCGAAATCAACGAGAAATGCAAGGAAGCTTTTGATAAGTTGAAGGAGAAGTTAATTTCAGCCCCGATTATCCAACCTCCTAGTTGGGATCTTCCGTTTGAAATCATGTGCGATGCGAGTGACCATGCGGTTGGAGCAGTCCTAGGCCAACGAGTTGGACGAGATCCTCATGTCATATATTATGCTTCTAGGACATTGGACAAAGCTCAAAACAATTATTCCACCACAGAAAAGGAGCTTTTAGTGATAATCTTTGCTTTAGAAAAATTTCGTTCATATTTGCTTGGCACTAAAGTAATTGTTTATTCTGATCACGCAGCATTGCGATATCTTTTAGCAAAAAAGGATGCGAAGCCAAGGCTTATTCGATGGGTGTTACTCATGCAAGAATTTGATTTGGAGATTCGAGACAAAAAGGGATCTGAAAATCTAGTCGCTGATCACCTTAGCCGGTTGCCCACGAGCGATGAACCATCCCCTCTCAAGGACAACTTCCCAGATGAGTTTCTTTTTGTTGTTCACAATAGCTCTCCTTGGTTTGCTGATATCGTCAATTTCTTAGTCACTGGTTCTTTGCCTCCTGAGTTGTCTAAAAGTGAAAAAGATAAAATAAAAAGGGATGCGAGGTATTATGTGTGGGATGATCCTTATTTATGGAAACATTGCACTGATCAGGTTATTAGACGATGTGTTATTGAATCTGAAATTCCGTCTATCTTGAAATTTTGTCATACGCATGCGTGTGGTGGCCATTTTGGTCCAAAGAGAACTGCACGTAAAATTCTTGAATGTGGATTATATTGGCCGAACCTATTTTGTGATTCCTATGAGTATTGTAAAAGATGTGCTAATTGTCAAAGGACAGGTAGTTTAGGACATAGGGATCAAATGCCTTTGAATTCTATTCTTGTGTGCGAAATTTTCGATATATGGGGATTGGATTTCATGGGGCCGTTTCCTTCGTCTTTTGGGTATGTGTACATCATTCTTGCCGTTGATTATGTATCTAAATGGATAGAGGCCAAGCCTACACGTACTGACAATGCTAAAGTAGTCGTGGATTTTGTGAAGTCTTGTATTTTTAACATATATGGAGTTCCACGAGCCATAATCAGTGATAGGGGTACGCATTTTTGCAATAAAGTCTTTGGAGCGCTTTTGAAGAAATATGGTGTAACCCATCGGACTTCCACAGCTTACCATCCACAAACGAATGGACAAACTGAAGTGTCTAATCGAGAAATAAAATCAATTCTTGAAAAGACAGTGAATTTAAATAGGAAGGATTGGAGTTTGCGGCTAGACGATGCTCTTTGGGCTTACCGCATTGCTTACAAAACACCGATAGGTATGTCACCATATCGACTGGTGTTTGGAAAGCCATGCCATCTTTCGGTGGAATTGGAGCACAAAGCGTACTGGGCTATCAAACAATGCAACATGGAGTTGGAAAAGGCAGGGGGACAACGAAAATTGCAAATCCAAGAGCTCGAGGGAATCCGGAACGATGCGTATGAAAGCTCAAGGATTTCCAAAGAGAAAACAAAAGCTTATCATGATCAGCGATATCAAGAAAACAATTTTTTGTGGGCTAAAAAGTATTACTTTACCAATCTCGCCTAAAATTATTTCCAGGTAAGTTTCGTTCTCGTTGGATAGGCTCTTTTATTGTAACTAAAGTTTTTGCGCATGGTGCAGTGGAAATCCAGAGTTTGGAAACGAATAAAGTATTAAAGGTGAATGGTCATCGTTTGAAGCTTTTCTATGATGAATTTAATGTGCAAACAGTGGAAGAATTGATGTTGGAAGCACCCACGGAATACGAGTAACCGTTCCGGAACGTCGAGCCAACGACGTTAAAAAAAGGTGCTAGTGGGAGGCAACCCACAGAGTTTGGAATTTTATTTTGTATTTGTTTTTAATTTTTGCAAATTTTTATCATTTTTCATCAATTTTTAGGAATTTTTCTAATTATTATTATTATTTTATTTTATTTTTATGTTCCTGTTCATCTTCTTCCTAGAGAAACCTGAAGTTGGACTAATGCTGATGCTATGGAGTTTGGATTGCTGCAGGAACACATGGTTTGAAGACATAGAAAAAAGGAGCTGATTTTGAAATAAGAAGTTTGCAATGGGGTCAAATTTGCAAGCACAAAGGAAATTAGGGGTCAATCCCTAAATAGATAACAATTAATACCCAATTTCCCTTTACCCCCAATTCACAAACCCTTATCAGACCCAATTTCCCAACCCCCTTTCATCCCCACCATCGTGACTCACCAACCAATAGCATCGACCATCACCCAATGCATCATCACCTTCTGGCCGTCGCACCTTCATCACCATCATCATCCGACATCACCCAACGCATCATCATCTTCTTGCCGCATCCACCATCAGCCACACAGCCATCTCTTTTTCTCTCTCTGTCTGTATAGTCGGCCATCGTGCATCATCATCATTCTTATCACGTCACCCACCACTGTCGACCACTGCCATGCCGCTGCAGCGAACCACCATCACCATCCTAGGCTCCCTTAATCTTCATCATCAACAACTATCATCTTTTTCGCACCATTATCTTTAACCGACAGTATCATCATCAACTTGGGCAAACATTTTGTTTACTTATTCTTGACTGACGCCATTCTTCAAACCATTGGCTGTGTCAATTGGGCACTGTGCATTTGAAACAAAAGTCATGAATAGGAAACAATCAACCAGTGAACCACCCCGTCGTCGTAGCCAACGCATTGCGTCGCAAGTGCAGTCGCCTCCAACTGGTTGTGTGCGTACTTTTCAGGGCCGAAATCCACCTAATACTGTCAAAATTATTCCGGATTCCCCGTCCCCTGCTTCTTCACCATCAGCTGGTTTATCGGTCTCTTCATCAGACAGTGGTGATACAGCTGTAGCTACCACGCCGAAACAAGCCACGACAGCGCCACTGGTTGCACCCCTACTTCCATCTTCGGGCCGCCGATTCCGAACAAATGCTGGTCGAGTTTCGCAAGGTACAGACACCACTGTTCCACCTAATGCTCCATTATTTAGCAACGCGAAACATCGTCTCAGGTATAATGAAATGCTTTCTCGAGACCTATATGCTTGTAAATCGATAGATTTAGCTGCACTAGAATTACTTGGTTTACAATCTGAAGTGTTAGCATTTCTTGATAATGTCGCTCTGAGGAAGTATGCATCTATTCATGAGGATACTTTTTATGAACTTACACGTGAATTTTATGCCACTTTTAAATTTGACACATCTGGCACTATGACTGTTAACACACCGAATCGTGTTCATTTTTGTTTGATGAGTACTCCGTTTACGCTATTTGTGACTGAATTCAACCTTATGCTTGCATTCATTACTGGAAAATTTTCTGATACTGAGGAGTATTTGCACAGTTATTGCACTTTTCATCCTGAGTTTGATGCTGCATTGGCTTATAAGGAACTAGCTCCTAGAGATCCCCTCCCCTATAAACCCAGCACCACACGCGATCAGTTTCTTGAAAATCTTGCACTCATTTATATCCATCGTTTTTTGGCATATTCCTTTTCAGGAAGAGCCAATAACCCTGCAATTTTGACAAAAATGGAACTCTTTTTCCTTTGGTGTATGGTTCATAAGAAAAGAGTTAACTTTGGTTATTGGCTTCTTCAGCATATGCAAACTGTTCTGCATTCTAGTAGACGGCCACTTATTTTGGGCTCTTTTATTACTTATATTGCCCGTATGCATACTCGTTTTAGGTCACGCTCTACTACTCTCGTTAAAGCCTTTGACGTTGCATATCTTGATCTACCATATTTGCAAGCTATGAATCTTATCCGAAAGGATGGAGATAGGTTTATTTTCATTGTGCAGGGAGTTCGTCAGGGAGGTGAACCTACGGGGGAGACTCATGAAGCCTCAGCTTCTTGTTTGGCAGGACCATCCTCTTCCATGACCCAGGCTGTAGACGATGCTCGGCTTGCTCGTATTGAAGCGTCCCTCGCTGATCAATCCACTAAACTGGCTAAATTGGAGGAGTTCATTTATGCGTGGGCACGACATTCGGGGTACCATGGTCTTGATTCCGACACTTGACGGCTACACCACTCCCTCACTTGTGTTTCCAGGGAAGTCCTCAGATTTTTCTTTTCTTTATTTTTTGTTTTTATCCTTATTTCTTCTTTATCTTCTTTCTTTTATTTCCACATTGAGGGCAATGTGTATGATAAGTGTGGGGGAGGACTACTTCGTGTTTGTGTCTTTTTGTCTTTTATTTTGAGTCTTGCTTATGCTTAGAAGTGTTTTTGATGTGGTAATTCGAGTCTTTTTACATAATTGTGTTTTATTTAGTATTGTTTGAGTCTTCCTGTGCCTTGTCTTCATAAAAAAAAAATGAAATGAAAAAAAAAAAACCACAGAAAAATGAAAAAAAAAATGACAAAAACACAATTTTGGGTCAAGTTATTGTTTCCTTAGTTTTATTTGTACAAATATTTTTCTGGCTCTACTTTCTACGTTGTAAACTTGGCATTCCTCATGAAAAAAAAAGAATCTAATCCCCATGCTCGGGAAACTCGCTTTGGTTACAACGGTAAGTTAGTACATGCAGTGAATCCATCCCCATTGTTTTTGTCCCTTGATAGATACTTGAACAAGCTATGCTTGAACCTTGCTTAATCTTAACTTGGCCTGAAAATGTGCATGCGCTTCAATTGGAAGCTACTGCTTAGTTTGAGTTTGAGAGGTACTTGTCTTGATTTATTTTTGTGGTAAAATTGTGAAAAAGTGCGTGTCTAGGAAAGTTATGTTGGGGTTGAGGTCACTCCTGCAAAAGTGATTAAAAAAAAAAAAGAGCGCAAGAATGAATGAAATCAAAGTAAATGCGCGTTTTTTTTTTTTTACTCCGCTGGTCTCCAAAAGAAAGAAAAAATGGAGATTTATGAGTAGAGCTAAAAGCCACTTAAAATTGTGACCAACTGAGTAACCGGGGGCATTCATCACAAATGTTTGTCATCGCGTAAAAAGGTTGGATGACATTCTAGGCAATTCATGAAAATTGTGGAAAAAGGCAGTTGAAGTGATCCGACTTTCCGGCAGCTGGGCCTGGACACAAACTTATTTTCTTTGAGGAAAAATTGCACATCAAGGCAGTGCTTTGATCTCTCTTCTTTGCATTAGCATAATCATACTTGGCTTAAATCTCTTTGGTGTGCTTAAATGATGCAAGGTTCATTTATATAGTGTTTTGGGTGCTAGCAAGGTGACTTGTACATGTGGTGGTTCTTGTTTTGACTTGTTGAAAAACTGGCTTACCTTTGTTTTTCCTTTCGAGTTTCTTTGAGTCAAGGTGGAGGAACTTTTGAAGGTTTATGTGCCTATGTTTACTATGATGGATGGTTGAGTTAGATTAAAGTCCAGTGGGAAATTGTGGTGGAATTATTCTTGAGGAAACTTTGTGGCTATATTTTTGATGAAGATGTTTATTTGTGGGAATTTTCTTGCTAAGTTAAGCTTCTTTTTGAAAATCTTTGGCCAAGTCAAGTCTTACTTTCAGAAAAAATGCTGCAGGAATTTGCAAAATGAGTGCACTCTTTTGGCTAAAAACATTGCAAGTTAGTTGAAAGAAGAAGAAAATTTAGTTTGTCAGTATGTTGACTTGCATGTTTTTATAAATGCTTGAATTGGGTCAAGACTTGCACATGTGTTGAGAGGTTGAGCTTGAATGATTATGTTCCTGTGATTGAATGATGACAAGATGGGATGTTGAATGATGAAATTGGTGGATGAACTGTGAAGATTGAAGCTTTGATGACATATGTCTTGACTTTATTCTGTATTTTGGATTCTTTGAAGCTAGTTATGTGCATAAAAGTACAGAAATTTAATTGCAAGATTGGTATTAATTTTGGTTGTAAAACTTGGTATCTTGCATAATTTCGGTCTTGGTCAATCTTGCATGTGAATTCTCTGTTCTTAATTATTTTCATGCTTGAGGGCAAGCATGGTTCAAATGTGGGGGAATTTGATAAGTTCTAAATAAGTATTTAATTTATATGTTAGATGCACTTGATTTTGGAATAAAATGCTTTTTAATCGATATTTTTAATGTAATTTTGCATAAATTGCTTAGGAAAAGGAGCTGGATACATTACATATGGATATAGAAGCTTTTTGGACATGTTTGTAGCAGTCAAAGTCGACATCGTCACGTGGAAAAATGCCATTTAATTGCTACGCGGGTTTTGACTGGGTTGACCAAGATTGAAGATATTTTTCTGGGCTTTTGGAAGGAATTAGCTTAAATGTTAGCAGGCTTTTTATTTTGTTGGACTTATTTCAGGCTTTTACCTTTTTATTCCTTTTGGGTCAGGGTTTCCTTATCCAATAAGGAAAGTATGTTAGGGTTTTTATTATATAAATGCCTCTCAGTAGCCACCTTGGAGGAGACAGCTTTTAGTAGACAGTTCTTAGCATACAGATTAATTTTCTCTTTATTCTTTGAGCAATATTTATGGAGAATCTGTTCTAATTTCTTTTCTAGCCGAGGATTAATCAAGATTTCGGATCATCAAATTCATGAGATCTAAGTGTTTTTCTTCCTTTCATGCTATTTTGGTATTTGCGTATTTACTGCTTTAATAATTAATATTGATCTGCGATTATTTAATTTTGCGCACAATTATTTAATTGCATGACAATAGGTAGCCAATTAGATTAATTTAATTAATCTAAATATAGTGGTAGCCAGGTTTCCTGTGTAATTACGCGATCTAAATGAGCAATTACCGCGAGAGTATTGACTTTTAGAATTGGGTCTTTCTAGATTTTTATTGCTACCGTTAGATAGATCCTGCGGGCATCTCCGGGGATTAGAACGTCTAATAGGTAAGGCGATAACGGGAAAAATCTTAGGGATTTAAACCGTTATCAACTCTGTAAGGAAAGATAAGGTTATTAGGCCGAGCCAATAACTATAACTGATTTATCGAAATAGCTGAAAGTATTTTTGCATCTATGATCGAATTTGTTGGCCGAAATTGCGATTGATTCTCAGGCTAGATTTTATTCTCACTTATTTTCTGATTTTCCAGTTTAGCGAATATTTAGAATTGCATATTTTAGTCAATTTAATTTTTATTTACGTTTTTTTATTTTCTGGTCAGATAGCGTGCCCAATGCTCTAGACAGATTTGTTAATTTTATTGATTTCGTATTTAATTCCCCCCATTTTGGTTGCAACTTAGTTGAGTAATTTACTTGGCATAACTAAAATAAAATATTCTCCCAATCCCTGTGGACTCGACCCTTTTCTCACCACGCACACAAATTAAAATTACCAGGTAAGAAATAGGAATTTATTTTTGGTGGTTTCGACGCCCATTATCAGGTCCTCAATGGGGGTGCTTGTAATATCTTACATCAGTTGTGGGGTGAATTATAACTTGTTTATAAATGAGTGGAGTGGGTATAACTAATAACTTGCGTTGACCATTTTGGACTTGTTGATTTAAGGGTCCATGTGGTTGTTAGTTATGTCTACAACACCAGTCTCACTTGCGAGCCTCAGGTCCGGGCTCGGGGACATGATATAGCGATCTAGCCCTAACTGTTGGCCTGTCACCATATTGAGCCTAATCAACTGGCCTGAAATGTTTAAGTGTGTGACGATAGTAGTAATGAACGTAAGCCATTATAAAGTGTACACAAATCTTACAAAGAACCAATGTGGGAAGATGTTATAGAGGTCCTCGTCACGACCCAAACACAAACACAAATAAAACAGAACCGCAACCAAAAACCACAAGCGATGTGGAATCCACTCAAAGCTTACTCCAATACCACCTGTAAATTCATCAAAAGTAAAAGAGATTAAAGGAAAACTGTAAATGTTTGGGGTAATTCCACTTATCTTCAATCCAATTTAAGACAAAGTGAAATCTAATTTTCGAATCCAAAGTCTAAAATTCCCCTTGAAAACCCATATCTAATACAACAATAATTTAGTCTTTATCCTATTTAAATCTAACATTTTCGTTAATTCTTAACATATTAAAGGACTAAAACCATCTTTAATACACTAAGGCATTAAGTCAAACATTTGATGCACAATACTTAAAAGCCTCCTATTCGCTCACAATCTTCACCATCTTCATGATTTACCGGATTTTTGGTAGAGAAGAGAATGATAGGTGTGTTTTGATTCTAAGTGCTTGATTTGTTTTTGCAAAAGGAAGAAAAGATACTTCCCTCAACTCTATTCTTTGAACTAACAAAAACCACCCATGACTTCTCACTTTGCACCTACATTCCTATTTTCTTTTTTTTTTCTTTTTCTTTTTTTCTCGCTTAAAGAGTCTAGTTTAACCAGACAAGGTATATTTGACCAAGATGTTACATCTTCCTCCCTAAAATAAAGTTTCATCCTCGAAACTTACCTTGTTTAGGAAAAAGAAATAGATACTTCTTATGTTCTTCCTCTTCAAGCCCCCATGTTGCTTATCTAGGAGTTTGATTTCTCTGTTGAACTTTCACATACGATATAGTACTTCTTCATATGACAAATCTTCTTGCAGTTGCAATTGTTCTGGTTGTAGGACATGACCAGGATCTGGATTATATTTCCTTAATTGAGACACATGAAACACATTGTGTATCCCAAATAAGGATAGAGGAAGTGCAATCTTGTAGGCAACATTGTCGATTTTCTCTAGTATCTCAAATGGCCCAACATAACGAGGATTGAGCTTCCCTCATTGTCAAATCCTTTCTTCTTTTGTTAGCCAAATTCTTCTATCTTGTGCTTTTTTAAGTCTCTATTTTATTAACTTCACCTTCCTTTCAATCTCTTCCAAAAGTTATGGTCCCAAGAACTTCTTTTCTCCAGATCCCAATAAAGTGGCGTTATACATTTCCTTCTATACAATGCTTTATATGGTGCCATCTGTATACTCCCTTGGTTACTATTGTTGAAAGCGAACTCTACAAGTGTTAAATGCTTATCCCAGATATCACCAAAGTCCATAAAGCATGCCCTTAACATATCCTCAAGTGTTTGTATAGTTCTTTCTAATTGTCTATTGCTGAGAATGATATGTTATGATAAGTTTGACTTCTGTTCCCATAGCATTTTGTAAACTTCTCCAGAACTTTGAAGTAAATCTTAGACAGCAGGCTCTGGTAGATTCCACATTGCCTGGGGTTTTGGACTATGGTTCTATTCTATTTGTGTTTGGGTCATAATGAGGATGTCTGTAAAGCCTTTCCACATCAATTTTTTGTAAGATTTTTGCATACTTTATAATAGCTTGGGTTTACTACTACTGTCATCATGGGCTTAAGCATTTTAGATTAGTTGATTATGCTCAATGTGGTGGTAGGCAAGTAGTTGGACGTGAGTCATTGTAGGGGGTGTTATAATACATTACTTGTCTTATGTAGAAAAATCTCAAGATTCAAGTCCACCATATAAAGTTTTGAGTCACCTCTCACATTGACTATTAGGTTTTTGTGATGGAATCTAATGATTCTTAATAGTGTCCAAAAAAAAAGGAAAGTAATCACTATATGGTACACAGCATTATCTAACCATTAACTTGCTTGGAGCAATTTAATGAAAAAGTTGAAGATAATTATTCGCCTTTCAATTACTATATGTTATTCAAATAATTATGTTGTAGACTAATCAATTTATTTTTTTGTTGGTTTATGTTTTGTAATTTGTTATTCTCAAGGTTTTCCTTGTTTAGGATTAGGTAATTATTTTTCTATTGGTAACAAAATAAACCAAATATGAGAAAAGTTTCAAAAAACTCTACCATAAAAGTGGCCTAAACTTGTTCGCAGCTTAATTCTGAACCCACCACATTTTAGCTCTCAATTTATAGAACAATTAAATAAAAAACAAAAAACATATAATAGTTGAAATATATTAGCCGTCGAGGATGCAGCTCGCCCTTCTTTCTGATATTTGCAAATATGGTGTGTATACACAAATAGAAGCTCAAAAAGACCCTAAGGACAATGTAAGCAAGAACAATGGTGCTGAAAGATTTATTTAGATGAACAAACGAACATATCTTTTTCCACGTTTTGCTTTTTTTTCCTATTCTTCATAAGAATCAATCATGCTGAGGGCAATCTTATCTCATTCATAGACATCTAATATCCATGAGCCAAAAGGAAAGAAAGACTGCAAAGCACATTCACAAAATCCATATATTTAGTGTCTCTTTATAGTATTCCTAGGAGCTAATTACTCATATAATAAAAACATGTAAGAGTTAATTTTACTACTAATACAATAAGAACATGGGTCCTCAACATACTCCCATCATATCAATATAAGAAAGTTAAGCTATATCATAATTTCTCAATCAACAATCAAGTACCTGAATTAAGCCCAAACCAAAACCAAAAAGAATTACAACAGACATCGAGTAAGCTCTTAGTACCTTATAGGCCATAAGAATGTAACAAATGAAACATTTTTAATATCCGCATTCCAACCCTAAACTCTGCTTGTCCTCAAGCAAAGAGAGAATAAAAACATGACAAGCAAATGACAAAAATGCACAAAATGGGATATGGAAGGATAAAAGAGCATAGAATAGGACAACTTGATTAATAGTAACATCTTTGATTGTGATGTTATAAGGGTTCTCCAACCTCTTGCATATCATTGATGCACAAAAACTTGCAAAAATAACACAGATATTAGTAGATGAAGTGCAAAGACCACACACAACATTACCTATAGACATTTAAATCTTGAGCGGCTAATATAAAGAAAAGACCTGGATATAGAAACAAGCTACGATGATTAAGACTATGTATTGAAATATAAAAACTAAAATAGAAATAAAAGAAAATAAAGTAAACTAACATTATAGGTTGCCTACTTGAGTTTTACATTCTCAACTAGGTGGTGTCCTTAGAGCCAAAAGCAATTTGAAGTCCATAGGCACATATTGACAGATAATCATATTAACACAAGAAGCAAAAGGAAAAAGATCATGCAACTAATAATTGAACAAGTAAGTAAAATAGTTCTTCTTCAAATCGCCTAGAAGAGGTGAAAAATCCCATCCCGAGGTTTCATATATGAATATGCGCTCAAGTGTGTTAGGGACCATGCGCAAATCTAGAAGATGATGCCCTACTTACATCTGATCAAAACATGATAAGTGAACTTTAATCTCATTTATTAACCACCCAATGGCATTCTTCTACTGATCAAAGGCTATTAAACTCCCTCCCTATAAGTCAATGAAATGTCGAATGCATGTAAAGTGGGAAGAGTGTGTGCTAGTCTTATATGTATGCACTTGGTGTAAGAAGGTAATAGTGTGAGCCCTAAAGTAAGAGGAGACTTAATCGAAGAGAGAAGGGAAGAATATTTAAAGAAAAGGGAAGGTCAATATGAATATCTCGATGACATGTGACTCTTTCTCGCCAAAATTGGTATCATGATAACATAATAGTTGCTTACATTCCCCAAATGGGATGGTTACAAATGGAGGGAGTAAATTAGATTCAAAAGATTCACCATCATGTGAAAAAACAAATTGAGTGTGAGTGTGCGCACCTAACTCCCTAAAATAGATCATAATAGAATTTAACAATGACAGTATCAAGCTTGTCCTTGAAACATGATTGATGTATGAGTATTGAAGGAGATGTGAAAGTAGGCTCATAAGATTTGATAGAAGAAGATGAGAGCACAAGAGAATTAGAAGCAAACAATCGCTCTAAAACATAATCTAAGCCAACTTGAACCAAACACAATCAAGCTTATCCCTTATCCCTCAGTGTAAGAAATGGGGCTTATCTTCAACTTTACTTTCTATCTATCTCCTTTGTTCACTCTTATTATGTCCACTATTCTCCTCATCCTTAGACTCTCTTCCATCCCAACTATCAGTGCAAAACATACCTTAACATGCTCGAAGCCATATTGGTCTAATAGGTCATTGATGACTGAATAGTCTACTCAAACTTAAAACTTCTATTAAAGGCTTAACTAGTTGTTCAATTTGTTCTACTAGCCCATTTATTCTTTGTTGGTTGGATTGGATGTGTTTGATGAGTTGAGCCATCTTAGCTTGTTGGGCTTGAGATTGCATAAGTTTAAGTGTTTGGTCCAATTTATCACCTAAAGTGGATGCTAAGGTGAAGAAGTCAACCAAGTTGACATGGTACGCATCTTGATGAAAACTATTATAACCATACCTACCAAAAGACTCTAAACTAGGACAAGTGGGAAAAAGTGGTGCGGGAGGTTGACACTCTAAAATTGGCTGCGTATAGAAAGAATAGGTATCTTAACCCCAAGATGAATAAGAATGATATGGCTTCTATTGGTTGTAAAAACTAGGTGTAAAAGCATTAACTATCGTATGACTAAGAGGTATAGCTAAAATCAACATAAAACTCGCGGTGTTGAGTAGCAAAGAGACAGCATTTAGTGTCATCATATCTATCACATAAAGCATATGAATTAAAAGGATTCAGGGTGAGGAAAGTGGATACAAGTGAAAGCCAAGGAACTCTAGAAGAATCCACATTTAGTCGATGCAATGTAATCCTTTCTGTCTCGGATCACTTTTTTTTCACTTTTTTAATTTTTTATTTTATAGTTTTCTTATATCTTTTGGGTTTTTTAGCAATAAAATAAAATAATTTTAAAAGAAAACAAAAAAAAAAAAAAGCTTAAGCAAAAAGCTAAACATCTCTAAGAATTATACTGTGTCTTCTTAGCAACAACACCAAAAACTTGATATGCTTGACTTATGATAAGGAATTACGTGCAAATTTAAAGTCAAGTTTTAAGCTCACAAGTGCACGAATAATTGCAGTGAAGTAGGCAAAATGCAAGGTTGAATGGGGAGGCATTTATGAAAATTCCTAAAAAAGTATTCATTAAATTCCTAAGTGATTGTTGATAATTTAAATGAATAATTATTTTTTGTTAAAACTAAATAAAAATAAATTAAATTAAATTAAAAAACCAAAATTGAGATGTGCAAACTTTTGGGATACGTTTAGGGATTACATTCTTATGTGAAATTTAGATTTCAGGGTCAAACTTATGATTTCCTATTTTAATGTGAGATTAGACTAAAGGCTTAACTAATTGATCATCTAATATTAATTAATTAATAAATCAGTCATAGCTTAAAGGTGCAACTCTATCCCCAATTCTTCTATCTTGCTGGGTATAGATTTGTGCTAAAATTCTAAACCAATTTATTAATTAATTATATGTAGAAAACTATGGTACAACCTATAGTTTTTACAATAAAGTTCAAACAAATATTTATATGATTGAACAAAATAATTCTATTAAACATTAGCTACAAGTATAATGAAATAATAGAAACAAAATAATTAAGAACATCGATCATATAATTATACACATCTATATAATCTATCAAAGTTCAAGACTATAAAACTAAAATTATCACATAATAATCCTACCTTAAATAGCAAATTAGTCATACACATTTAACAAAACTAAAATTACGAGAAATTTTTTTAGAAAACTGCCCCATAAAAGTGGCCTAAACTTGTTCACAATTGTTTGCAGCTTGATTCTGAACCCAATCGCATTTTAAGCTCTTAATTTGAAAAACAATTGAATAGAAAAATGAAAAAAAATATAAAAGTTATTGTCAAGCCTGTAACTCGTTCTCCTTTCTGATTTTTGCATATGTAGTGTGTATATATAAGATCATATTAAAACTAAAAAACATACAAATTTATCGAGGCAGGACATGGTGGATAAACTCCACCCTTCCTCCACCTTGGCATTGAGGCGAACGCAAAAGCCCCCATCTCATCTCAATTTGGAGTTTTATATCAATACCTCACCCCAATCAATTCGGGGCCTCAACAGAACAGGGCAAGACCTCAAGTCATATAGGTCTTTTGTTTACACCCAAAATCTACAACCAGTTGGCCTAATGGCTGAAAAGGAGAGTTTAGGATGAGAGAAGTCCAAGGCCGACACCACGGCCAGCATTGATTCTAAGGTTGATCCTTAGCCAGAAGTAATAAACTGACTCATGACATACACGTGCCTAATTTAAACAAAGACCACCAAGTCTGTTATAACATGCAGCGTCGAAACCGAAGGGACGAAAATGGAGCAAAGAACTCGGCCAACTTCAACAACTTCATAAGACACTAAAATCACCAACTGATATGAAGATTTCAATGAGCAGCGACTATAAAAGCTAATTGAGGCCATAAAGAAAGGGGTTCCACAACCACTATTCTTTAATCAAATATCTATCTCTTAGCTTCATTGCTCCATTGCCTAGTCTTATCCTTAGCTTAGTTGTAGCTTAGTCTTAGTTAACCTAATGTTAGCTTAGCTCTACCCAAAACACCACTATAATTCACTTGACAGCCTAGATTTTTCCTTTTTCACTGTAATTAAGTTTATGACCTTTAGCTTTAGCGGCAATTAGCGTTATGGATTGACTCTTATCATTTTTCGAGTTGTAATTAGGTTTATGGCAGGAATAATTCATTGCAATTAGCTTTTTGGTGCAATCCTGTAAACCTTTACTTTGTATTTCTCCATATTGTTGAGGGTCCATCTTGTTCACTTTTGCTACTTCGATTGTAATAAAGTTTATGACTTAGTTTTATTGAATTGTTACTACTTTGATTTTGATTTTATTTTATTACAATTGAGCAGACCATATTGTGTTCTTTACAAAGTCCCTGGACAGAGCTCGGGATAGAGGGTAAAGAATCCACAATTGTAAAATTGTTTGCGGAGGCTCCCAGGCCGAAAAGGCATTGCTGTAAAGTTCGCCCTTCGCACTCCAAATGCACCCGGCTGAGGCTTTGGCCCTAGGTGTATGGCCTGGAGAAGGTATTTCCAAGCAAACATGTTGATAATTGAAAATCAACATTTTTATTGCAACGTTGAGTTAAGTCTGGTGTTACCAATTCAATTGGTTTGAGTCTACCACATTTTTATTTTCTTACAACACTTCAATTGAACTTACAAAAAACCTCTACAATAATCAGCTTTTTGCAATAGATTCGCTACCATTGTCTAAGAACAAGTATCTTTTGCAATGCTTTTATAAAACTGTTGCAATAGTTAGTTTTTTTTTTTTTTTTGCAATAGTTCTGTATTCATTGTCTAAGAACAAATATCTTTTGCGATGCTTCTATAAAACCATTATAGTAATTAACTTTTTATAATAATTTTTTAACCATTACTCAAAAACTAATACTTATTGCAATGTTTTTATGAAACCATTACTACCATGCATGTGTCATTGTCACCTAGAAAATAAACCGTGTGTCCTTTTTTGTTTCTGTTCATGGTCATTTGCACATCTACATTGTGCGTGTACTTATGGCTGTCTGGAATTCAAATTTTACCACCATCTGTACATACACAAAATGGTGATGGAAGATACGCCCAGGAGGTGGAGAGAATGGAGTAGAGGGGCCGCCGGGGAGTTGAACAGTAAACATGTCACATCTCATTGGGGCCACCACGTGAATACTACCACTCTCTTCTCTCCTCTCTCTCTAGGATTCTCTCCCATTCTTGACTCAAACCCCCTTCGCCCCACCCCCAACCACACTCCCAATACCCACGCATAGAAGAGACTTCCACATTCATTCATATTTCCCATCCAAAATACACTTCTTTTTAACGTCCCATCATATCAATTCTTCTCTCTCATTTTTTTTCTTCTTCTGAAAACGCTCTTGTTGTCATCAAAAAAGGGAAAAAGAGAAAATAAGTGAGAAAAACCACACCCCCCATAACTGAAAGAAAGAAAGCAAACAAAGCCAGCAACAAAGCATTTCACCAAATCTTTCTTTTTCTATTGAAGAACAAAAGGTCAAAATCTCACCCACGTATATAATAGGAGAATCATATATCATCAGAAAAAAAAAAAATAGTACACCAAAATCATCAAGCACCATAAGCGATCGTTAGTTTAAGATAGTACTATACTAGTCATTCTTTTAGGTCAATGGATGCAGCATCAGGAGCTGGGGGTCCAGACCCTATTGGAGAGGGTTCATCAGCAGCATCGGCTAGTGGAAGCACAGCTGAAGGTGGTGGTGCGTCGACGACGACGGCGGCGGCGGCGGCGCCACCAAGTAGGTACGAGTCACAAAAGCGTCGAGATTGGAACACTTTCTTGCAGTACCTGAAGAACCACAAGCCACCGCTGAGTTTAGCCAGATGCAGCGGAGCACACGTGATCGAGTTCATGAAATACCTCGACCAGTTCGGAAAAACTAAGGTGCACGTGGGCGGGTGCCCTTACTTTGGGCACCCGAATCCTCCGGCGCCATGCGCGTGCCCTCTTAAGCAAGCCTGGGGAAGTCTGGATGCCCTCGTCGGACGGCTCAGAGCCGCCTACGAAGAGAACGGTGGCAGGCCTGAGTCGAACCCTTTTGGAGCTCGAGCTGTTAGGATTTATCTTAAGGAGGTTAGAGAGAGCCAGGCGAAAGCTAGAGGGATACCGTATGAGAAGAAGAAGCGAAAAAGGCCTGCTGCCTCCACGGCCGCTGCTGGTTCGGTTAGTGGTGGTGCTACTGGCGGCAGTGATATTGGTGATGGTGGTGGAGCTGGTGGTGATGGTACCGGAAGTGTTGATGGTGCAACCGCGGTTCCAGCTGCCACTACAGTATAATAGTAGTAGTAAAACTTTCAAGTATTTTTCATTTTTAATTTTTTTACTTTTATTTTTTTTATATCACCTCTAATTGTAATTATGAGGTAATGTAATTAACTATTCTCGTAATTGAAACCACGAAGCAGATTCTGATCAAGATTATTCCCTTTATATGGAGATATATAGGCATTTCTTTAAATTTATGCACATTTTTTCTTATAATTAAGCTAGTGAGACTATATATTTTGCCACATTTTTAAAGGGTGTCTGGGAGTACTTATAAACACCAAAATAAACACAGCCACACACGCAAATCGTTCCTTTGTTTGTTACTTCCAATGCATGACCAAGTGAGCCTGTATTTGTTTCTGCTTGTTTATTTTCAATCCAAATCCTTGTTAGTAATTCATTTTTAGGTCATCAAGAATTGTTTTATATTGTGTGATCATATTAACCCTTATTTGCTTAGATGTTCCACCCTTGATGGATCTCTCTAGCATAAACCAAATGCTGATACTTGAAGGACAAGGATGTTGCGATCTACGGCCAAGTAATACTTTTTTCATAAATTTCATTAGTACAAGTTCCACATAATTTTGCTTTGATTCATCTTCCAAAAGGATGCCCTTTTTCTTCTCTTTTTGATCCAGGAGTTTTACTGAGGATTGATGTGAATCTGCTTGATTATACTCTTTATAACGTTATGAAAGAATTGAAGTCGTCGTATCTACGACCATGATTTGAAATCATAGAGACCGCGAAATACCTGAATAATTACAAGTAGTTTTCTTTGTATAGACTGCTGATCATCTGGTCCCTTTTATTTGCTGCCTCACTAGGCTTCACTAGTAGCTGGGCTACCACCTGAGGGGGCATGCCGATGTACTTGCTGCTTTGCGCACGTGGGATTCGCACATATATACACACACCCTTGTGCGTGCTTTCGCTTCAGGTGTGCCCTCTTCAGATATTCTTGAATTAGAACTTTGAATTATCAGAATAATTTGACCCCTTAGTTTTCTTCTTCCTTATTTGAAGTTCTCTTCATTTAAGGCACTTATGTGGAAGTTTCACGTATCGTCGATTCATCAGACTTGATTCTTCTCGTAATTTTATATTATTAAAAGTAAATATTTGGATCGTATGATCGATTTATTGTATAATGTTACATATTACAAAGAGATTTGAAGAAGATGCAAATGAAAAAATGGTCATAGATCCTCATCATCAATGGCCACTAGGCTACAACCTAAAAGCATTAATGAAAAGGGAAATAGTTCTTATGATTGCTGCTTTAATTTTAATATTTTTTATAGGGGCATAACCACCACCTCAGTACGAAAACGACCAGCAGCCAACCGTTGCTTCCATTCCACACATTTGTTTAACATTTATTATTGTGTAAATTAAATCTATAATATAGGCAGAAGATTTGATTATTATATCTTTACAGCAATTATGTTTACGTCTTGCCGCTTAAATTATTGTATCTTTGTTTAGAATTATATATATAATAGGCCCACCAATCACACACTATCAGACAAAACTTGCAAGCCCTATTCAGTTGACAGAATTGTTCTCCCTGTCTCAAGATGATCCATGCACCATTCATATGATATGATATTAATGCTTATATAATGGTGTGAGAGGATATGCTCCATCACTCTATGTTTGGTTCTTTGAGGTGGCCTCTCATCTATATTTCTAAAAATTAATTAATTCACTTTTTGGTAGAAAGAACCTTCAATAGTTTTCCTTTTTGTTTTTAACCCTTGATCTCTTATTTTTTTTATAAGTTACCATCTCATTTAAAAGCTTAAATTTATAAAGGATATTAATTTATTTATTTATTGTCTCACGTGAAGATGGAGTTTGTTTACAAGCCTTGCACTTGGACACTTCTTTTTTTTTTTTTTAGTGTTCTAAATAAGTGACAGTGAGTTTTGAACCTGAAACCATTGCCTTGTATATGGGCAGTTTTTTTAATGTTTTAAATGGGTGGTATTGAATTTTAAACCTAAGATCATTTAGTTTTTATATTCTGATACCATGATAAGTACTATTTCATCTAAAAGTTTAAATTTGTCAAAAGATATTAACTTATTTATTTATTATGTTAACACTTTTGATTAGATTCGAGTTGAAGTCATCAATGCTGAAGAAAGCAACCCCAGCTACACTCTAATCTCACCTTCGATTGTTTTCTGTTCTGTATTTGCAGAACTTCAATTAAGAAGGATAATTATTTCAGCATACAAGTGATAAAAGTTTGTTTCCTCAATTATTCTTAGGGTGCTCAAAAACTACTACAAATTGGTAAAGCCCATAACTAAGAGGGTTCTATATGGTTGTTGGTCGAGTAAGGCCATATTAATGATTGTGTTCTCATAGAATCAAATTGTTCTAGAGAGATCAACTTTTCCCTTTGCTGTCGGCAGAATAAAATTTTATATAAATATGGATGTCCAATTTATATTTTAGTTGATTAGAAGAGGAGACTAAGAGAATATTCTCTCTCTACATATATATACAAAGAAATTAAGTATATTTAAAAAAATCCATGGCCTATAAGAAAACCTATATGCATTAATAGTCTCTCTCAAACTCATGTGAGGAGAACAGATATCAATTTGAATTTGGTAATTTGATCATGATATGATGACGGCCCGGAGGATAATTAAGTCTTGATTAAGATATCGGCAATTTAATCAATAGATAAGGTCTTGACGAGGTGGATAGTACGTTTAATTAATTATTTGTTTAGTGTCAAGTAATAATCGGGATTAGTGGGTAGTTAAAATAGTCAAGACTATCTTTTTTCAGGTGTGAGGTCTGAGTTCAAATCCCGTGGTGGCAAGGGGTTAGATTGGGGGGTGAGGAGTTTGTAAAAATTATAATTTAATGTCAAGTAATAATCGGTATGAATATGCTAGTGCATTATCAAGAAATTATCACGTGCCATCTGAATGGCACTTTGGCTATCATAGTGGGGAGGTTGGGAGACTAGAATGAATAATGTCAAGTACAATAAATAAATATAATTAATTTTTTTATAAATTTAAATTTTTAGATGATATTGTAATTTATCATAGTATTAGAGTCCAAATTATAAGTTAAAAACTTATCTATTACCATCTATTTAAAATATTAAAATTGTTTGCATATAAACATCTAAACAAATTATGCTTGCACAAGAGAAATCATATATGCATGAGAACGTGTGTATAATAAAGAAATATAATTAAATCCTCTTTACAAATTTAACTTCACATGAGGTGATAACTTATCACACAATGCTTGAGGTGGTAACTTGTCAGACAATGCTTGCTTGTGTCTTGAAGGAGTCATCCGAACCAAAAAATATCTTGAGTGGTACCAGCACGAGCATGATTTTCAGCTTCAATATTAGGACAAACCTCAGTTTGTTTCTTCTTGCATCAAGCTGGCTAGTTAAGCTATATGTCTAGTTGATTTTGATTATAGACAAGACATTCAACCAAGTAAAAGTAATAAGGTGGCATCTTTGAGAAATCTACCATCCAATAATTAAAGTAACACAAGTATGAAGTTAAGTGGAGTAAAGGAAATTTTGCTGTGGATTGTTCCCTTTCAGGATAAAAGATTCATTGCATTTTCCTTTTCTTTTTAATAAAGACAGTAGCCAATATCATTAAACAAGATCTCAAAGGAAATGACTCGGCCTTGCCCATATATTTCATCTCAAAATGTGTGTAGAGAAGATGCTTGATGAGGTATGTTGGATTATACCTTTCTCCTACATAAAACAAAATAAAATTTAAAACTACCATATAAGATTCTCAACTACTCTTTATATTAGTCAATTGGTTATTATGATAGAACCTTAGTTATCCTTAACATAATATTCATTTTTAGTTTGTAGGGGATACTTGCTTTAATCTTGTTCTTGGTTCTCATTCCACGTCACACGTGAAGGGAATGTTGGGGTATAGAGTCGTGTGTCACTCCTCATATTAACCAATTGGTTTTTATGGTAAAACTTTTGTTATTCTTAACAAGGTAATTAAAAGAAATACTAATATTATCGTCACGAGTAATGATAATGCATTTAAGGGTCTGTTTAAATTGATTTTTTTTAAAAAAAAAAGAATTTAAAAAAAACACATCTTTTTCAATAAGTATTTGGGAGATTATATTTCAAAACAGATGAAATCTTAAAGAAAAGTTCAATTTCAACTTTTCCTAAAAAATAGCAATTTTAGCTTTTTAAAGAAACACTTATTTGAAAATTTTATACAGGAAAAAAAGGTTTTCAAAAAAGGCCGACCCTAACAAGCCCCAAGTATAGAAGCAAAAAATGTGGTCTTTCGACCAATCTTGCAAAGAAATCATACAAAAATTAAATTTACAGAGATCGAGCAAATCCAAAACCCTAAACAGAAATCTTGAATTTCAAAAATGAAACACAAGGACCTTGCTTTTGTACATATAGAGCACAAAGAGCCCACAAACATTGCGAGGAGGATTCATGGCCGTAGCTTACAAGGAGGGTGGTTTCATGAGACGTCTTCTGTTGAAGCACCATCTGGCAAATGCATTCTTTATTCTTGTCTGAGATAAGAAGGGCAAGTGGGACAAAAATATTAAGAAGGAATTCTTTGTATTTGATGTTACTTGTACAATCACAAACTGAATATATAAATAGACCTGGAAACTTAGGGACCAAATTCTATAAGGAAACTAAATTCATACCCAAGATCTTCTGGCTGAAAGGCCCCCACATGTGGAAATGCTCCGGCCAGATCTTGGCTTAAGTTTCTTTCTCTTTGGTTTGACTTGGCCGAGGAAACAAGGTTGCCGATTGGATTGGAAACAATTGTATGATTGACGACCTCTTACAGGATTGAACTTCCAACGTTCCATCCTATCTCACTAACATTCTACTTTCCAATCATTTTGACTTATCGAGCATCCGATAGCATGTTTATTGCATTTTGTAATTATCTTTTGTCAATGAAATTTTTATTTTGACCCAAAAAAAAATTCATGCCCCTTCAAAGAAATCTAAATATATAGACATTTTTTTCCTTTTTTTTGGCTAAGTCAGCAAGTGTCATTCATTTCAAATCAAACGTCATTACAAGAGATAGAAAACCTTAGTTCTATCTCCCCACCAGTGATCTCGTGTCTGTTTTTCATTTTAGGATAATAATTAAGAACAGTATCCATCTCTTAAGTACAGGAAACATTATTACACTTAAAATGAAGGTGAAGAAAATTGGCGCATACATTGATGATTGATCCCCTTCTCCTTATTAAGCCTGTTCCATCCATGCAAATATTGCAGTAAACGTGTGGGGGCAGAAAAGTGCGAGCAATGCTCTCTGAGAAAATGGACAGAGTAGTAAAAAGCTGAATGCTTTGTTTTCTGTCGTCACATAAGCAACCACAGCTCGTGTCATCATATATACTTCATTTATTTACTCATTCAAGAGAGATAGTGTGTGCGTTACTGAACCGAGTGGTCTTGTCTACATTTTTTGAACCCATCAAGAATTCGTATTAGGGTTTATTCCCTTAATATATAATTTTTGGACTATTGATTTTGTCACATTTAATCCCTTGACTTTTAAGATAAACTTTTTAGTTTTGCAATTTGATAAGCGAAACATCGTTAGTCTTCGAGCAATTTCCATTTACATTTTTAATGTCAAACGCACCTGAAAGGTACGAACCAATCAACCAATCGTATTGTCCAGTAGAAACAAATACCACAATAACGTTAAAAATGTAACGAAAAGTGGTCAAAAGACTATCGATTTTCCATTTATAAAAGTCTAGAGACTAAAAAATTTATTTTAAAAATTAAAAGATCAAAATATGACAAAGTCAATAGAATAAACTGTTCTTACTATTGTTGACGTATGGGCTGAGAGAAGAATATATACGCTATCACAAAAGAACAGCAGGCTAGCAAGCTATCAGCATCAGGAAGAAATTAGAGATGAGAGAGTGAGATGCGCATGCATGTTTATCGGCGACCTGGGCCTCCTTCGAGGCGCGCGGGCAAATTAAATGTATATCAACACGTGGGGTCCCCGCGAGTCTTCATTGGTAGGTCGAATCCTAAGAATTAACATATAGTAGTGTTCCCACCGTGAACAAGGTAGGTCTACAAGAAAATTTTGACGAAGGCGTTTTTTCCCCCCAAATATTATTTGGAAAATTTTTTTTAACCTTATATTTTTAATTACTTCCAAAATTAACCTAATTTTTAAGGTCGTTACAAAAATAGACTTTTTGAGCTTCCGAAATTCGAAAGTTCGATTATGTTTTCTTTGACACCATCAAAAATTCTGTGCGAGGACGTGTCGGAACTGCAAAATCAAACTTTCAAAATTCGAAACAAAAATTTCTCGGAAGTTCGATTTAGGATTTTTTGAAGCCGCCAAAGATTCCTTGCGATAACATGAAAGGTTATTTAAGGCTAGGAATCTGGCAGAATCTAACTTTAGAAATTCGAATTTGAATTTTGGAAGTTCGTATTCGAATTTTGGAAATTCGAGTTAGGGTTCCGTAAAAGATTCCCTACGATGATGTGACGGAGCGACAAGGAATTTGGCAGATTCGAATTTCTGAAATTCGAAATCAAATTTTTTAAATTTGAATTTGTTACTATATAATCCCACTTCCCTCCCTTCACTGGCTCATTCCAAAATCACTCAACCTCAAAACTTTCTCACCTTCAATCACGTTTTGTAGCACTTTCACTTCAAAAGATGAATGCAAATGTAGATGAGGTTACTGTGTATTTATATTATGGCGGCCACAAAATTGAAAGCTCAACTACGTGGGTCCAACTTTACCACGTAAAATAAAAATTCGTCTTGGAACAATATACAATCAATTTTTATCTCATATATTCAGGAAACTCAATTTGTGGCCTACTATGGATAGAGTTGATTTGTGTTATCGTGATCCTAAATGAGACACAAACTGATAGCAAATATATTATTTCTCGAGTACCGTGAAGGATGATGATGATGTATAAAAACAACTATTACAACAAGCTATTGTTAATTTGCTAGACTTGAACGTAGAACTAGTTTATTATGCCAATGTGGAGGTCAATGTTCCAACCATAATGACAGAGTTTGCCATTTTTTCCCTTTCTCCATGACTATGCTCCACATTTGAAGTTGGAGGGCCCTCTCACACTAGCGACATTTCGGAGAGGTTCGAAGTGAGAGTAGATTCAATTTTTTCTAAATCGAAAGAAGAAGAGAAGAACGTCCAGTTGAATGATGAGGAAGATGTTCTATCAGTGGCCAGTTTAAACTACCAAAAGGAAGAGGTTGAGGTTGGCCCAGATGTTGGCGAAAAGTTGGAGTCGGAGATAAATGAGGAATAACCGATGACTTTCCATACTGCTAGCACATAATACTACATCACTCCTAAGAGTGAGCCACCAAAAAGACCAATATGGGATGAGAGATGGATGGAGTTGGCTAAACACATGGTGTTCCCAACAAAGATTGATCTTTTAAGGGCTATCCAAATGAACGTGATCAAACATCAACGAGAATATGGGGTGGTGAAGTCGAACAAGTCCTTATGGGACATACGTTGCTACGAATCGAGCAATCCAAGGACACCATGCAAGTGGAAAGTCCATGCAATTAAAAAATCCATGCACAAGATGTTCGAGATCACCAGGTACTAAGACATCCATATTTGTATGGGAGATAAATGTGGGTCAAACCACATAAACCTAACCTCTAGTTTGGTCGGTTACATGGTGAGGCATTTTGTTGCAGAGAAGACTGATTTCGAGGTACGTCTTGTCTAAGCCCATATAAAGAAGAAGTTAAACGTTGATATAATAAATGGAAAGGCTTGGTGAAGTAGGAATAAGGCAATCGAACTAGTTTTTGGCGACTGGGACATGTCATACCAGATGCTACTATGCTTTCTTGATGCTGTGATTAAGAAGAATTCGGGGATCATTGTCCACTACAAGTTCACTCAGGGTTTTAGCCAAATAGAAAAAAAAATTACTATGTTTTTTGGGCTTTCAGTCTGTGCATCACAGCATCGAAGCACTGTTGACCTGTACTTTCATTGGACGGAACACATCTGCACAGAAAGTATAAGGGACACCTATTCGTCGCCGCAGCAAAGATGCCAATGACAATATATTGCCATTGGCATGCACAGTAGTCAATGCTGAGAATAGAAATAGTTGGGCGTGGTTCCCGGAGAAGGTACGTGAATGTTTTTTAAATGATATGACAACAATGTGCATTCTGTCTAATAGGTACACAGGAATCGCGGCTGCTATCAGTACAATAACATTCGACGGCCGACTTCAAGTGAAACATCACATTTGCTTAAGACATCTGAAAAGCAATGTGATGAAAATATGGCACAATCAAATTGCAAAGACATGTGTTGGATAGCTGGAAAAGAAAGCCAGAAACACAAGCACATCGCCGCCATAGACATTCATAATGTCGATCCACGACCCATTAGCGTTGGCACTCGGGTGCACAAGATGTTATCTGACCTTGGTAAAGAGACATGGACCTTGAGCCATGATGGGGGTAATAGATGGGGAGTGCTGACAATAAATAATGTTGAGTGCTTCAATGGTGTTCTAGTTGGAGCCAGGAGATTTCCTATTACAGCACTAGTAACTAACACCTTTATGAAGCTAAAGGGATATTTTCAGGATAGGTTGGCAAACGCGATACATAAGCAGAGAGATGGTCATACTCTTATAGATAAAGGGAGAGAAAAGTATGAAAAGTGGGACGTGCCCTTACACTGGATGCATTTGCATGTATTCAGACTAGATGAGTGATACTATGGTAGGCAATTGCCAGAATGATGAAACGATGTTCCAAACAAATAGGAAATAGATTGGTTGGGACAAACATGTATGTGTGGCAAGTAAACGGCCTATCATATGTCATGCTCTCATGCCCAGTGTGTTGCTCGTTTTAAGGGTGGAAACCCTTCAACCATGGTAGCTCGGCATTATACTGTAAAGGCATTAAAGGTCACATATTGGGTGACATTTCAACCCCTAGGACACGAATTTTACTGGCCTTTGAGGCCTAGGTGGATGTTACTTCTAAACCCAGATCGAGTGCGCAAAAAAAGACATGGGCAAGGAAGAGGTCAGCATATAGTGAACGAGATGGAAAACTTCGGCCAAGTTGGTAGACGGATGCATGGTTATTGCCATAACCCAAGACATACTACCCCAACTTGCTCCCTTAGACAAAATGCATTGCTTGTAATAGTTATCATGAAGTTGTTATATAATGTAATGGATTTGGATTTATGTAATATTTATCATGAAGTTGTTATTATGTTACGTAATAGATTTGGGTTTTTGTAATAGTTATCATGAAGTTGTTATGTAATGTAATGGATTTGTCAATGTTGTAGAATCTTTTTGTCTCAAAATATTGTCATCATCAACATAAGTTTAACAAGATCAAATAATAAGTACATATATGAAATGGAAAATGTAAGTTCAACTAGATCTAATAATAAGTACATATATGAAATGTTAATCATAAATCGAACTTCAAAAGTTCGATTTTGCCAGTTCCTTCACCTCCTCGAACGGAATTTTTTATGGTGGCAAAAAAACATAATCGAACTTCCGAAGTTCAAATTAGCTCGAAAAGTCTATTTTTGCAACAACTTCAAAAACTGGCTTAATATTGAAAACAATTTTAAAAAATAGGGTTAAAAAAATTTCCCAATATTATTTGACTCTTAATTAATATAAGCCTAGTATAGCTAGTTGCTTAGGTACATAATAGTTGTCATACTTTAGTGATTAACGAATTATTATTTAACTAGTTGATTAAGGAAAATGTGTTCAATAAAGTAATGATAGATTAGCTGATAAATATAAACAAACGTAAAAGGGCATCAACATGACCCCGGTAATTTATTATTGTTATTACTGTTGAAATAAGATATTATTATTATTATTATTATTATTATTATTATTATTATTATTATTATTATTATTATTATTATTATTATTATTATTATTATTATTTGAATAATTAAGGTAGTATTATTTAATAATAATTAATTATTGAGCATAGTAAGATATTATTTAATAAACTATTTTGATACTATAAAATATACTTTTCTTTAATATAGAAATATGATAGGAGAAGAAAAAAAGAAAAGTGTTATAAGGATATGATAGAAAAATAAAGGTAACACATGCTCATGTCATATATAAAGAAAAAAATTAAGATATAAAGATAGAATATTAGGGGAGAAAGTGGATAGCATAAAAATCAAAGGAACTAAAATGACGGTAGATTTTTAACTTGTCTTTTGGTATATGAATAACATATATATAATTCTTATATAGATTTCTGAAATCCAATTATTGACTCATTCGATTTTTTATTTCGGTCAGGATTATACATTTCGGTTATAAATTGAAATAAGCTGAAATATAAATATGACATCATTTTTTATATTTTGAAGTACATTTACAGTTTAACATGCACCATTTCAATAAGTAATCCAATTTGTCAGATAATGCTTTTTCCTTGTATTGTAGTTTGGTTATTTTAGACAATAACTAAAATTCAAAAAAATTGAATTAGTTCATTTCGATTTCACTTATAATAATTTTTATAAATTATGCTATTCAATTATTTGTGATTTAGTTTAGTTCAAATTGATAAAATTGTAAAACTAAATTATCACCCTTACCTCTAGCATCCTTAAAATCACAAATTTTTTTCCCTAGTTAATGTATTTACACCTTAATGTCATGCTTGACCTCTCCCAAGTGCTATATGACGCACTTAGACATTTTTCCTAAGACCAAAGTGGTTAAGTTAGCTTAAAAGCTACATAACGAAGAACTTGCAAAAAAGAGTTTAGGAGAAAAGTTGTCGATTGCTCTCAATTTCTATACATCTAAAAATGAGAAGCTAGGCTATGATACATCCCTTTGACCTTTGAATATGCCTAGGATCATTTCAATCTAATGGCTAGCACTACCTTTTAGACTATTCTACACAAGTCAAGGGATATTTATGATGAATTACAATCATCCCTCAATCAGGGATTGACATCCATTTTAAAATCTTTACCATATCTATCCCCTCTAGAGTATACTTTGGATGCTTCAAGAAAGGAAAGTGCCAAATATGCTTCGTCACAAGCCTTACCTAGCCATCTTGTCCATAAGTACCACCACAAAATCTAATGTTCCCTACCAAGTACCAATAACTAGCAGAACATATTTCACCATACTTGTCGACGGTTATGAGGCTGAAATTCGACTGCCTTGAGGGTCTGTTAAGACTTGTTGATGGCAAGTCCCAGTCTTTTGGCTTCATCCTCTGCCATGAAACTATGAGAAGCTCTAATGTCCAACATAGACGTAGAAGGCTTCCTTTGAATTGTTGTCTCCATGTACATCAAATCACCTTTCAATATGGCTTTTGGTGTAGTCTTGGCACTTAAAGCATTTAACAATTGAAGAGAGCCCATTTGTGTGCTTCACCTACTTTCTTATGTTCCTCAATCATCATGTTGAGTGTTTGCCTTCCGAGACACTCTCGCCATGCATGGAAACCACCACAAGAGTAGCACTTGAAAATTTTCTTCTATTTCTTCTCGTCCTATTGGAAGATTTTTTCCCATGTTTATCCTTGGCCCTTTAGAGCTCTTGTCGTCCCCTCTTCCTTTAATTTGGCGGGGTCATTCTTCTTCTTGATTTCTATTAAGAACTCAGGCAACAGCAACTACTTTAGCAAAGGTCTTAGGCTTTCTCATTCGAACTTGTATTACAAATCCTTGATAAAGGCATATATGTGATCATTATAGGGCTTATTGCGTACCTGAAATTTAAGAGAATTAAATGTATTCTTGAACATATTGATGGATAGTCCTTATGTGGTTCAAGACTCTAAGCTTGTCACAAGCTTTCTATTCGGCCTCTTCATCATGAAAATGGGCCTACACATCTTTCTTGAAAGTAGCCCAAGTTGGCAACCCCTTCTTAGCCTTCTTGAGCTCTTAGTACTTCATGCGCCACCATAAAGTTGCATCCTTTGAGAAGTAACGTGTTGCTGTCTTGACATGAATAACATCTTTCTCAGGCTCAACAACATCGAAGTATTGCTCAATCTACTTACCTCCTTGACCTCACGCTTCTCACTATAAAATCTGAGTCGTGGAAAATCTACCTTCAATGCATAATAGTGGGTTGGCATGTGGCATGGGCTGTCGCGTCTATATAAATAGCTCAATGTTTACTTATCTTCTCAAGGATCTTCCTTGCTTGGTCATCTTCTTAGCATCCATTCGGCAAGGGCCTCCTTTACATTCAATGATTGTTATGCCACCAACTCTACTGTTTGCACACGAGCTTGAAGAATTAAGAGCTTTTCACGCAAGTCCACCAAGCCTAGTGCCTCATCATCATCTTCATCAAACCCAAACTTTTCAAGCTTCTCCTTGAAATCAACAAAGGCCTCCTCTGCTTTTGTCAAACGGGCTACAAAAGCAACTAGCACGTCTTAAGGCTTTCCCCTCTTATTGCCTTTGGTCGCTACCAATTGAGGGGGTAGGGGCTCCCTTCTGTTCTCATCTTGGCCAAAATTAGTGTTCTTCTCAACACCTAAAGTAGACATCCTTCAAAAAAGCAAAGATCACAAATACCTAGCTTGCAACCTTGGCTTAGATACCATTTATCACACCTTTGGTCTCTCCCAAGCGCTACAAGTAGCACTTAGTCACTTTTTCTAAGGCAAAATTAGCTAAGTCAGCCTAAAAGCTATAAAAGGGGGAATTTGCAAAGTAAGAAAATATAAAGCAGCAGAAAAAGGTTTGAAAATAAAGTTGTTTATTGCTCTCAATCTCAACGTTCTGGTATCAAGTGCAATCTTTGTCTATAAATACACATAACCCTTTTCTCATTGGTCATTACGTAATATTCAAAAGTCTACAAAAATAAAAATACAAACTCAGGAGCCTCTTCTATAAGGTTGAGCTTGTCATGTTATTCTTGTAGGTTAAGAGCTTCAAGTCATAGGGCTGATTTTTTCTCTTCGCCCCCCCCCCCCCACTCATATTAGTGTATATAAAATTTCTTAAAATTCTTCTTTCGGTACTCCTTCATTTTTTCCCTTGTTTAATTTTGAATGAAATTATTCTCATAATAATTCTTTAGTATATATCTTTCTATGTGAATGATATTTCAATGGCTATATTTTTGAATAAGTAGGTAGTTAAGGAGTTTTTTCATATATTATTTATGCATTTAATTTGGTTAGATAATTTCATAAAGAAGAAAAAAACTTAATTTCATCAACTGATTTAGTAAACTTTCTTTACATAATTTTATGTTATTTTGCTATGCTGTATCTTTTCTACACCTGATATATTGAAATATTAAGTTTAAAATATCTAATATCACTAACTTTTTTTTTATGATTATTGTTATAATCTCACTCACATTAGAAGACATGAAAGCACTGTCTCAACCATGATTTTCATTCAAGTTCGCAAATAGATCATGCACATATTCAACCAGATCCGGGTTCAATTCAACGACCCAACACCAAAATTGACCCAACTCAAATCGAAAAACAACCCAATTAACGATAATCTTGATCTTTCAATATAAACCTTGCTTAATTAGCTTAAAAAAATTACATTACAAATTTAGGCATGTTTGGATTAACTTTTTTTCTGAAAAAAATATATTAAATTTACAATAATTATTTGAATTGACTTCTAAAAAAACTGAAATTCTAAAAAAAGTTCAAATACAACTTTTTTTAGAAACTAAAATTTTTAACTTTTAAAAAAAATTATTTTTAAAAAATTGTTAAAAAAATTCTTTTGAAAAAGATCAATCCAATCGGACCTGTATCCATTCCCTAACTCACCATCCAAGGGGTAGGCCCGTGATTGTTTGTAATTACTTGCCAGAAAGTCTTATCATTTTTTCTTTTTCTTTTTTTTACCCGATGAAAGTCTTCTCATCATACTAATTGAAATACTACAACTGCTTGTCGGCACTATACACGCGTAATAATATATAAGCCTCCATTAACACAAGCTATACATATATGAATAAATAAGCTTTAGATAATGATCCTGACGCCTACTTCTTCTAGAAGACAGCAACATATTATATCAACCCTACCAGACGTTAATGCGTTTATGTTTGTTCCTTTTTTACTTTTCTTCTTTTTTCACCATCACAGTGATGATTATCAACGACCACTTATGTTGGCTGATTAAAATAATCTTGTAAATATTCCTAACTTTTCTTTTTACTTTGCGATGGAAAGACTTTTAAAAGTTTAGACATAAATATCATTTTACAACGGATAATTCGGGAAAAAAAATTAAAAAAAATTATTACAACGGGTAGGATGGAGCAATGGCACAACCAGGAGAAGTCATTAGTGTGGGCCCATTTAATTTATGTATAATTTTTTATATAAATTAAAAAATTAATTACAATATATATATATATGTATGTATACAATAATTAATATAGTAATGACATCAAAATATCAACCAAAAAAGTAACTATAATTATTGTAAAAAAATTATATTTCATGATTGTCCTTAACACAACTAATATATTTAAAATAGTTTAATATTCAACTTATGGTTGATGCTATTAAATACATCTCTTGAAATAAATGGTGGCCGCCGAGCACCATTTCTTTTTATTTCTCTCCTTTCTCTCTTCTTTTATTTATTTTTTAGTTTTCAGCACATACACAACAAATTCCAAATTTACCTTTTTTGTATTGCCTAAGTTAAAAATTAAAATAGAATAATGATAATACATACAGCTAGGATATATATCCCCCAAATGAAAAAATATCAATATTCAAGACTACCTTATAAAAATCCTATTATCAAACCTCATATTGACCAATTAGGTTTTGGAATGGAATTCTAGATAGTGATTCTTAACATGACATTAGACTTGGGTCATGGACCATATTCTTGCATCATCCAAGTGTGACCCATCTTTAACTACTTATACAAACTGTAGGAGGAGAAGACGTAGTAACATGCATTTTACCATTCTTTTAAATACTCCTTACTTTTACTTTTTGGTTGAAACTTGAAAGCCTTTAAAGTTTAGACATGAAAATTATTAAAAGCACATGACTATAGAGTGTTAGAATGTAGATTTCTCTCATATAGAAAGAAAACACGATTTGAGTTCATCATAATATGCTATTATGGGTCAATTCTTTTTATTAATCAATTGATTTTGTGATAAAATTTCAATATTTCTTAACATGGTACTAGAGTTAAATTTCGACTCTTGATTTATTCTTAGTTCAGTCACGTAAACTTACATCCTGTTTGGCTAAGCTTACTTGGAGCTTATAAGCTGAAAATAGTAAAAAACGTGTGAGAGAGTAATTATTTTTAGAAACTTATAAGCTGCAAAATAAGCAGAGCCAAACAAGCTCTTTACTTGTCTAGTATGAGCACCATGGCAATTGTTTTAAGGCTATATATTTTGATAGGCCCTTGTTTCTATTATAGTTAGCAGTTGAAAAAATAACCAAAGAATTACTGGTCAAGTTGTATGTCTTTCACTTTTAGTGTGAGTAAATCTAGAGATCAATTCCTACTAATTACATGTTGTAATCAGTCTTTAACTTCTTTTGAAGTGAAAAAAAAATTAAAAAAATACATGGGTTGTTAAACTTTTATATCGAGTAGTTAATACAATATTAGAATTAATAAGGCTTGGATCGTTGATGAGTGATATCTAATGGTTATCTTTTTGCTAGACCCTTGTTACAATTAGAAATTAAGAAGATACATGGGTAAGGTTCGTTCCACCAAATTCTCAATTCCATGAAGTAAGTTACCAAATTATCTCCATGGACTGAATAGGCGCCTATGCTTTATTTTATAAGAGTAATATAATACACACACTTTTTACTATGTATATATTAAATTTGAGAAAAAGACGCTTCACCTTATATTAGACCTATTACATAATTTTGGCAAAAAATAAAATAAAATAATATAGAGCTATTACAAATTTTGACCAGAAAAATAGATTATTTGACCAGTACACCACCCTCTACCAGTAGGGTTAAGATCATGTAGTAACAGATTAAACAAAGCACTCAGAATATGACTAGTTTAATTACAAGCAATAAACTATTATCTCCAACAAACCAATCAGCGGGTAGATTTGCTGACCTCTTAACACATCTGAAACTAATCGAGTTTAGTTGGGTAACAATTATTTTAACATTCTTGAGAATAAGGTCTAACTTTCAGATTACAGTAATACTTATATGAGATAATTGATTTCAGGACAGCTTTGACTCGGGAAATGGATATATTATCATGACCAAAAAAATAAAGCTATTACATAGAGATATACATTGTAATTTTATTAAAAATAAAATTATAACTTAAAATCCGAGACCACCAAATCAGAGAATAATCGTTCTGCTTTTGATAAATGGAAAAGAGAAAATTGTAAATTTTTATTGAGGGAACAGGGAAGGGTCCATGCATGGAAAAGAGCAGAAGATATATGCAGAACATATGAAGAGAGCAAATACAGTGGGACCCATCATACTTTGACGAACTGTATCAAGACTCACCGACAACATGTCTGTAGCTTAGATTTAGTGGCAGACGACTATGCTCTATTGCATATTGCCCTAGATGATCACCTTATCTCTTACCCTTCAATTATGAAAAAGATGGCAAAGGTTTCCATGGAAAAAGAAAGCAAATTCATGACCAAGATTTCGTACAAGAGGGTGTTAGTTAAAGGTAATATTCTTTATTAGTTAAAAATAAAGAAAATCACTATTATTAGTTCTTTTTAAAAAAGAAAAAAAATTAACCAAGATTCAAATTCTTAGAGTGAGGGTTTAAGGACGATGGGAGTTTCTTGCCCCCTAGCGGTCCCACTCCCTCAACCACTAACTTAGTTCCTCGCCCTTTACAGGTCTAGTTATCACTTTTGAAGAAAAATAATTTACTTGAGGTACTTTCTCATTTTAAGTTGGGTGGTAAGAGTTTAAAAAAATTGTCAAGGAAGGGGTTTAGGGTTGGACTATATATTCTCTATAAGAGTGATAATTTTGGTTCTAATTCTTTAGGGTGAGGGGTCTGAAAATTGAAAAATAAGAAAAAGAAAATAATTAGACAATGAATTTTTAAAATATTATAACTTAATAAATTGAGATTCAATAATAACAATGATAATATTCACATAATTATTAAATTTCAATCGTAATATTACAATGTCATAAACAAATCGCTTGGCTTGAAAAAGGCAGTTGCAATGGGAGCCTCTAATGTTGAAGTTGAAACTGACTCAAAGGTGCTTTGTGTGAATGCTTCGCAAAGACACACCTTCTAGCAGTCCTCTTTAAAACCTTTGCTAGATAAGTGCAAAGATTTATTCTATACGCATTAGGGTTATCAAATAAAACACATTTATCATGAGAGAACAAACATGTAAATTAGCTAGTCATTCTAGCTTAATTTCACCACTAGGTGAACAACTCGTGGGTGGGCATGCACCTCAATATTTGTGGATTTGGTCAAGGAGAGAGATAGAAAAAAGCGTCATTTTGCGTAGTGAAATATTGATTTACGTCTTAACCTCCATCCTTTATCCCAAAAAAAAGTCTATTCCAGATAAAACACCAATTAATCCACTATTAACCATTTTTTCAGCTTTTTGGCATTTTCTAGCTATTCATTTTGCACTTGTCATTTTCCATCATATGTTTTTGCTAAGATCCCCTTGTGACTTCCAAGGAGTTTTCATAGACACAAGCATGTTTGGACCTACCAACAACTTTAAATTGCTTGCAAGAATAAATGCGTACTTTGCACTCAACAAAAAAACAAAAGTATAAATGCAGCCTGAGGCCTTGCGCGTCCTTTTGCCGTGATTTTAGACTCTGTATTTTCTCTAGGCGTGCGTACATCATTTCTATATATCATATATAAATCACTTTCCTACTCTTTCATCAATTATTATTCCAGTACCTACTTGCCTGTTTCTGTGTGTTTCCTTATGGACTGGCACGTTTTAATTTTACCGTTGAGGATGAAAGGTGAGTGTTGATAAAATTATAATAAAATAATATATATAATTTATAATAATTGATTCAGTTTATAATGTTATCGTATTATAAGAGAATTTATTCTCTTTTTATGTTATAATATTATATTAAGTTTAATTTAAAATATTTAGGTAAAATACATTTTATTTCTATGTGTTTTGCTAAATTTACATAAAATTATATTTTTTATGATTTCAAAAAATTCACTAATATATGTATGTTATAAAAGAAATATTTTTAATAACCTCTCATGTATAAAGAGTATTACATAATTACACCCCACTCCAACCCCCAACCAAAAAAAAAAAAAAAAATTGGGGGTGTTGTATAATGTTTTTTTATGGTGTAAGAAGTTGTTTTTAAAAATTTTATACAACATTAATAAAACTCAAGGGAGCAAAATACAATTTGCTCAAAATGTTTTTTATAATTACTTTTCCTTTTTATTATTAACTAGATTTAATTTGCCAGCTCTACCATTAGACTTGTTGTAAAATAACTTGAGTACTATATATTGTAAAGCAATTTTGAAGCCGACGAAAATCTGATTTCACTCTAAATTCTCTCTCTACATCTATGAAAAGCTTCAACCATTCCAACCCTTTTTATAGCCAAAGGTGAGAAGACAAGTCATTAAATGAATAGTTTGCAATGCAGTAAAATCTCCAAGTTTTTACCGTTTCCATGCCAACTCAATTTCCTATGCAGTGATTGCTTCTAATCTTTGCTTCCATAGTCTTGACTTTTGCGGAGAATGTCCACTTCAAGCTTTTCACAACACTCCCCCTTAGACATTCATCACAAGAATATGTCTCGTTAAAATCTTACTAAGAAAAACCCAATGGGAAAAAACCTAGTAAAGCAAAAGAGTACAATATTCTCATCATATGCTTCATTCTGCCTTATTAAAAACCTTACCAAGAAAATACAATAGGACAAAACCTAGGCTAAGGAAAAAAGAGTACAGCATTAAATAGTCTCCCCCTCATGTAGACAATCAGGAGCAGTATCTAAGTCATTGCATGTCAATCTTGTGTACCAATTTCTCCAATGTTGTTGTAGGTAATGTTTTTGTAAACAAGTCTGCTAAATTATCACTTGAACGAATTTGGCAAACATCAATCTCACATTTTTTTGGGAGTTGATGCATGGAAGAATTTCAACATAATGGGTTGAACTTGATCATCTTCAAAAAAAGTAATCTCCCTTTACTCAAACAATATATGTAATATCATTGAACTATCAAAGATCGCTCAAGTAATATATGCAATGTTATTGATAGTTAAGAAATATATTTTGGCATGCCTTGAGGGAGATAAAAATGATGATGATAATAATGATAATGAACTTTCACAAGCGTCAATATAATAATTTCAGTATATATGAAGACATATTACTTGCTATGAGTCAGCAAATGCTCAACAACTTTTATACTCAATCAATATTGTCTCTGAGTGTCTTGATAATAATGATGACAAAATTTTTGTGTAGTATCTCCAAGGTCCCTTTATTGGTACAAAACCAAATCTTGGTGAAAAATAAAAGATAATTGTGCTCGGCAAGTGATATATTGAGGTATGAAACTTTAAAACTAATAGTTTTTTGTTATCTTTGCAAATTAGAACGGTCCATCTAATATCAATTGTCAAAATATTCAAACACTAAAAATTTAAGCTGTTTGGCTCCAAAATTTCTTTTGCCAAAATGATTGATGGATAATATTCTATCTAAATAATGATTGAATTTTAGGCCGAGCTAAAATAATTATCTCATAATTCTATATGAGAGTTTTGAATATACTTCTCTGGAGATTTATGCCTCAAACATCTCTAATCTTTCAGGATTTGTGTACAAATATAATACTCATAAAATACATCTATATATACTATTTCATATTCATAAGACACATATGAAGTCCCTTATAAAATTGCTAGGCAAATATAATTGCATCCACCACATAAAACATATCGCCGCAATTTCAAGACCCTATTACTTGGTTTATACAAGATAGGAGAAAAATGAGTCAAAGTATAACCACATAATACACTAGTCCATTCCCTGACTAATACTTAGCAGTTTAAGGGCTAGGCAACTATATAGTATATTCATTTGAACCTCTCAAGCAAGATGGGTTGGTTTATATAACATTCCCCCTCAATCCCATATACAATTTATGTTGACCAATAAGGGTCAAAACTCTTAAATATGCTTGGCTTGCGTCTTTCTCTATTTGGCCAACTATTTTCATGCCAACATCTTTAGATGGACTTCAATTCATGATCCTTACCTTTTATCATAATAATAGTTATTACATATGCAAATATTTGATTATGATTAATTTTACTTTGCGATTCCTACTCCTTTTGATAAGTCCAAAATAAGTTTTTAATTCATAGTTAATTGTGCTTAATTTTTCAATTGGATGCTCTTTAATTGGTGTTTTTCATGCGTTTTACATATTTGTGCTTGGAAAAAGGAGTTGGATGCATTATATATGGATTCAAAGGCTTTTTGGACGTGTTTGTAGTTGATAAAATTGATTTTGCCACATTGAAAAATACCATGCAATTTCTATACGGGATTGACCAAGCTTTGACCAAGACTAAAGATATTTTTTTGCAACACTTATGGAAAGGAATTACATTGAAGACTGGTCATATTTTGGAAAGAAAGAAAATTAATTCTAGAAGACTTTTATTAAGGATTTCTGCCTTTTTATTTTCCTTAGCTTTAAAGAGTTTCCTTATTCGTGAAAGACTCCAGTTAGGAACTTATCCTATATATTTTCCTACGTACAATTCATAGGGAATTCAAACTTTATTCATAATTTTCTAGTAGATTATTTTCATCTTCTCAGGTGCCACATTTATGAAGATGGAGTTCAAATTTGCTTTTCTAGCCAAGGGTTAATCAAGATTTCGGTTCATCAATTCCATGAGATCTAATTATTTTATTCCTTTCATGGTATTTTGATATTTGCATATTTACTATTTTAAGAATTAATATTGTCCTGCGATTATTGATTTTGCACGCGATTATTCAATTGCAAGACAATAAATAGCCAATTAGATTAATTTAATTAATCTAAGAACAGTGGTAATCAAGTTTCCTATGTAATTACGCAATCTAAATGAGCGATTACTGTGAGAGTTTCGACTTTTAGAATCAGGTCTTTCTAGATTTTATTGCTGCTATTAGATAGACTCTGCGAGCATCTCCCCGAGTTAGAACATCTAATAGGTAAGGTAATGGCGGGGAGAAATTGTAGGGAATTTAAACCGTTATCAACACTGTAAGGAAAGATGAGGTTGTTAGGTTGAGCCAATAACCATAACTGATTAATCAAACTAGTTGGAAGTATCTTTGCATCTAGGATTGGATATGTTGACCGAAATTGCGATTATACCTTAGGCTAAATTTAATTATCATTGATTCCTGTTTTCCAGTTTTTACGTAAACTTAGGATTGCGTGTTTTTGTTGTTTTTATTTTTATTTATGTTTTTTATTTTTTGCCCAGCTGCGTGCCCACGCTCAGCGGACCAGTGTGCTGGACAGTTTTGTTTATTTTACTTTTTCGCACTAAAACCCCCTTCTTTAATTGTGACTCATTTGATTAATCTACTTGGCATAATTAGCATATCATAATCCCCTAATGCCCCGACTTTTTCTCACCGCATACACAAATTGAATTCGGAAGGTAAGAATTGGTATTTTATTTTTTGTGGTTTCGACGCCCATCATCTTTCAAGAGTAATATAACTGAGTGAGATCTCTTTATCAATAATTTCAATCATATTCAGGTACCTGATACTCTCTTGGAGTATAAGAATATTTCTCAGTTATATGTCATTAATATCTTCAGGATATCAAATGTTTCAAAACGCCAATGGACTTATTTTTGCTCCTTCATCTTTGGAACCAATAATCTATCACGCTTCTAGCATCCAATAAATTCATAGTCTAATTCATTTGTCTATCAATTCGAATAGGAGCATTTATCGCTAGCATATGTGACTTTAGTCACTTTATTTGCATCGACGAATGCATCTTTGCAACTTTTTGAGCAAATAAATATTTTTTTGAACATTCAGTTCATATTAGTATCTGCAAGGATCAGATGCTTCATATTTCTAGGTTTTGTTGTTTCTCCCCTGGATGTTGGGAATATTATTTTAACAGTTAGTAAAATATGTTATTTTAGTATCCTCAGTCAATGATATAGAATAATTAATAATTGATTAGGATACAAATTTAGATTAGGATACAAATTTCAATAAGTGCAGCAACATATTATAATATGTTCCCAAATAAAATAGGCAAATTTATTGCCATAGTTGATGGTCTAGGAATACGTTTTTAGGCGTTCAATGAAAGATTTTACTAGACCAATATATGCCTCTTTGATTTATTATAAATATATAGATGATTCAACGTCTTTATTTAGGGATTGACTCATAAGTCATTTTTCTCTTGGGAATAAGCAGCACATGTATTGGTGCAAAAAATTCATCTTATTATCATCGCACCAATATGACTTAAAAGGTCATGCCAAAGAATAAAGAATCCTTTTTATATCAAATAACTTCTAGTTATTTATAAATCGAAAAGATAATGATGGCAATTTTGATATGTATCTTTTGCCAGAGATAGACGTGAGAAATAATATTTGTTTCAATCATATATGGTCTTAATAGAAGAACCTTTCATACATACATACATACATACATATATATATATATATATATATATATCTAACATTTAGTAGATTCATTAAGATCCTCTTGAAAATAAACATTGCTTGTCAATAATTTCTTCTTAATAAATAAAATATGGGTTCTTTTAATAACCTCAATTTATTTAAATAATAAGGTATAATTAAAAAGGCTCACAATTTAAGAAAATTAAATACAAGTATATAGGTAACTTATAACTTGATAATAAAAATCACTGATATAATTAGTGAAATAAATATTTTCAAATGCTTTGCCAAGTGCAAAGTGTAAGCGCAATATAGGATCGTATACATGAATTTACAATATAAAATTCAAAGATATAATTGATAGCGGAAGCACATACCTGTTTGAGCCATTATTGTTAAAGAATTGTTGTTGAAGAAATAATTGTCACCCAGTCTAGGCTTAGATCTTCCTCTCCCTACTCTACTCAATATTAACAGATGCTTATGGAAACAACTGTTAGGTTAAGAGTAAGAGAGGGGACCTAACCCTATTTATAATAAATTCTGACAGTCCTACCCATAAAAGGATTTATCAGAATATATAGGCCTATGCACAAAAGAACCATATGGATTTATGAGGTGAGCTAAAACCAATATGATCACAAAACCTAACTTGTGAATCAGATATTCAACCTATTTTATAAAACCAAAAATAATTAACGGTAGCCCACTTTAAAGAGAAATTTTCCAACAGTCTCCCACTTGGGCAACGTTAATTGTTTTATTTATTTTCAAAAAAAATTTTAAAAAAATATTTATTAGGCTAAATAAGAAACAAAATGTGGCCACAATTTTTAAAATATTCTGATTCACAAGATTACACCTCAAGCGCATATCCGGACCAACAAGATTGTCAAACATCCAATCATGGCAGTCATAGTGTTTCTTATTGACACAAGACTTTCCATGGTCACAAATGTCATCCAACTTTATCATCATGGACCAAACATACGGCAGCGTAGCAAGAAACTAGCACCAATATGTGATCAAAATATGCTATTTCTTTGTCAGTCCTCGACATGATTTCTCCAATATCGGCATTTAAAGCAAGAGAAATCTATTATTCTTATCCTCACAAAATAGCGTTCAATATACTAGAGGAAAGAACACATATCCTCACAAAATGGCATTCACAGGCCAGAGGATAAATTATTCTTAACCTCACAAAATGGCGATCAACATGCCAGAGGTAAGAATACATATCTCCAAACAAAATGTGTCCTTATGGAGATATTAAACTCAATAGGAGATCTTACTGCAATGGACACCAAACATAAGATTCTCAAAAAAACATGAATATGAGTAATCACAATATGCAATTATGTTGCAAACCATAAAACAACATGCTATTGCACGAATACATTAATGTGCAAAGCAAAACATAAAAAAAGGGAACATCCAACAATACATAATGATATAAAGCTCCCACTAGACAATAGCATCAAAAAGATTGTAAAATACTCATATTCCTAACATGTTTCACAAAAAACATAAGTCAAAGACCCTTGGACAAGGAGTCAATTAATACGTCGTTACTAGCAATTCATTCTATATGAATGCCATCACTTTTGACAAAGTCTCTGACCACCAAAAACTTGATATATATATACTTGCAAGCTTTAATTTTCTTATTATTCTTTGAGAATAGAACAACAACTCTATTATCACAATAGATCTTAATAGATCTAGTAACAGAATTTATAATTCTCAAAACTAGATATCATGTTCTTAAAACATATAGCGGGAGATGAGGCATCATAACAAGCCACAAATTGCATAGTTGAAGAGGCATTAAGCTGTTATTTTGCACTCTTCCAAGACATGGCCCTTTTAGCTAACACAAATATATACCCAACAGTAAATTTTCAATCATTTGAGTATCTAACATAGTCAAAGACAGAATATCCAACCAACTTTAGATAATCTACTTTATAGCAAATAGGCGTATAATTTTTTGGTCTTTTGTAGGTATTTTATTACCTAATTAGCAACAACGCAATAATCCATTCCAGGATTTATTATCAACCAAAACTCTTATTGCAAAAGCGATATCAAGTCTAGTGCACACTAGATCATACAACAGGCTCTCAATAGCACTAGCACAAGATATATCTTTCATAGAATCCCTCTACATATCATTTTGACGATATTGCTTCAATTTGAGTTGATAACCTTTTATAATAAATGCACACAAGACTTGCAATCCCTTACATCAAAAAAGTTCTAAAAACTCAATCAATATAAGATTTCGTAAAAGATTTAAAAATTCCAAGAGACTTATTTCAACAAAACTTAGTCCCAAGAACAAAAGAAGCATCCTCAAAATCTTTCATATCGAAAGCTTTAAGTAAAAAATTGTTTCGTCTCGTGGAGCATACCCAAGTCATATATAACTAGCAAAATATCATCAACATGCAATATTAGGAAGACAAATTTACTCCCACTGATCTTGAAATATATATATATATATGGATCAACTCTATTTTCCTCAAAATAATAAAAAGTTACTATTTCATTAAACTTCAAATATTTATAACTTTGAGACGTGATTCAAAACCATAAATGAATTTTCTAAGTTTACAAGTCATATTATCCTTATCAATAATAGTAAACATCCAGGCTATTTCATGTAAACTTATAGATATATATCACTATTGAAAAAAAAAAACTATTTTCACATCCATATGAGCCATTAATAGCTAAAAGAATATTTTATAGAAACATGTGAAAAAGATTTCTTTGTAATCTATACATTTTCTTTGGGTAAACCCTTTTGTAACTAATCTCACATTTGGCCTCTCAATCTTCTCTATGAGATCTCTCTTGGTCTTAAAGACCTATTTGCAACCAATAAGATTATCTCCTTTTAGAAGATCAACAAGTTCCCAAATTTATTTTCATCGTAGGTTGCATCTCATTTCTCATAGCATTCAAGTAAATGCGATAATCATTATAGATGGAATGTCTTCTTTCTCTAATAGACCTTTTAAATGTTGTTCATCATCAAATCATAAGGTTGTAAGATCTCAACATGTAGATTGTCATTAGCTGTAACATCATCATCTATTATAGGATATCCACTAATATCTTGTCTCTTAATGTGAGTAAAGTACCAGCCTGACTACTTATTAGTAGTGCAAATGAGACAATTTCTCTATCATTATCCTCAGTAGTAGGTTGAGGACATACAGCATTACTAACATCCAATTGTAAGAATTTGGGCATTCGAGATTTGACAATCTTAGAAACACATATAGGAGAGTAAAACTTATATCATTAAAATGAGTCAAATACCCAATGAAACAACGAATAGTTTTAGGGTCAGTGGTTTCTTATTTGAAAATCCTTACCTAAGCAGGACAACCCCAAATCGGAAACCAGTCAAACTGGATTTCTTCCTAACCAAAATTTGAAAAATAAGCCTTAGGGACAAACTTGTTGGGAACATGGTTAAGTATTTAACAAGAAATTTTAATGGCTTCACGTACTCTAGTAGGTCAGTAACACTCATCATGCTTCTTATCATATCCGTAAAGGTGTATTTTCACCTTTTGATCATACCATGTTACTCAGGCATACTAGACATAGTATACTGGGCAATAATCCTATAATTCTATAAGTACTTGGTGAATGATCCTATATGTTGTCCAGAGATCCAAGCCTACAACAGTATTCACCTCTTCTATCAAATCCAACAATTTTGATAACCTTCCCAAGTTGTTTTTTTACCTTTGTCTTTAAGAATTTTAAACTTCTCAATAGCTTCAGATTTCTCTTTAATTAGATAAAGGTATTTATAACAAGAAAAAAAACATTAATGAATGTAACAAAATATTTATTACCAAACCATATAACAGAATAAGGTCCAGTAGTATCTATGTTTATCACTTCTAAAAAGCAAAATTGCGGGTAGCATATTTCTTTTAACTTTAGTGCACTTACCTCTTATGCACCCAATATAAGTTTCAAAATCGTCAAAAATTTAAAGAAGGTAAAATCTCACTGTTAATGAGTCTTTCAACTCTTTCCGTAAAAATATGACCTAACCTTTTATGGCATAGCAAAGAAAAAATTTCTTATAATTAAACTCCTTTAAGAAGTAAAATTTTCTATATGAAAAGAGTCACGAGAACTTCCTAGGAATAAACACAATTGGTATAAACCATTTGATAAAACACATTCACTAACAATTCTGGAATTGAAAAACAATTGTACTTGGTCATTTCTAAAGTAAAAATTAGAACCAATCTTGTCTAAAAAAGAAATAGAAATCAAGTTCCATCACTCTAATCCACTTGCCTCTTATCTATTTTCTCTTTCTTTAACCAAAATTGAACTTGTGCAATGAGCTCTTTTATAATCTTAGAAAAGTAAGAGTTCTTATCAAACTTAGTGATAGTAGATTTGAGACCTCTTACATTGTGATTTTAATATTTGATCTAGATATGACCTTTACCACCCTTTTTAAAACTATGACCTCTCTTAGGAACATGACCCTTAGAATTCGAGGTACTAACGTTATAAGAATAGGGCTTAAGATTGGAAACAAAACTATACAAACTATACAACCTTTGGGTTTTACCCTTAATGTTATTTTCCTCAATAACATAATGGGTAATTTTTGTCATCGATATTCCAAGATTCCTTGGTATTTCTCTCCTATAGATATTAAGAGTTCTTTTACAAATTTAGTTCAAGACAAGTCATTCACTAAATACTCAGTTATGGTCTCTTCATAGTCACTAAGCAAGATAGTTAAACCTCTCCTATTGCCAATTATATTACCCTTTCTTTATCACCATTTTTGTCAACCAAAGCGGCATGTGCATCAAATATAATGTCAAGTCAGTATTAACTATACTCAGATAAAACCCAATATTTACTTTCATTTCATAATGGTTTCATCTATTCAAGACATCTAAGTAATGATTATTCAAAGTAAATGAAATAATCCAAGAAAAAAAAATGTAATATCAATAAACATTATGCATACATACTATATTATAAGAGTAAGTATTATAAACAAAAGAGTCCAAGCACATCGTTGTCATATCTGCCTTTGGGCAAAAAATTCAACATGTAAATAGGCGCTCTTTTAACATAAAGTAATACATATAAGATCACCTCACTAAAAGAAAAGTCAACCACCTTTGGGCAACTAAACTCCCTAACAGCATTGTAATCTTGGTCTATACTTTATGTTTATGCTACTGGGCTAAAGCCATATAATGATCTCCTTTGGGAGAACATTGCGCACTTTACCATGGTAGTTTCCCAAACAAAACGAGAAAAGCCATAGATTTAATTGAGCAAATCACTTTGGTGAATTTGCCTACTTAAATCTATGCTATCAACTCATTGGCAAAAAATTAATGCTTAACTTTTAATCACAAAATGCTATATATGCGATTAATCACACAATATGAAACAATTCAATATGACATGTCTCAGTGATCAATTTAAAATTGCATTCTTCAACAAATTTCACGAGCACATATGAATAATCTAGCAATAAGATATATATAAAATTTCAAATTGAATAAAAAAATAAATATTTTCATTAAATTCAGAGAACTAAAAATAAATTTAAAAAAAGATTCAATTAAATTGTATAAAAAGTAATCAAACATTTCTCTTTCTTTTGTGTGGATTTCTTTAACCAAACTTCAACAAACCAAATAATAAACAAAGAGTGAAGAAGAGACGTAGTTCTTTTCAGCTATCTTTTGTGAATATCAATTGGCACAATTAGCTGAAAAGTTGTTTCACTCAATGACTGGATGCAAATAGTTCGAATTTAGACATCCATGCATGGCATTCTAACATGATAAAATATTAGCCAATATAATTCACTGACAATTCCAAGACATACTAAGTCCTGCCTTGCAATGTTGCAAATAAACAAGAAATAGGTACGTAGGATTGAATAACGACTGTGACACCCTTTTTTTTAACTTATTTATTTTAGAGAGAGAAAAAGAACAATTAAGAAAAATTTTTATTAGGACGATAAAACAAGAGCAGCAAAGAGATTTGATTATGCTTTTATGTGAAGCTAAACAAATTTGATTCTTGAGTGTATCTTCTAAACTTCAATTTGTGCCACCCAAGAAAATAAGAAAATAACTTGTCATGCATGCATGAGCTAAATGCATATGCGGTCAATTTTGATGTACTTGTCATTGTACACCACACACCAATTAATCACCAAATGGTCAAAAACAAACAAAAAATTAAACCAAACCCATTACTTGGTTCATTAGTAAAGTTGTAAACTTTAGAGTTTAACTTGAATTTGATGACTAGATTTTGGCTGCTGTTTGCCATATGCCATGCCAAAAAAAAAGGAAAAAAATGATAATTACTATTTCAATGCCTTAAGTTGTATTATTACAACTAATAAATAAATGTTATCAGGACAATAGCAAGTAATGGTAATATCTAGGCATGAAAAGTTAACATGTAATATGATTACATGCTCATATATATGTAGCCAAAACTTGCAACCCAGTATCACGCTCCAATATGAAACTACTTAGCCATACGAGAACAAAGACCAAAATTAGATTTTAAATTGCTCTTGAACAAACTTTGGTATATGGCGATGATATGTATATCATTCCCCTTTTCTTTTTTTTTTTCTTTTTTTTATAGATAAATATATGTAAATCCATGTATAATAGGCTCTGATACCACATGTAAGCGCAATATAGGATCGTATACATGAATTTACAATATAAAATTCAAAGATATAATTGATAGCGGAAGCACATACCTGTTTGAGCCATTATTGTTAAAGAATTGTTGTTGAAGAAATAACTATCACCCAGTCTAGGCTTAGATCTTCCTCTCCCTACTCTACTCAATATTAACAGATGCTTATGGGAACAACTGCTAAATTAAGAGTAGGAGAGGGGACTTAGCCCTATTTTTAATAAATTCTAACAGTCCTACCCATAAAAAGATTTATCAGAATATATGGGCCTACGCACAAAAAAACCGTTTGATTTATGAGGTGGGCTAAAACCAATATGATCACAAAGCCCAACTTGTGAATCAGATATTCAGCCTATTTTATAAAACCAAAAATAATTAACGATAGCCCACTTTAAAGAGAAATTTTCCAACACAAAGGTATGTTATTACTGCATATAGATTTCATATTGTGAGTTATGACTATCGTTTTCTCATTCAATAGATATTAATATGTGCAACATTTAAGTGGTGACATAATTTTTTTTAATATAAAATCAATAATAAAACGTGTAGTAGTAAATCTCAAAAAAATCAAATCGATGACTACATTTATTGTCAAATTTTGATAGTCATCATTTAGCTACTAAAGCAATATAATAAATACATAGTTATATTAAAAATTGTAATCATACTAAAGTCTAATTGTTGCATGCATACATAACTATAATCTAAGATAATTATAACATGTGCATATATGAAATAATAAAGAATAATGATTTTTTTTATTTAACAAACTTCAATGGTATCTATGTGCACAACAAGTAGTACATGTTTCACATTATTTCAAGACATATTAGTTGTAATCATAAATAATTCTTTTTCTAATTCCTTTTCATATTTTCTTTTATCACTTTTAGATTTGATGACCATCTCAATAAGAATAGCAATAATCACATTCATAATAATAAATTATATATCATTCAATTCAGGGAATGATTTTGAGAGAATTGATTAAATTAATAATTTCGTACCAAATAATGCTTCACTCGTAGGGTCCGGATTACATTCAAAATATTATTTTCAATTTCAAGCTCTGAATTTTGCTAACATAAAAGCGCATTCAAGGCACAAAATCAATTTGATTATTTCATATATCTTCCCAAAATATTTTGTCCATATAATTTTAGAAAATCATCTAGATATTGCGGAACGATACTCACTTATAAATTCAAGATTGTGCAACTGCATGTAATACTTTCATAGCCAGTTATTGAAAGATTTATTGCCTTGAGATGATCATATATTTCTTTTCAATATTTGCAAAAGATATATATATATATATATATATATATATATATATATCTTTTCATAATATATCTAGGCTTTAAGCCTTTATAGAGAAAAACTATAAGGATTTCTTTAATAAATCATTTGTCTTTATATTTTGTTGATTTTCTCAAAATCAAGTTATCCATGACCAGCATAATATCCATAATTATTATTTCTATGATTACTTTCATAGTAATAAGATAATATCCCATTCTCTTCAAGGAATGGTTTTGGGCTTTGCCAATAAGTATTCTGGCTTAAAAGCCTATATGGAGATTATGAAGGAATATTAGTAATTATCGCAATCCTTCAGGTATGCCTAATTCCTTCTATAAATTATTTTGCCAAGATCCTTGTTATTCATTTGCATAATGACATCAAGGAACAATAACTATTGCAAGGAATATTAGGTTATAAACTGAAATTTCTTGATATTTGACATTATAAATGTAGCATATGCCAATAAATTAGTAAGTAAAATAAAATGTACTCATTTGACATGATTTGTTGTTAACCAACATACTCAAATAAGTGAGAAGAAATAATATTACATATTAAATATGTGCACTATACATGAGGGCTTCCTAATAATAAAATAAAATATTAGTATAAATGTTACAAATAATTGTTATATAATCAGAGATATATTAACATTTATATGCTTAAAATTTATAGTTATTCATGTTCTTGGAAGTCCCGGTAACTAAATCCTCAAAGTCATAGCAATCACGTCCTAAAAAGTCACGGTAGTCACGTCCTCAAAAGTCACGGTAATCATTATTATTATTGTTGTTGTTATTGTTGTCATTAAGAATACTATTTATGAGTATTGTTTACTGATACCAATATTGTTCACTGTTCAATGATACTGGTATTCTCATGCATACTGTACACAGACATTATTCATTTATATTGTATATAGTACTATTCATGTATACATTTACATGTACTGTTCAAAAATATGATTACTATTCACTAGGTACTACACATGAGTTATTGTTCATATATCAATTTTTTTAATTTTTCATAAAAAGTATTGCAATAATATATTCTTAAAAAAAATTTCTAAAGGAAATAATTTTGACAAAAATTTTATCTTCAAAACAAATGCAAAGTAAAATAAATAAAATATGTTGTTTTGAAACTTTATGCTATAGATCTAATTTAATTTCAAAAATAAGAAAAGAACAGTTATTGAATTTTTGTAAAGTCGCGCTTCCTTTAATAATTAGTGGAACTTCTCATTGGTAGAGACTCGTGCTGATAACGTGCCATAAAATAACTTGAGTACAATATATTGTAAAGTAATATTGAACCTAACAGAAATCTGATTTCACTCTAAATTCTCTCTACATCTATGAAAAGCTTCAACCATTCCAACACCTTTTATAGCCAAAGGTGAGAAGACAAGTCATTAAATGAATGGATTTGGAATGCAGTAAAATCTCCAAGTTTTTACCATTTTCATGCCAACTCAATTTCCTATGCACTAATTGCTTCTAATCTTTCCTTCCACAGCCACAATTCTTGACTTTTGTGGAGAATGTCCACTTCAAGCTTTTCACAACAAGACTAGCTTTCTTGCATATATTTGAACTAGCTCATTTTCTTGGTCATCATTGTTTGGTGGCTACTTTACTACGTGAAAATATTTTCTCTGTGACGCCTCAAAATTTGCTAGACAATCGAGAACGAGACTACCGTGTGCATGGAAAGAGAAGTCCTTCTAAGCCTGCCAGGCTACAAATTCTCTATTACCATAAAGTCCATTAACATACAAATAATATTTCAAATATTCTACCAACTCAAAAAAAGAATATATATATATATATATCACTACATCAAATTACAAGAAAGTTTTCTCAATTAATTTTGATATTACAATCAAACAATTTTATTCAAATCTTTATAGCTTGTTCAAGCCCGGTGAACAATGATTTAGTCTTTATGGTCTGCAAGGAGTAAGGAAAAAGACGTGAGCAAAATGGTGCCCAGTAAGTAGATTCACCTCCTTCGAGCGCACAAAATGCAACGAGAAACCATCAACAGCAGAAAGTATGGCAAATCGTCATATCCAATAGTGTCACACACAAACAAACTAATACATGTAAAATTTCATGATTTCATAATAGCAAATTCATGTTAGATGAGCCTCATGCTCGAATAAGATTCAATCTAGACCTTAATACCCACATACAATGCATAACTTGAATCAAGAATTTCAAATAACTCCTACGGAAGTCGATTCAAGTAATTAGACAACTAATCATATTTCAAAAATTAGATGATACCATTGAGTCAACAAGTAAAGCACCTAAAAGGATGGTAGATTCTACTTACCTCTTTTCCAAGTAGACATTAAAAGGCTTAAGACTTCTAATAGTTGATGTAGTCTTCAATCTCCAAATTCACAATCATGATTCTAATAGTTACAACCTCTTTGATTTTCGTTCCACTTAGTCGTCCTTTTACTTCCATTTGTAACTGGGATTGAAATATGAATTAGAGCGGTGTGGTGGTGGATATTAATCTCCAAATAAGAGTTTCTAAAGGAAGGTGACGGATTGTGTAGTTATGTTTTTAACAATTTTTCTTTTTTTCCTTTCCAGTTTATTTGGTTACTTGACCAAACTTTTAGCTAGCATATTTCTTGCTTTTTCTACCAAAAGTATAAATCCACTACATAAAATTAGTCCATACTTTAAGGACTATGCTTCCTTAACCTTTGTTGGAGGTCCCCAAAATAATCTTTATAAGGTTTTATTCCTTTTCTTATTATTTTTTCTAGTTTTAGTTTTGACCAAATATTTGATTAACTTTTCTCTATATTTTCTGTAACAGTCAAAACTTTCCAAACACAATGATTAAAACATGGAAGATGGCTAGAAAAAGGTTCTAAAGGGTATAAGGTTTTAATAGAATTAAGGAATTTATGCTCGAGTATTACATTATCACACCCTTTAAAAGGGTTTGTCCTTGAAACTTCACTTACTTCCGATAATCAATCTTAAAGTCAAAACTCTAAGCTAACACTTCCATATTCATGAAATGATCACATAATATGACAATCACTAGAATTTAGGACTACATATTTGAGGTACTACTTTACTTTTGATCCGCCACTATTTATGTGATATGTAGTGAACAATCATTAGACCATTATATTAAGTCATTGAGGAATGCTTACAATCACTGTCGTCAAATATTTTAGACAAGATGTTATAATTGGTTAAAGCAGAATATTAGGAGAATGTCAAGTGGTGCAATGAGAAGCTTAAAGATTGGGATGGGAGGTAGTAAGGATGTGAGAAATATTAGGAGATGAGAAAGTACATGGAAAAAATATCACTTGATGAAATGACACATTAAAAGGAAGAACACCTAAGAAAAGGGCTATACCAGAGCCAAGAGTCTTGATGGGAAGGAAACAATTGTTCACAAGTCATTTTAAATGAAAGGACATTACATTTAACCAAGAATGGTTGCCTAATGACTTGAATCCTGAGAAGAACTAAAGTGGACACGTTCACCCTGGAGATTGTAAAGCTTATAAAGGGAAATAAAGGAAGATGGAACTGAACACAATTTAAAAATAACACATACCATGGCATTGATCGGGACAATCAAAATAGAGGACAATATCACTATTAGTGGATAAGATGTAAGATGAGTAATAATGAATAAGAATGTGTGTCACTTAAGCTATGGCTGCATGGTAGTTAGTGAACACTTTCACACTTTCACTAAATCGGTATTTAGAAGCCCCCACTAAGTAAAAGGTATATCAATCGCTTGACTTGGTGGCATGAATGCCATATACACTTCACTTTTAGTTTTCACTAGGTGGCTACAAGCCATGTTGGTTTTCATTGGGTGGTTAAAAGCCATGTTCACTTTCATTGAGTGGCTAAAAAGCCATAATCACTTTCACTAGATGGCTAAAAAGTCATAATCACTTTCATAATTTTACTAGATGGCAAAAGCCACAACCTCTTTCACTGGGTGGCTAAAAAGTCATAATCACGTTCACTTACATAACTTAAAGTATAACAAAATCATTACTCAATCAAAATGACTATATAGCTCGATGCAAACAAAAAGAGTTCCCATAAATTAACCCAAATATGATAAGAATTATGAACTTAATAGAGATGCCACCACAATTTAAGAAGTAAGGCAACAATAATAACATGTATTCGCTAGAAACTTTACAAAGGACAATAACTAAGAGCACTAGCTATTATAAGAGTAGTTTTACAATATTAATTGGCATACACTAGTAATGAACAACCAAGCAAAAGATTGCTCCTAAGTGTAATGGCAACTAATATGGGCTCTTTTTTTAGGTGGAAAACATATGTGACACAGTAAGAACGCTAGAAATTTCAAAACTCTTACAAGGATCATAGAATAGCCTGCTACCAAATAGATAAATGAGTATGAACGAAATGGATACAAATAAATTGTTAGAGATGACCAAAAGCTACTTGAGACTAAGTTCATGGTAGAACATCAAGAAGGTCCTGGCACTAGCATATTTATAGTTCCCTCCTATTAGAAAGCCTATTAACAAGAACTAAATTTAATGATATAAATACTTATGATAAAGAATCCATAAATTAATTATAGAAAAATAGCATATAATCCTTTATGATGGAGTAAGATAATTGATAGGGAAGGTTTTATTTGCACTTATGTCAAACATTTTCACTTATCTCTCATGCTATAGATAATAGTCCACCATGGCTTCTTCAATATTATAACTATAAGAGCTCATAAAGGTGGTTGCAGATGAGATTGCAATTCGCATCAAGTAAGTATTACATTTTTAACGTGTAACCTAATCATTTAAGTTGCATCATGGAAGAAATAAGCATGCATCCTTCTCAAGCTACTTGTAGAAAATTGTTCTTCCCATGGATTGGTTGTTATCACAACATGCTACAACTTTATTTTTTATTTTTCTAAAGGTGGTTCCGAGACACCGCGCACTATCTTAAGTTGAAATTAGTCTCATAATCCATATGCTATAATAATTTTTTTATAATTTCCCAAGCTATTTGGTCCACAACGTTGTGATCTTGTTATCTTTATCAAATAAGAATTAACACTACCATAATAGATTGAAACACATCTCACTTAATTTAATACAAAAACATGCAATGGTTAATTTAATACAAGCATATGCTACTTAATTCAAATTATAGAGTTTTATCACCTTCAGGCAATTTATTATGTCCTTATTTTTTTAATTATTGCTCTTTTTTTACCTATAAAGTAGAAAATGGATTTATTCATTAAACTATAACATTGACGGTCATACACTCAATTTGATCTAGATGAACCAAGTTGATGGCTCCTAGTTTTTTGTCAGATCATAGAAACTTCCACACAAGAAGACAAAACTTACATATAAATTCATAACTGAAGTCATTTCCCATGTAAGGAATTTCTATTTTATCATATATCTAAAACAGTAAGTCACAAAGGAATAAGGATTCGATGACATGTTGAGATTTTTAAAGTAAGTACCTAGTATCTCATCTAGTTATAAAAATCCATAAAGCATTAAGTAGGTTTAGATTTGGAGAATGGTGATTCTTAAGAATGGTCTCATATTTCTTCATTAACTGAGAAGTCATAGTTACATAATAGGATTCTTCTCTCGACAAATTACTCATGACACAAGCCAAGAAGCCATGCATGAACTCTTTTGAGTCTGTCTACTCTTATCAACTAATTAGTTAATCAAAACATAAGCATCCTTATTAACCCCAGAAAAATCCTTCCTCGTTCTTTCTTTCTTTCCTTTTTTTTTCTTTTTTTTTTTTTTGCACTAAACTACAGAATTTTAACTCTTAGTATATGTTAACCAATATCAATGTATATCAATACAGGGTGGATATAGTGAAGTTTAGAGATTGCATTTAGTTATTTGGCATGCAAGGTTGGATTATATCTTCCATCACAATGATAATTAGAAGGAGATTATCATATAAGTTTTTCTTTATTATGTATATATATAACCCAAAATCTAAACAATAAGATCATAGAACTTTATTAACATGAAGGCAATTGCACATCCATGGTTAGTTCTCATGCATAACAAAAAATATATATATATTCAAAAGAGAATATATATATATATATATATATATATAGATAGATAGATAGATAGATAGATAGATATAGATATAGATTTCTTTTAGATTTCTTTTCTGATTAGGAATGCACGAATATTTTCCTTGTAACATATGATTTGTATCAAAGAGAGGAAGAAACTGCAATACGTTGACAACTGGTAGAAGAAAAAACGTCCCGAACAATCTATGACCAAGAAACATATATCAAAGAAGTATCATTATTACTTACAAATGTTTAACTCACTAAAAGGATGAAAATGAACAAAATATTAGATTAAACATGAATCAGAATCATAATGGACAATTATGATGATTCAAATGTTGCATTTTCAAATAATTCTCATAATTTATTAATTAGCTATAGGCAGCAATATATGACCAACTTAGGGGGTTTCAAAACAATAGAATATGTCAAAGGACAATAGCTTTAGTACATTTAAAAATAAGTTGGCCCTATATGAGTAACGGTTACATTAATCACTTGACTATTAATTAAAGTGCTTTCACATTGGAAGAAAGGAATTCAAAGGATGATACGTGCATCTATAAGATTTATTTTACAAAAAAAAAATTTTCATTTTAGGCAACAAAATTATCAATTATAAATATAATGAGAGATTAAAGTAAGGCAGTGACAAAATAATTTTCAAACAAAGTGAAATCTCATTAGGTAACAATATAACCTAAAACCTCATTAATCGATAAAGGATCAAGGAGATTTTCAAAGGAGTAAATTTGTATAAGCAAAATGATGGTAAGAATTGCGTTCTGAATGCAAGAATACTATGATTAAATCTTAAGACTTTGGTTGCACATTAGAGAATGCATAAAACTTTCAGAGATATTCACAAGATAATTTAATTACTTGGAGTCATTTTAGAGTGGGAAAAAAAACATCTTTATAAAGAACTTAATTACCACATGACTATAGTAGTTTCACATGAAAATTAAATTAAATGCCTAATATGGTGAATACTAGTCAATTCCAATATACCTAAAAGGGCTCACTTAGATGAAGCTATTGTTGTTTAATTCTATTTATCATGTAGTTCGATCTCTTCCTTGGTCTTAATAAGTCACAAGGCTAACATAGAATTTACTCATACAAGATGATTAGCACTAGAAAAAGGAGTAAGGTTGACTCTTATAAATGTAAAGCAACCATGGAACTTGAAAAAATGATAAGATGATATTAGTTTATAAAAGGAATTCTAATAGTTTAAATATGACTTCTCCATTATCAATATGCTCGAGTCATAGAGTTAGCTAACTATACTAACCATGCTTATTATAGGGTAAAGATCGCAACAAAATTTAGCATCAAAGTTATGCTTGACTAATAGCTCATGTAAATTGGCAAATTAAAGAGTGAAAGGTTATGCATGAAGTATTGAATTAAAGTATACGTAAAATATTAAATCAAAGCATGGTAATTACATGATTAGGTCTGCAATAACAAGGCTATTAAACTGATGCAACCAGAATATTATTCAAAAAGATGAACAATATGGGAAGACAAGCAAGAGAAATACGGAAGAAATGTTCCAATTACAAGCAACCACATGCATTATGCAACATACAGACATCTATTATAGCTCCTTAATACACACTTATATACTTGTAATGTAGCCCACTTGTTGCACAAAAGCTACTCACACTTGTATCTAATTAGATCGCATACATAAGCGTTGACTAAGATAACACAACAATTTTAATATCCCATAAACCTATTAAAATTATTTAGTTTATACACACATCAAACCCCTTTAATAAACATCACTCGTACCCCTTAAAGTTGAGGTCACAATAGGTCTCGAGAACTAATTAGACATATATGGCCATAAATCTTATATGTGTCATTACCAATTTCTATTAGGCCTCTAGAGGCCTTTAACCTAATGCTTTAATACCACTTTGTCACACCTTCAAATTTGCTAGATAGTTGGGGACGAGACTACCGCGTGCCTAGAAAGAGAAGTCTTCCTAAGCCCACCAGGCTACAAATTCTCTACTACCATTATAAATTCATTAAGGTACAAATAATATTTCAAATATTCTACAAACTCAAAGAAAGGTAAAAAAAAATATATCACTACCTCAACTACACGAAAATTTTCTAGATTACTTTTCATATTGCAATCAAACAATTTTATTCAAATATTTATAGCTTGTTCTAGTCCAATGAACCATAATCTAGTCTTTATGGTATGCAAGAAGTGAGGATAAAGAGGTAAGCAAAATAATAGTAAATAGATTCACCTCCTTCAAGCACAAAAAATGGAAAGAGAAACCATCAATAGCAAAAAGCATGGCAAATTGTCATATCCATTGGTGTCACACACAAACAAACTAATACATGTAAAATTTCATGATTTCATAATAGCAAATTTACTTTAAATGGGCCTCATGCTTGAATAAGATTCAATCTAAACTTTAATACCCACATACAATGCATAACTTGAATCAAGAATTTTAGATAACTCCTTTGGAAGTTGATGCAAGTAATTAGACAACAAATCATATTTCATAAATTAGATGATACCTCTAAATCAACAAGTAAAGCACCCAAAGGGACGGTAGATTCTACTTACCTCTTTTCCAAGGTAGACATAAAAAGGCTTAAGACTTTTAATAGTTGATGTAGTCTTCAATCTCCAAATTCACAATCATGATTCCAATAGTTAAAACCTCTTTGATTTTCGTTCCACTTAGTTGTCCTTTGCTTTTATTTGTAACTGGGGTTGAAGGATGAAATTGGAGAGGTATGGTGGTGGATTTTATTTCCAAAGAAGAGTTTCTAGAGGAAGGTAACGGATTGTGTAGTTATGTTTTTAACAAATTTTCTTTTCTTTCCTTTCTAATTTATTCGGTTATTTGACCCAAACTTTTAGCTAGCATGTTTCTTGTTTTTTTAACCAAAAGTATAAATCCACTACATAAAATTAGTCCATACTTTAAGGACCATATTTCCTTAACCTTTGTTGGAGGCCCCCAAAATTATCTTTGTAAGGTTTTATTCCTTTCCTTATTTTTTTTGGGGTAAATTTCATGTTACTCCCTTGTGATATGTGAAAGTATCACATTACCCCCCTGTGATATGCAAAAGTATCAATCACCCTGTGTTCCGAAAACTTCAGATCATCCCCTCTTGTTTTTTCAAAATTTATCACGTTATCCCCCTCCATCAATTTCTCTGTCAGATTTGAGCCAAATGTACTAAAAATGCAACTATTGTAACATTTGTACGCATTTACCTTCTATTTGGATGAAAATATCCTTGGGATGACAAAAAAGGGTAAATTTCACTTTACCCCTGTGATATGCAAGAGTATTGCGTCACCCTCCCATATTCCCAAAACTTCAGATAATTCCCTCATGTTTTTCGAAATTTATCATGTTACTTCCTTCCGTCAATTTTTTCGTCAAATTTGAGCCACACGAGCTAGAAAACATCGCTGATCTAGCATTTTTACTCGTTTTACTTTCTATTTACACGTTACCTTCTATTTGGACAAAAAATAATAGATTCCTTATTTCGTTTTATTTTTCTTCGTCCTTTGCATTGAATCATATAACCATACTTGATTAAAAATCCTTATAATAGCAAATGAAAAGCTCCAAAAACCTCCTTGGCCATTCGCAAAACAAAGCAAAAGAAGAAGAAAAAAGAAATAAAGCAAAAACAAACATGGGCCACTCCAATGTCTAGAATTCTTACAAAGGGAATCTGAAGTTTTGGGAATACAGGAAGCAACATGATACTTTCACATATCATAGGGGAGTAACGTGAAATTTACCATCTAGGAATTAGAGGTGCAATTTTGTCATTTTAAGCTTGGATTTAGCAGTGTTAGTATTGAACTAACTGTAGGGGAGGGTATGATCAATTTTGGAAAAACACAAGAGGTGATCTGAAGTTTTTGAAACATAGGGGGGTAACGTGATCCTTTGGCATATCATAGGGTGGTAACGTGAATTTTTCCTTTTTTTTTCTAGTTTTCTATTTTGACCAAACATTTGATTAACTTTTCTCTATATTTTCTGTCAACAATCAAAACTTTCCAAACATGGAAGATGGCTAGAAAAAAGTTTTAAAGAGTATAAAGTCTTAATGAAATTAAGGAATTTATGCTCCAGTATTACACTCTCCGTATCTTTTGTTTCTACTTTTCTTGTTGTTTTAACATCCACGACAGACAAACTAGTCTACTAAAAAGAATTAGAAAAAAGAAAGAAAAAGAAAAAAGTTTTCCAATATAACTTCGTAAATCAGACATGTCATAATATAAAAAATTAAATTAACTCAAAAAATTATCAATTAAGAGCAAGTGAGCAACCTCAAACTCAAGTAGGTCAATTTAGACCAAGTTGTGAAGGTGTTTGGACGAGGGTTAATTTGATCATAGATATCCATTGTTGTTAATTAATTTAATTTAGTTTTTTATTTAAAAGTATATAAGTTAGTCATAATAGTCATAAACATAGTCAAATTAATTTTTATTGTTTAAAATATTCATATTAGTCTTTAAATTTCATAAAATGTTAAATTAATCCCCATCTTAAGAAAAATTAGAAAAAAAGAATATGAAGTAATTTAAATAAGCTTGTAAAACATTAAAGACCAATATAAATATTTTTATTTTTTTTAAAATATTAAAAACTAATTTAAATACTTTGAAATAATTAATAAAAACTAATATATCTATGATGAAATTAACTCTTGGTAAACATAGCTAAGAGTAACAAGAGTAGCGTATAGGATAAAAGTGACATAAATAAGCGAGAGCACCTACTACCAGTGGCTTTAGCCCTAGCAAAGAGCATGGAATCTCTAGATATCTAAATGGTTGGCATTATTGAAAATACAACTTCAGAATTTTTTCATATTTTTTTCTTTGAAAGATGATTAATAGTGGTTCTGAATTTACTCTCAGTGATAGACCTCTAGTGACTAATCTCAAGTGAGGATTCATTTATACATCTTAATACTTGAGAAATGAATTTATTTACAATGTTTTTTTTTTTTTCGAGTTAAAATCGGTATTGAATTAATCACAAAACAATAACACTTACAAAAGAGGAGGGAGGGGGCGACCCTATACAAGAATGTTTTCATGGCCCCAAAGGGTACAAAGTTTTTTGTTTAAAGTGCTTGAAGTAAATTTACAATGTAAAGTACATCTAAACCAGACTTCATTGTAAATGGAAGCAAAAATAGACTCCTCACTTCTTGCTTGGTTGTTAAACACTCTATTATTTCGTTCAATCCAAATATGATATATTGAAGCACCGAGAAGATGTTTCAACATTGTTGCCTTGAAGTTTCTTTGGAGAGCCGAAGTAGTGAAATAAGATAAGATATCATTCCATTGGATAAGCACATCATTCACCATAGTAAGAGCAAGACCCTTTCTCCAAATCCTTCTTATGAAACAGCATTCAAAGAAGAGATGATCTCTTGTTTCGCAACCCAAATTACAAAACAACAACTTGTGTTGATAGTGTAACCCCAAAAAAGAAGCCTGTATTTTGTGTTAAGGCAATCATGAATGGCAAGCCACAAAATAAATGCATGCCTCGGATGGTGACCCTTAAATCATACAATATTATGCCAAAGGACCTTTCGTTTCTTTGTCCTAAAGTGCTCCTAAGCGTGCTTGAAAGAGAATTTTCCACAAGAAGAAAGTTTCCAACAAATTCTGTCCTCACAATCATAAGCAATAGGAGTACTTGGTGCAGCAATATGTGATAAAATTTATGATGTTATGAATAAAATTTGTTGATTGTGTAGTAATTTTTTATGCAATTATGTTCGGATGACGTGAATAATGCATAACTACTATATATAATTCCCATGTGATACATGGCAGAAATTTATTTTTTTAATTCAATTTGCCATGAATTTGGAGATTCGTTGACCAAAATAAAAAAATACATGGAGATTCATTAAAATTAGACAAAAATAACCAAAATCTCAATGATGGCCAAAAAAGAAAATATGATTTTACTATAAAAGATGATATTACTGTATTCAACTCACCATATGTATTCAACTCACCACATATTTGTATATATATAGTTTGATAATAGTCAATAGAATTTGAAAAATGGTTTATTTTACTTCTAAGTATAGTTAACTATATTTATAATTTAGCATGAGAGAATAGTTTAAAATTGAATTAGTTTAGTTTCTTATAGGAGGTTTTTGAGGGAAAATATGCAACAAGAGAGCAACACGCATGACTAATTAAGACAAAAATATTAGTTTATATAATATATAGATTGTTAAACGTTACTAATGTTACAATATCATGAGGATCCTTATAACTTTATTCTAAAACTCGATAACTAAGATTGTGGACTAATCTATTCTGGTAACAAGGAGATAAATTTAATAATAGAAATAGGAAAGCAGTATTTAATTACTCCCTAAATCAAGTCTATACTCGTACAACGATTTAGGGTATTATATATGTAATGTTGCACGTTAATTTGTCAAGGGATATTTGAGTGACTTATAAATGGGAATTGTATGCTTAACTAATAACTTGAATTGATTTTTTTTTTTTTTTTACTTTGAAGAAAACCAAAAGCTGATTACAAAATGCATTTAGCAAGAATTAATCCTTAGACTTACTCACGCTAAAGGGGAGATACATAAGATAAGTATTTTGTTACTATGGCTATTAACACTAATGTCGCTCATTGGCATGATAGTCTGAAACTAAGACATGATAGAATGCTATTCAAAGCTAGTTACATGCAAGCTAAGTATTTGTGGGGCAAGTACTAACATTCGCCAAAAGTATTCAAGACCTAACTATTATTATTCGCCTTCGTACCAACAACCATGATTATGGGCTCGTTTGGATTGGCTTTTTTTAAAAGCGATTTTTTTAACAACTTTTGAAAAATAACTTTTTTTTATAAGCTGAAAATTCTAGCTTTAAAAATATATATATTTAAGCTTTTTTTTAGAGTTTCAACTTTTTTAGAAACCAAATCAAATAATTATTGCAAATTTAATTTAACTTTTTCAAGAAAAAAATTATTTTTTTCTGGAAAAAAAGTATTTTTTTTCTGAAAAAAAAAGTCTTTTTTTCTGAAAAAAAAAAACAATCCAAACAGGCCCTATATAGTGGACAGAAGCAGTATCCTAAACAAAGAGTAATTTTTTAGTATATTTGACCACGAATGTGGCCCATAGAAAGGAAAATGCAAGAAAAAAGAAACTAATTAATTTAATAATAATATAATAATAATAAATTAATAATTATATTATGGAAGTTGGACAGCATAGCCTCAATTAGAATAAAATAAATTACACGTCATTTGAATAAAGTGAGGATGATCACGTAATTGTTAAATTACAAAAATTAATCTAATTGGCTTATGGAATACTAGTAAGGCCACCTCAACCCATCCAAATTTTAGGACAGGTCTATGTTTGAATGTCCACTCAAACAAGGTAAAATAATGGATGAGAGACCTGGTAATAGCCCTGTGTTTTAATTTTTGCATCAAGAATATAATAATGTGATATATTTGTTAATTGGTCTGATTTTTTTGAGAATGAATCCACTCATAATGTTATGATATTACAAGTAAGATCAAACAATTGCGAATTATTGGTGAACTATAATGAAATGATACACACAACTCACAATCGTTAGATCTTACGTATAACATTATGGTTTTATAAGAGGATCGTTACTCGTTTTGCACTCCGCTTATTTCTAGTTTTCTTTTTTTCTTTTTCTTTTTTTCTTTTGCTCGGAAAAGAAACTAACCCTAAAATAGAAAAGGGAAACAAAATGCTGACACTTGAGTCAAGCCTGGGCCCGAAGCCCAGAGATCAAATAGGCAACAAATTCAGTACCAGCCCAAAACAGACACCAGCTAAAGCCAGAATAGAACATAAAAGTGAGAAAACAAAGACAGATGGGCGACGGCCCAAGATGTTATTCTTTCAGTTTTGCACAACATCAATTTCAACCTCGTATGAGATACGAAATTTTACACGAAAACAATAACAAATGGGCCTTTTGGTGGGCCGTTAGAACTTTTGGCCCAAGCAATAAAAGGTGACTAAGAAGAATTGCAATGATTTGACAATGGTAACAGTTTGGAAAATAAATGAAACGTGGCGTCAACAGCAATATAAGATAGAAAATTAACGACACATGAAAAACGAAGAGTGTTCGAATATTTTTCCAACAAACAAATGGCGATATATAAGATAGAAAATTAACAGACACAAGAAAACAGAACACAGTGTTCGAATGTTTTTCCAACAAACAAATGCAGGGATTGGCATCATCGTACTTCAATAAAACTGCTGGTGAATTTAAAAATCAATTGTTTTTCAGTGCTTTTTTATGCTTGAGACAAAGTGAGTATAAGGGAAGCAAAAATAGAAAAACGTCGACAGCAGGATTCGAACCTGCGCAAGCAAAGCCCAACAGATTTCGAGTCTGTCTCCTTAACCACTCGGACATATCGACATTGATGTTGATCTTTGAAACCAAATAAATTTAAATCATTTTTTTCCAACAATTCTTTTTCTCCTTTCAAGAAGGGATTTATAGAAGATTTATAGATCTTGAATTCAAATTATCACAGAGTAAGTGAGAAACTAGTAATATTCTCTTTTTTATCAACACTTCGATAATTTAGATGTTACAAATTTGTACACATTCTACTAAAGTTACAAATCAATCTTAATAAAGGTTAATTTATAATGCAATTCTAATAAAATATTTGAATAATTCAGAATGGTTAGACCTTTTCTAAGTCTTTGTTTGACCATATGAGCATAATAGTATTATTATGAAAAACACACAGGTTAAACAGGATTAAGGGATAGTCCAAGTGTTTAAGACTATCTCCCTCAAACATGAAGTATTGAATTTAATCGAGACACATTCTTCCAATTAACAAGAAGTATATTTAGCTTAATATTCATTAGTAGCCAATGAGCAATCCTTGCAGCATTTCGTGACACGTAAACAATACTTCAATCTATACCTTCCTAAAGAAAATATTTGACATCAGTTACTAGGTGCTCAAATAAAATCTTGAACTAGGTGTAAACAATCGAAAACAAGACTCCTTTCTCAGTTGGCAAACTAGTAGCAAACGAAAAAGATTCCCTAATGGCCAAAGCTTCCCACAGGTCTCTCCATTATTTTCAGTGTAGTGCCATGAGGCGAGCGTTGTTAGAAGTTAATTAGCATATACATAGTAGTGCACATAGGGAAAAGGAATTTGCACATACAATCTTTCCCTCTTTCAATATTTGTGTAATTGTGCATGTGAGTGTGAGATTGAGATTATTTTAAGATCTAATCGAAACTAAAATATGCAAGAACAAGAGACTCAAATCAACTTGCTATTTCTTTTGATTTATGGCATCGATTTAAACTAATTGCAATCTCTCTCTGTCTCTCCTATTTTCTTTCTTATAATGGTGAGAAGCTGCATAATAAACAACCTTCTCCTACAGCTAGAGTAACATTGATTTCAAATTTGATATACTATTGCATAACATTGACTTTAACTCTCAGAGCGATATTAACCTATTTATCAAAAATTGACTTCAACATGAAATTTATATTGCTTTTTACTATTATAATTATTTTTTAATGTCAAACGCGATATAAAAAGTAAAACATAAATCTTGGTTGTTCATTTTTTTATGAGATCTAGAAATAGTCGTTACCACACACGTGACTCGACTATGTACCTTTATTAAAGAAACTGCTTATAAGCTCCAAATGAACAATCTCATATCCTCAATTGGATTACCTTCACTTTTCTTTACATTAACTTGTTTCCAATCTCAACTTTCATATCTCCCTACATGTCCATACATTCTCATATCGGCTATTGACATCTTCTACACATACCACTAAAATCTTCAAATTCAAAAAAATAAATAATAAAATGCTTAGTACAAACAACTGCGTGTAAGCTCAAGATGAGCTTATGGGCTATTTTGACTGGAAAAGCTTAGCCAAACACCCTTGAATCAACCTCTTAAGCAGATGTAGTTTGATTAAGCGTTTAGCTTTTATATAGAGCTGTTGTTTATGTTGATCTTGCTTTCATTTTTACCATCAGAGCCAATCATTAGACTAACATGCCAAAAGGAATGGAATTTGTAGATATAGTAATAATAAGATGGCTTATAATATTGGTCCGTTCATGCTGAGTTATCCCTTCATCTTCATCATAAATGATCCGCTTGCCTCGAAATGACCTGGACTAATAGGGAAATCCCAATTCATTGGGCCTCTTGCATTTTTCCATCCTGATATTATTCTTCAACCCATTTATCAAAATACTTCAATTGGTACATGCAAGAAATAGACCAATTCAGCAGCCTTTTGTTTAATTTCTCATGGAGTCAAATTCTCATCAGTACGAGTCAAGGTTTAAACTTGTAGAGAAGCTATTGGTATTTTTACTTATTGTATTAAAACAACCTTTCACGTGCAGGCATAATTTGTTTTTCAGCTTTATACATAGATAGTTTTAATATTTTCTAAATGGTAACAGTGAGTTTCAACCCTAACAGTAACACCATGGTATCAGTTCAAGACCTGAATGTTAACATTTTACATAAAAAAACAAACCTTCCCTATCTTTAACAGTACAATAAGTGAATACAGAATTGTAATGGGTACAGTGACTGCTTATTGATTATGCCACGCTAGTCATCTGGTTGATCCTTGATATTATGGCTGCTCCTATGTTTGATAGCTTCGGTTTGATTTCTTTATAGCAAACCGGCTTGATCAGGTTTGGTTTCTTCTCTTGCATTACGTTAACAGATAATTCACTGCAGGCAGACAGCACTGCAGTCCCTTCATACGCGTTGCAGATGTAGCTCAAGAAGTTCTCGTAGTCCTGGAAAATAACAAATGGTCATTCATTATCGGAGAATGACCTCTGGCATGCTCATCACCGGAAATAACTACGAAACAGCTCGACATGTTTGAAATGAGGAGGAAATATGAGGGTCTAGAGGGGCAAGGTTAAAATGTTAATTTGAGAGAGTACGGGAAAAGAAAAATATTGAGAGTCCATCTGCGCACAAATGATAACTCATACACTAGTAAGAATCCGAAGAGCCAAAAGGGTTCCCAGATGTACCATACCATTTCTCCTTCCTTGATCAAGGAAGAGGATAAGGTCACCCTGTTGCCCCTGCAAGTATGGATTCGGATCCTCTACAAGTGAACTTCTTTCTGAGTAGCTAGGAGGTACATTCTAATTGTTTGGATTTAAACAGAACGCTCTATGCCATCCAATTATAAATATAATTAATAAATTTAAGAGGAGATAATTATGTTTCCTTTTTTATAATTTTCTTAATCAAAAACTAATCAAGAGCTAAGCATTTAATTACTCCTTTTTTTAATTTTTTTTGCCTAATCAAATTCTTAACGCCACAGACCTCTGAGTGAAATCAATCGAACAACTGGTCCCTAGAGACATGATCAAATTTTAGCCACTACACATATGAAATGTGAGTTCTTATTTCACTCATCAAAAGCAAGCTTATGAAAAAATAGAAGAAGAGAAAAGAAAAAAACAACTCAAAAGCAAGATGATAAAGAATTTTTGTGTAGAAAGCAATTCTTGTTGTACATTCTGGAGATTTTGATTTTGCATAGTGTCTTCATTTCGTGTAAATCATGTTTTTGAATTGGAATGAAATTGAGTTACTTCGTCAATGAAAAAAATGAAGAACATGTTTGCCAGTGGCTCGTGTCCTTTAGACGGCTCTACATTCACAAACTCAAATAAGAACCTTAAGAACCCACATAAACACAGTACTGCAAACCAAGAAAAAGTAATAATTTTTACTTCATTTTTAGTACTACAACAAAATTTCTGTTTTGTGCAGATCCTAGAAGCCAATTGCCAGACAATCACATTATACATTTATAAAAAAAGGAAACATAATTATCTCCTTTTAAATTATAAAAATAAAAAAGGAATAATAAAATACTTAGATTCTAATTAGCTTGTGATTAGGAAAATTACAAAAAACCAAACATAGTTATCTGCTTTTAAATTATTAATTATATTTATAATTGGATGACATAGATGGACTAGAATGTGCCTCCTAGTCACTCAGAGAGAAGTTCACTCGAAGAGGACTTGAATCCTGTAAGTATGGCTATCCTAAAGAAAAGATGCTGATGCTTAAAAGCTTCTAACAATTACAAATAGATTGAATTTTGCAAGAAAGAGTATAACTGGACGACTAATAGCTAAACAGAAAAAGCAAAGAGTGGAAAGGTTTTAACTTCTTAAAGCAGGAGCAGAAGGGAACTAACATCGTAAAGTGGTTGACCATTTACAACTACCCATGGCACATATTTATGACGAGGCTTCAAGGCATTTGTCTCTGCTGCACACTTTAGCTCAAGCTGCAAAAAAAATTCACCAGGCGTCAACCAGGACATTTTAGAGCTCATCTAGTAGAAAGAGGACAGGGAACAAAAATAATTAAGAGGAAGGACAATATGAGGAAAAGAAACCTCAAGAAGACAGCAGTTTTAAGTATGGCAAGAATTAACTGAAGCCAACAACAACAACTTTCTCATGTCAATCATCAAGAATTGTGAAAAGCTAAAAAGCACAGGCACTTCCAGCAAGCTCGCATGTCTCGTTGAACACAGATTAGTAACTGATAAGTGATACTCTAGGATGTGCAAGACACTCTTTTGACCATGTCCAGGTAAAAATATTAAGCTCACACAGTCACACTATACACTTATCTAGCACTTGTTGACCAATGCTAAGCTAGATACAATATACAACCAAGCGGCCATGTTTGACTTAAAATCCATTGATATTACTTGTTTGAAGTCATTGCAGAGAACTGCAAGTGCCAAAAGTCCATTCAATTAGATTATTCTTCAGGTCCACAGAAACATGTGATAATTTTTCTTACTGTTATTCATATATCTTTCTTGCTTACAAAGTTTGCTTATCTAGACCCATTTCATGAAAGTATCTTTTCTTATGGATTTGTGTTACATAAGAAAAGACATATATATATATATACACAAATATTTCTGCATCCTATATCTATAAAAGTTCCGTATCAACATATCCATGTCATGTCATGTCAGTGTCCTCTATTGATATTATGCTTCTAAGGAGGAAAGCCTTGTTGGAGCAAAACTTTTTGGTCCTTCACTCATTCACCTTGCTCAGAAATTCCATCAGTCTTTTAATGGTAACAGTTATATCCCCAAAATTTTATGATATTTGGACAAACCAAATTTTATCTGTTTCAAATTAAGGTTTTTTCCCCCAAAATTATTAGAATGTTGCAGAGGTGATCGTACAAATTATACAATACACTTTGTAACTTGACCATTCTTGTACAAGTATACCAAAGCATTTCCGGTACCTTCCTCTTCCCAGTCACCCCCTTGCCATAATTAAATCCTTTATACCAACTTTTTCGGTCTCCACATTGGAAGGAATGAACTGATGGAAAAAGTTGTGACTATGCTTTGTCTGCACAAGCACACATTTTATCCTGAGTTTTCCTTTGTCCTAACTTTATTTTCACTATTGATATACAAGAATCATCAGCTAAAACCAATGCTTTCTAGTTATCAATAGCATGATCGAAAAAGAGAGCCAAAATTTGACCCAGTCATGTTGACAAAGTTGCAACCTTGTTCCACTTATCAATTTTTAAACACTGTAACACCAGGTTCTGTAATGCTGTTTCCCCTCTACTTCTATTTATTCTGGGGTTGTGCATGTTAGTCGGGGTTGAAGCCCTTCACTGCGTGCTAACTGCTAACGTTATGTTTAAAGTTCAATCTACAAATTCAGGAAACTATCTCCAGAATCAGTGGACGAAAATGATGGCTAGCCCAAGAGACCAATGGTTAGTGTGTAATGTTACATTATCTCTCATGAAGTGGAAATGTAGACTTACACAATTCAGCAGATAACAAATTGGGAATCTTCATAGAAGGCATGAAATGACAGGTTATCGAATTTTGATAGTTCAGATATGCCACAAAGGACATCAAATTTCACATCTAACCTCTATATTGGGGAAAAACATGCAAACACGAAAAATACGAGAAGAAATAACGGACACAAGAATTACGTGGTTCGGCTTTAAAGCCTACATCCACAGGCAGCAGAGACTAATTCTACTATTGATCACGAATGCTACAAGGCTCTCACTTTGGTTTCTCTCTCACACATAACATAATGAGTTTTGCCACATATTTATAGTGCAAAGGTTTCCTAAACCTATTAAACAGAAAAGGCAACTAATTAATTATGTGCTATAAAAAGTAACAAGCGAATAAGGTAATACGCTAACAAGGAAATTTGCTATTCTTGTTGTCCAAGAATACGGGCCACATTCAACACTCTAGTCCACGGCCACTGTTATAACAATCAGTAACTGGTTTCGGATCCAAACCCAGTGTCTCAAAACATGTCTCCCACTCAGTATACTTCCCCTCGTAGACCAGTCTTTCCACGCAATAGATAAAAGGAAAATGTTCATCCTGCATAAAATTTTATCATGAGTACAAGCAAAAGATACTAGAACAAAAGTTCTTCCTCAACATATAGTCCTATTAAACGGAACTTCATAATATCCAGGGTTGGTATCTTTTTCATCGAAAAGCTGAATATTCAACATAATGTACTGCTTCAATGTAATTATCACCAAAAGGGAAAGTTATCACCAAAAGTGGAAGTAGCTGAACTAGCATATAGGATGTAATTTCAGGAATGAAGATAAATTTTCCCCTCAAGCTTTCGTGGAGGATTTAAGTTTGCCCCATGAAGAAAGCTCTTTGAGATTGGCTATCGTCTTGATCTTCACATACATCATGATTTGGAATCATTTGGCCCCAAACTGAACATTTGACAATCACGTGCAGGATAAAATCAAGCCAAAGTAAAAGCAAGCCTTTTGTCCCACTACGTCGTTCCATAAATCTAAAAATAAGCCAACATATCACTGCAATAGTGTGATAACTTCATCACATTCTAGAAAGCAAAACTTACCACTTGTTGCCAGACATCAATTGCACATGCCTCTACAGTGTTCAGTAAGCATTCATATGGACAGTGCTGCAATCATCAGAAAAGAAATCAACAAAATTTGGTCTATGACTAGTGCTCATATATCTAAATTCTTTCTAAGTGAACAAAATTTAGGAATCAATTTAATATCGAAAAAGAAACTTCAAAAGAAGGGGAAAAGAGAAAGTGTAGAAGCTGCAATTTCTGGCTGCAAACTCTTGATGTTTTAATAATGCATTCAGGAATAGGACATGGCATTTAAATCTTCACTACCCTGGAGTTTGGCATTGCCCCAAGGGACAAGATCGTGATCAATATCATCTTTGAGTGATGCTCAACTATGAAACCGAATTCGCGTATAATGACATGAAGTAGAGCAAGGAGATATTCAAAACGAGTCTGACCAACTGCTGAAACCAAGCCATCCGACAAGGATGGCTGATATCCAATTAGGTGATATGGATTTCAACAATGGTTCAGATTGGAGTTAACACCACCATAACTTGCACAAGCAACCAAGAAAAAGCAGATAACATGCTTTGCTTAGTTTGATGACAGAAAAACTATTTTACTGAGAATTGCTTCTGATGGTTTTCTTTAGTCTCAGTGCTTTACATGATACATTAAGAGCCTGGTTGCATTGCCTTTTTTTTTTTAATTGAAAAAAAACACTTTTTTCTTAAAAAAAAAGCACTTTTTTTTTTGCAATAAGTATTTAAATTTGATTTAAAAAAGAAGTCGAAACTCTAGATAAAAAGCAGAAATTCAGCTTTTTCTAAAAGCCAAAAATTTCAGCCTCTCAAACAAAACAATTTTTCTTAAAAGTTATTAAAAAAAATGCCAATTCAAACAAGCACTAAGGTTGAAGAATTCACTATCATATACATATAGCATTCTACAAGAATGGTATGGTAGTTGAAAAAAATTGTCAACAAACACTATGAAATCTTCTGCAATATCATCTCTGTCTAAAATTGTTCATTTGAAAGGAAAAACTTCTGCTATGCACATGTATGTTCAAGAAAGAATAGAAATAGAAAAATACTCAACTCTATAAATGATAACTGCAGTATATATTAATGACTTAAACTAAGAATGAAAATACATGATAGAATAAGATGATGAGGGTAAGATAGAACCTGGCAAATAATGATGCTATTGTGGGTAAGCTTAGCATTGCCATAAGGGATGAGCTTAAGATGAGTGATATCAATAATCCCAGTTTCAAAGAGCTTGTAGAGATGGTTGGCAATGAATCTTGAGCAGTATGAACATAAAGACTCATAGTAGAGCTCTAACGTGATTTTGCTGTCACCTTGGCGAATGGTGACAGACTCTGCACACGTGAACCAAGAATTCGAACATAACAAGATGGTGATGATGATGATGATGAATAAAGTGAAGAAGTTACTTCTTTCAAGGCTGACAATGTGAGGTCGTGGTTGTTGATGAGTGTCCATTGGAGAATCTTGTAGGAGATTCTGATCCCAACTCTCCTGTTCACTCACTCCTTTTACAACCTGAAATCCTTAAAAAAAAAAAAATTTTTAAAACTATAATTAAATTAGTATCTTTTTTTTTTTTTTTTTCGGTCCAGAATAGGTTGAAGGTCAATTACAATATGTATTTAATAAGAATTAATTCCTAAATCACTCACAAGATGAGAGATATACTACTTGACTAATAAGTCTTTGGTAATTAGTACCTGTTATTGAAAAAAACTTCAAATATAAAATTCAAAGGAATCAAATAAGAAAGAATACTCTGAATCATCGAGCTATAATGAAATATATGATCAACCAATGTTTCATAAAATAATCAAACTAGTTTTTTTTGTCTGAAAAAAATTTATATTAGTCATTAATGTGTTTCAAACTTACTCAAATTAATTTTTATTATTATTAAACACGAACTAATTTGCTTTTAAACAGTAGGCATTAATTTGATTATATTTGTGAAATATTATTAACTAATTTAAATATTTAAAACAATAAAGACCAAATTGAAAAATTATGAAAATGATAAGGACTACTATGAAATTGACCCTTTTAACTTTTGTCTCATATAGGGTACGTTATGTGTCATGGTACCCGTTTGAATTGACTTATAAAAAAATTGTTCTTGTATAATTTTAAGAACAAAATATTTTTCATTACTTGTCCAAGTTTTTAGTTTATTTTAAATACTTATAATAAATGTTAAGACTCAACACATACGTTAAAACCTATTTAAAGAATTTTATATAATTAATCAGAGCTGAGATTTTTTGGATCCAACTTCCACAACTGTTAGAAAATAAAAATAGGCAACCTTAATGTGCGAGATATTTCTGAATGAACATATTTGATTTGGGCATGTGTGCATAAAATGGAAAATGGAAGTTCACATATTTCAATTGGACACCCTGTGATGGAAATGCACCTTTAATAGAGTTTTCTTTTTCCTTTTTTTTTTCTCTTTTCTCTTTTTTTTTTTTTTTTTTTTTTTTTTTTGGGGACTATCATTTCAAAGCGGTTGCCTACAACCGTGACACATGTAAATATGGCGCTACATGTTGAATCTTACAAACGAGCTCCCATTTCCAAGACTTTTCCCACCATGAAAACATGAATTACATGCTGAAAAATGTAACCAAAAGTAGCTCTGATTTTCTTCTTTTTTCAATTCAATTTGTTCCCAAGCCCAGCAGTAGATGACTAGGAAGACTTGGGTCTCCCATTGTTGGGCAAGGTTCCAAGAAGTGAATATACATAACTACCAAAATATACTCAACACACTCCAACTATACAGGGTAGATAAGGTGTCTCATAAGATGCTTCACCATAAAAATCTCCTTTTAAGAGAGAAATCCTTTACTCTTTAAACTCTCAACAGCATCCTTAATAGTTTGTTCCATGGAAATGAATTGCAAACCCAAGTCCATCAACTTCTTAGATGCATCTTTTGCCCTCAATAGTCCGGGGTTTGTATCCTTGGGGAACCTACAAAAAGAACATTGAACAGGTGCAGCTCCATAAAGCAATGAATGTTGGTACTAGATTGGCATCACCATGGGGAGAAAACAAGATAGAGAACAAATAGTAAGCTATGCCTATCAGTGTAGAGAATTTCACAACTGACAACACTATCTAGCAGAAAAAATGAATGGTGGAATCAGTTGAAATTTCTCCATAAAACGCACAAGAGAAGGAGAAGTTCGTTGAGGAGAAGATTGACAAGTCCTTTCATAATATTGTCCGAAATACACCTAAAAAGAGTCAAGAGAGAGTAATGACTGGACACATGGAGCATTTGATACATCCAAACATATAGGTAGTGGCTGAGTAAATGATTCATTTGATACATCCAAACATATAGATAGTGATATCACCGCACACAATGAACGTACTTCCATAATATCCAGTAGATCAATCTCAACTTCTCCCATTCCCACCTCTCCTCCGCCTGAACCCAACACCCGAGTGAAATTATACAAGAGATTGAGAAGTGAGAAAAGGGCATATGTCGATAAACAGAGTAGTTCAACTTGATTCACATGAATAGTTGATGCCAACTATCCTTCAAAAATAATAAATACTAAATAAGGGTAAGAAGAATTTTTCAGTTAGGTGTTTTGAGTGTTCAAGAGTAGTATTTATTTTCAAGATCATTTTATGCAGCGTCCCCTTTGTTTCTATGATAGCAAAGAAGAACAAAAGAGGTATAGAATTGCTCTAGTATGGAGTTGAAGCACTTTACCTCGGGACATTGTATTCAGGGTAAAGTTCTGCAACCTCAGCAGCAAAGTCGCCAAAGTGAGTTATTGCTTCAACACACAAGTGCCTCCCACTAGCAGATGTGTTTTCATAAACCAAGATATGAGCCAAGGCAACATCTTTTACATGAACAAGCCCCATGAAGAGATTTTCGTATGTATCAGTGCAACCTAAGTTGAAGAAAAATCACAAGGCAAGCTCAACATGATTAGTTGGATCAACGCTTGATAATACTGAGGTTGACAAAGTTAAAATCCAAGACACAAAATTAGATGGAAATTACAAGATATCTTGAAAAACACAAAGCAGTTCAGGCTATTAAACACTCAATTTATTCCCCTTTTCCATAACCGCATAGAAATGCGCTAAGGTGGCAAAATCTCCACAGCCTTTTCATGCCATGGACAAAATTGCACGTTGGTGGTGCCCCTAGCCTGCAAGTTGCATTACTCAAATCAGAGCAACTGAAGTTCATTCCCAATTCCGCAATTCTCCCACAAAAAAAAAAAAAAAAAAAAAGGAGTCACCATCAATTAGAAACAAAATATTCAGCCTTTTCAGAAATAGCAAAAGGCCATCAATTCACTCATCAGAAACAGAAAGACACACTCATCTTTGGTTAGCAACTACAAAAGCATAATCCATGGACAGGTGAATACATTTGACTATGCAAAAGTGTAACATAAGCAAGAACTCTCCATAAGAAAAGGTGCTCTCGGTGTATTGTTCATGTATCCAGATTTGCCTTCCTCCTCTGAAGTGCCATTCCCTTCAAAAGCTGTGAAATTTCTTACCTTCCGCAAAATCCATAAAATATAGTGTGGTAAAGAAGAACAAAGAAAACATCGAGCATTGTTTCCCTGTCTGCATGCACACCAAACTAATACTTGTATCCCATACCCCAGCCTACATCGATTATTCAAATTCCGCATTAAATCAGAAGCGGTGGCCGTTCTTTCATTTGCAATTTATGGTGATTGTATTGATTACAATACAATCTTATAAAATAAGCATAAAACATATGAGAATTAGATAAGTATGCAGTCAAAGGACAACTTCTTAAATGCACAGAGACCAAGAGACATTAAACCTCTGAAATGCAAAACATTTAATTTCATATCTCTCAGTCATGATAAAATGAAATAGAATAGTTGTCCTACAATATGTGGTCAAGCAATGGAAATATAACACGAGGCACTTGCTGGATAAATTTGTAGATCCTTCACATCAATAGAAAGCAAATAAATACAAGCCAAAGCATATAAGAGATTCTTCTGCATTTCAAAGTTTGGAAGTCAGTGATTTTTTTTTTTTATTTGGCGTATAAGTCAGTGATTTTGTTTACGTCTACATTCACTTTCCCCCCTCCCAGAGATAAATAAGACTTAACAACAGCAATGGTAGTTCACTAGATATTATATTAATACATCTTTGCCCCTATTTAGAACTTCGGTACATCTATATAATAATATATATAAAGTTGTTCCACAAGATGACTTGTGAGTTCTATAGTTGTCATGTCAACATTTTGATGTATTATTATAATTATGACATGTTAGCTTCTCTTTTTCATTTTTTTTTTCTTTTTAAATAGAATAGTAGGTCTTAATTAACGCTAATTAATAGGATGACATTAAAAATTTAGTACTAAACTGTCACAATTAGTTAACAACTTTTATATGCATTCATATACATATACATATACTTACATTCATAGATATATTATACATATACATATGAGTAGGTCTTAATTAACGCTAATTAATAGGATGACATTAAAAATTTAGTACTAAACTGTCACAATTAGTTAACAACTTTTATATACATACATATACATATACATATACATAAACATATACATATACATACATACATAGATATATTATACATATACATATACATATACATATGTATATGTATAATATATCTATGTATGTATCTATGTACATATGTATATGTATTTATGTACCTGTGTGTATATATATTATACAGTTATATGTCAATTAAACTTAACAAACTCTTTAAATGCCACAAAAACTTAAAAAGAGAGAGTACAAATTGAATTATATATTCTCGTAAATGTAATATATAAAGTGCAAATATCATTACGGATTAAATCAATAAAATAGTTAGTTAATACAATCTAATGGAGAGAAAGAGAAAAAAGAGAAAAAAATTATAAAGGATAGTAATTATCAATTTATACTAAAAATCTTTAAAAGAAGACCAAAATACTATTAAATAAGTACTGAAGGAAAATTAAAAATTTTCATAACATTTATCAAATATTATAATAAACAAAGTAAAGAAGAAAATTACAAAAAAAAGGTAAATAATTACTCCCTGCAAATAATACTTCAAGTATAGGAGAAATTCTTCAAAAATCTATAGTGACTTTAAAAGATTTTAATATTATATTCTAATCCTAATATAAACTTCGATCAAACATTTGAATTCTTTATATGCAACATAGGCTAATATAAGATCGGATATGATTTAAATTGTACAATTAAATTTTTATATTCTCACAAATAGTACTGGACAAAGTAAAAAAGTCATCAATTTCTAATTCCAGGAAAATAAAAAATTATAAATTCTATAAAATCATAAATCAAAGTAAAAAATAATTAGTCAATTCAATTCAAAGAAGAGAAGGTGAAAAAGAAAATAATACAGAAAATATATAACTATTGGTTCCAAATAAGACTATCAAAAAATGACAAAATAATAAATAAATAAATAAATCTATATATAGTTAACTCATCAAAATTTAAGCACCATTTTATTAACTTTTGTGGGTATATTTTATATTAAATAGTCTTCAATACTAACAAATCTATATGCTCATTACAAGTCCCTAATATTTTTTTTTTAAGTTTTTAAGTTAGCCCATTACAATATATATATCCAAATCATTCCCTTTTTTTTTTTAATCCATTAGTCCCTCCCATTAAATATTTAACCAAAAATGATTAGAAATAACTTTAACGAGGTCCGTCATTGTATTAGTCAAGTAAATGCCTATAGTCATGATTCAAAACATGAGTCTATTATATTTATATAAAACTTAGTTAGAAAAAATAAAAACATGCATAATTCACATTTATAAATATTTAGAAAAAAATTTAAAAAACGCATAAAAAAAGCTATCTATACACAAAGCACAAGGTACGAAAGAACTAGTTAATAGTTATATATTTCAACTAGAGGGTTAGGGGGTTACAACAAGTTGTGTTATTTTATATGAAGTTACCTTGAAGAAGGCGAAGAATAAGCAGCATGCTAGCATTTATTGTAGGTGGAAGAATCGGACCAATCACAGGTCCAGGATTCACAATGACAACATCCAGACCTTTTTCCTCAGCAAATTCCCAGGCAGCTTTCTCAGCAAGTGTTTTGGAGAGTGAATACCATAACTAAACCCAGAACAACGATACATAAATTTTTCCTATAAATTAAAAACATTATTCTCGGAGTCTGAAAATGAAGACTGTCACGAGCAAAAAGAACAAGAACATGGAAAAGAAGAGTTAGTGATGTTTACCCCATTCTTTCGACAATACTCAGCATCAGCCCAGCAATCCTCATTCTTGACTCGATCGGCTGGCCAATTCGGGCTAGGAATGATAGCCGCTATGGATGAAGTGACCACAACGCGCCGTACCCCGAGCTTCTTGGCTGCCGTTACGACATTAACCGTCCCTTTAATTGCTGGTGCCAATAACATATTCTAGTACCAGACATGCCAGAAATAGATGATGTTACATTTTTTTTTCTAATTATTAAGAATCATACTAAATGTGAAGTTGTAAGACCGAAGATATAGTTTGTATTGGACAATTATATCCCATACGTCCAACAAAAAATGTTTGATCTCACATGCATGGATTAGTTCTGTGTCTTCTAAACCACCAAGGCTTCTTGGTTGGAGACACTATACCATTCTAGATTGTACTATCTTCGTTTCATTTTATTGGTCATTTAAGGTTTTTACACCCAAATCAACAAAGCTAATTAATAACCTCATTTTTGGATAAATTTTTAATAATTTGACAAAAATAACCTTTTCTCTTTTTTTGCCTTATCTGATATTAATGAGATTTAATTGAGAATCAAATAAGGGTAAACCTGCAAAAAAAATTATTATTTCCTTGAATTTCTCAAAGTGACAGATATTTTTAAAAAAAAAATCTCTAAAACAACTCATATTGTGAGACGAAAGGAGTAGTTTATAATAAATGTAGTTTTGGTTTATAACTTAGTGTTGGGATTAATTAATTACGGCAAGATGACAGTTATTCGAGGCTTAATTACATAGGTTTGGGTCTCCAATGACGCCATTCTATAAGAATATTGGACTACATAGTTAATTTAAGCTGCGATAAAAGCCATATTATGTGTGTGACTTACCATTGGGTAGAGTCATCGAGCCTGTGACTAATTTAAATTATCTGATTGGCCACTATCCTATCTTGAATATTTTACGTGACTTTTCTCCTTTTATTTATAAAAGAAAGGACTCTTCCTTTTCCCATCAAACACAACACAGAGATTAAATAGAAGAATAACAACCAGCAAAACAAAAGTTCCTGTGTCAAACTTTGAAACAAGACTATAACAATGGAAGCAAACAGTTAGATTTCTTCCATTAGCACTGTTCATTATGTGTGTATGGTGTTTATAAATTTATCATGATTGACATTAATTATTTCTAACAAATCCAACTTCAAAAGTTTTATCTACACAATCATTTATATTTTATGGAGAGAATGAGTTAAATGACACTTTTATTAAAGAAATAACAAAAAATGCTTGTTCTTAGACTAATGCATTAAATTCCACAAAAAAGTTCCAGTTTTTAAAACTCAAGTTTGGGTGCCAACTAAGCGGGTTGGGAAACTGCTTGACAAAAGTGGTGCCACATAGATTTCGAGTTTCAACTCAAACTTCTCTCTTTCATTTTTTTAAATTTTTATCAAATTCAAGCTTTGAAAACTCGAAATTGGCTTCAGCTGAAAAGTTGAGTTTTCAAAACTCGAACTTCTAATTTTTTTTTTATGTGTTTAATTTTTACCAATTTCAAATTTTCAGAAGAAAAAAAATAAAATAAAATAAAAATGAGAAGTTCGAGTTTTAAAAGCTCCAACTTGGCAAAAATAAATAAATGAAAAAAAGGAGAAGTTCAAGTCGAGTTTTCAAAACTCAAATTCCAAACTCACTTAATTGGCACCCAAATTCGAGTTTTTCAAATACGAACTTGATTTAACTTATTAATTTAAAAAATATGACATTTTGATTATTTTCTTTTAAACGAGGGCATTTTACTCTTTCTTTCCCTATTTTATGAGGGGTTTGGAATGTACCTCGGGGTCGTCTACTTGGTGGACAATGTTGGGAGAAGCAACGTGGAAGACACCAACGGCGCCCTTCATGGAAGCGAAAATGGAGACGTAATCAAGAAGATCGATTTGGAAGAGACGAAGACGCGATTCTGCTCCTTGTAATGCTTGTAAATGCTTCGTTTCTGTCTCATCCTCTATAACAATCATAACTAAAAAAAATTAGTTCTTAAAAAGCAGCAAATAGCAAAGCCAACAATTCACACGATGTCACGCCCCTAGCCTACACCCATCCTCGCGAGGGAGAGTAACCTTGTATGTGGGCAAGAAGCCAAAACCCTAATAAGGCCAGCGTGACGCACATCCATATATAAATTTAAAAGATTATTTTATTTATTTATTATCTTCCACACACCTTCTTTATTATTTACGTTTCCTGAAAGAGTATTCTTGGGTACTGGTGATAATGGAAAAAAAAAAAAAAACTTTTAGAATTGAAAGAGAAATTTCAAGACGTAACGGAGATCTCTGACGGTGGCGTGGACGGTGTATCCGCGTTCGAGGAGGAGGCGGACGAGCCATGAACCGATGAAGCCACTGCCGCCGGTGACCAACACCGCCTCTCCTTTTTTTGCTGCCATTTCTGGTGTGTGTGTTTACTTACTAGTTAAAGGATATGGATAATATGTAATTTGTATAGTTCGTTGCAGCTGTGTCGTTATTATATTCTGTTGTTTACTGTTCATTCTAAAATATTTCCATATTAAATTTATCATTTCAAATCATCCTCTTCTTTCCGAATTGGATTATATTTAATGTGAAAATAATTAATAATAATAATTTTTTTTATATATAGAGTCATTTAATTCATTTTAATGGATTAATTCCCTAGAAAAAAAAAAAAATTCTCTTTACTTCTCCCTTTGAAGATTGCTTCTCCACCCATATACACACCTAGTACAAAATCTATGTTTTTCTCTTTTTTAGAACCTAGTCATTTAAAACTTGTTTGGATTGACTTTTTTTAAAAGTATTTTTTTAACAGTTTTTGTAAAAAAAAAATTTTGAGAAGCTGAAAATTCTAGCTTTTAAAAAAAATTGTATTTGAACTTTTTCCAGAGTTTTAACTTTTTTGGAAGTCAAATCACGTAGTTATTGCAAATTTAATGTAACTTTTTCAAGAAAAAAAAAAGTATTTTTCTCTTTAAAAAAAAAGTCAATCCAAACAAACCCTTAATGTGAAAACAAAACTATCTTCTCATAAGATAATCAATGACTAATAGGTAAGCATAGCTCTGTTCTGATGAGGGCGAGGAGATCTCTTCGGTAATTTATATAAACAAATTGAATTGAAACTCGAGGCAAGTCTTTTCTTGCTCTCAATGAGCTCTCCAAAGAGACTCTACTCACTAGTAAGCAGGTGTGAAAAGAGTTTTCTTGCCCGATTGCTCAGGGTATGGCTTCCATGGATTTTGATGACCAAGTGCTCCAACTTTCGAGGAGAGAGTTAAGAGGGGAAGAGAGCGGTTTAGTGGCTTTGGGGAGTCCATTGCCTCAAGAATATAGAGATTGATTGTATTCCTGGACCTTTTTAGCAAACCAAGAATATAGTTAACAAAGAAGTATCTAAGTTGTTCCTTTCTTCAGGTTTGGCAAGGGGGAAAGAGGGAGGCAAGGGAACAAGTTTATTGTATCTACTATTCTAGTCACGCTACAAGAGATAAGTTTTGATTTTCCTCTGTTTACACAAAATAAGTGTGTTTGTTGAACCTACTTGTAAAGCTGTGCGGTGAGGAGGCTGAGTCATTAAACCATCTGTTCCTTTGTTGTTCTTGGGTGTGACAGACCTTTATGTTACTCCAAGTGGTGCTGCTCATGTCCTAGTGCATGATGGTTTGCTTCAATTCAATGAATGCCAATGCCTCTTTCAATGTGGATAGTGAGCAGGCTAGAATTACCTTTATTTATAGACAGCTGTGGTCATGTTGTTGATGAGGATGCTAAGAATGTGACATGCACGCTCGCCATTCATGCAGAAGCTTTGGCCCTTAGAGGGGCATGTTCATTTGATGCTACTCAACCGAATGAATAAGGGATCATTTCTGATTGTCTAAACCTAGTTCGAGATTTCGCTAAACAGTCTACATCTTGTCGGGTGATTGAGCACCCGTAAGTGACGCTATATCCTTTCTTCAAGAAGTTGCTAGTTCGAGCCTTACTTACGTGCCACGGGAAGCCAATAGGATAAAGTGATTGATTAGTAACGAATGTTAGACTCAACACGCTTCCTGATAATTGAAAGCTAGTACCTCCTGCTAAATTTTCTAATAACATTGAATTGTGCATTTACTGCCCCAAGGATTGGATAACCTGTGTGGTTTTTGTTTTATTAACAATATTATATTCTTGTTGTCAAAAAAAAAAAATCACAACTTTCAGTAAATAGAAATGGACAACCTTGAAAGTGTGAGACATTACTGAATGCCAACATACAGTATTCAACTTCTATATTGTAACATTTTGATCAATTTTGAGCCTTGTCTCTTTTGTCAGGACGACCACCTTTACCCGTGTTGTTTGTTGTTTTCTTTAACAATGGGCTAGTGATATTGCCCCTTTTTATAGCAGTTTAGGGTTGAATGATTCCTTTTTTTTTTTTTTTCTCTTCAAGAACTGTCATCTCAAAATGGTAGCCTGAAATAGTGATAGTGTAACATCTGTGTATCGTTATATCTGATAGCAACCCACGTTAAATCTTACAAACAGGCTGCAATTTATAAGACTTAATTATACATTAAGTATTATAAATATCTGCCACTTCAACTTTACAGGGTAGTTAAGGCCTCTCATAAGTTTGCTTCAACATACAATCTCCTTTAGGAGACAAACCCTTTACTCTTTAAACTCTCAACAGCATCCTTGATAATTTGCTCCATGGGAATGAATTGTAGACCCAAGTCCATCAGCTTCTTAGATGCATCTTTTGCCCTCAGTAATCCAGGGGCTGTATCCTTGGGGAACCTACAAAAGCACATTCAACAGTTCATACTTCAGCAAACCATTGAATATTGCCATCAATGGTTGGTTGGCCAGTACATTGGCTTCCCAATGGGAAAAACACCATGCAGAACAAATACTAAGTTACGCATATTGAGTGCAGAGATTTTCACCTCTGACAACACTATCTAGCAGAAAAATGAATGATGGATTCAATTGAAGTCCCTCCATGTGACTGTGCAAGCAAAGGAGTAGTCTGTGCAGAGAAGATTGACCAGTCCTTTACAATATTTGCCCAAAGTGGACCTCAAAAAGAGAGTAAATAATTGGAAACAACAGCATTTGATACATCTCCAAAAATTCTAAAAGAAAAATACAGAATATTTCAACCAGATTCACATGAATAGTCAATCCAACCATCCTCCAAAAGTTAAAAAATACAGAAAAAGGGAAAGAACAGCACAGGCAAGGTGGAGTATTAGGGATTTTTGCAGCAAAACTGGATAGTACACACGCAGACAAATAGCAGGATACTTCAGTCAGGTGCTTGAAGTGTTCTAGAGTCCAGTATTTCATTTCAATATCATTTCATGCAGAGTGTCCCCTTTGTTTCTTTGGTAATAAAGAAGAATAAAAGAGGTAAAGAAATTGCTCCAGAATGGAGTTGAAGCACATTACCTTGGAACCTTGTATTCAGGGTAAAGTTCTGCAACCTTGGCAGCAAAGTCGCCATAATGTGATATTGCTTCAACACACAAGTGCCTCCCACTTGCTGACGTGTTTTCATAAACCAAGATGTGTGCCAGGGCAACATCTTTGACATGGACAAGCCCCATGAAGACATCCTCGTATGCATCAGTACAGCCTAAGTTAAAGAAAAATCACAAGGTCAGCTCAACATTCAAATCAATATGAGATGAGGTTAACAAAATCAAAATCTAAGAAATAAAAGCCAGATGAAACTGGCAAGAAATTTTGAAAAACTCAAAGCAATTTGGGCTATTAAACACTCAATTGATTACCCCTTTTCAATAAGCCTATAGAAATATCCTAAGGTGGCAATATTTCCCCAGCCTTTCCATGACCTAGTCAGACTCAATCCTTATGTCAAGCTGGCAGATTTCCTCATGAACAATGATTGGATGGGGAACACAAGATCTGACCATAGAAAGAAAGACAAAGTCATCTGGATCAGTTCTCCAAGTGGCAAGCATACCGTGAATGCTGCGCGGGAGTTGATTCATGAACACGACCCAGTGGTTGACTGAAGTAACAGCCAGTTTGGCTCTACTTAATTTGGGACTTATAAGTTCAAACAGTAAAAAGCATGTGAGAGGAACTTTTTACTGTTTGGGGCTTATAAGCCCCAAAATAAGCAGAGCCAAACAGGCTTTAAGTCTTGTTTGGTTTAAACATCACATAGCCAAGCATGCTTTTTGTTCTTGGCTTTTGGCACAAAAGACTCCAACAAAGGCTAGACTGATAAATTGGGGATTGCAGATTGATGCACTGTGTTGTGCCTGTTTTAGGTGCATTGAGGATGAGGAACATTTGTTCTTTGTTGTAGCTTTGCTAAAAGAACCTGGAGAGGAGGTTGGAGAATGGTGAAAGGATCCATGGGACTCGCATCATGGAATGATATTTCTTCATGGCTCAAGAACAATTTGGGGGTGACTCTCTTCAGTTGACATTGTGAAGCTACCTTTTGGTCCACACATCTACTGACTGTGGAGGGAGAGGAACCTTAGGATTCATCAGGAAGCTGCTCTTCTGAATATAGAATTTCTGAGAATAATATTGTTGATGTTAAGATAAGAGTATTTCTGAGAATATTATTGTTGATGTTAAGATAAGAGTACTTTTTGGCTAGAAAATTCAAGTATTTAAGCGGTGCTTTGATATACATGGAACATTGATGAGGGAACTAGATAGTAGATAGAATAAAAGAAAAAATAAAATATAAAAGAAAAAGAAAAGGAGACCATCAATTAGAAACAAAATACTCCGCCTTTGTAAAAACAGCAAAAGACCGTTCATCTACTCATCAGAAAGATAAGCCCATCTTTCATTAGCAACAGCAAAAGCATACTCCAAAGACACTTGACTATACAAAAGTGTAACATATCCAGGAACTCCCCCAAACAAAAAGGTCAGTTTATTGATCCTTCATCCACAGATTAGCCTTCATTCTCCGAAGTGCCATTAGTTCTCTTTCCCTTCAAAAGCTCGGCCATTTCTTTCCTTCAGCAAAATCCATAAAAGACAATGTGGTATAGAGGAACAAAGAAAACAATGAACATTGTCTCCAGTCTGCATTAATACCCAACTTATACTTATATTACAGACACTTGCCTACATTGGTTATGCGAATTCCACATCAGATCAGAAGGGGTGGCAGTTCTTCCATTAGCAATATATGGTGATTTTATTGCTTGTGAGACAGCATTGTAAAATAAACATAGAACAGATGTAGAATTATAGAAAATATGCAATCAAAGGACAACCCGCTAAAGTCTGATGAGGTATGTGATTTGTGTTAAGTTGGCGAATTCTGAATATGGAAATGTGGGTTCCTGTGGAAACTGTGATTTCTCTGATTCCCTGAGGAAGAAAGGGCGGTCAATGTGTATCATACACCACCCACAAGAAGGGGACCAGCATACTAGAGTACGATACACCTGAGGTAGGTATGTTTATGTGGATCAACACAAGTTTTATTAGACAGGAGCATTCGCCACATGAATTAGAAGCTATTGTTCAGACCAAATAATAACACTATTTATGTTGTACTCATTAGGAAGTTAGTCTAGGGAACAAAATATTGTGGAAACATCGGCAAAAGACATGGAATCATCATAGCCCAAACTCGAATGCCCTGGAAGAATAAAAATAGTCGTCACGCCCGCACATAAATGTGCTCTGACCAGCTCGTCTTCCAAGCTCCCATGTCAAATCACAGCTATAAAATAGATAGATTAATGGAGAAGAGGGATTGGAGGCAAAGAGACTAAAAAAGCACTAAAGCTGTTAAATGCAAAACATGTAATTTCACATCTCCATGAAATAGAACAGTTGTCCTACATAATGTGGGGCCAAGCAATGGAAATATAACCTGAGACACATGCTGAATAACTTTTCGGATCCTTCATATCAACAGAAAGAAATATAAGCACAAGTCAAAGCAGATAAGAGATTCTTCTGCATTTCTTAGTTTGAAAGCCCGCGATTTTCTTTCTTTTTTTGGTTTTTCCCCTTTAAATAGGACTAAAACAACAGCAACCATAGTTCAGTAGATATTACATTAAATACATCTTTGCCCCCGTTAAGAACTCAAGGACATTAATAGGTATATATTTCAAATAGAGGGTACAGTAATTTGTGTAAATTCATTTGAACTTACCCTGAAGAAGACGCAGAATCATCAGCATGCTTGCATTTAGAGAAGGCGGAAGAATCGGACCCATCACAGTTCCAGGATTCACGACAACGATATCAAGACCTTTTTCCTTAGCAAATTCCCAAGCAGCTTTCTCAGCAAGTGTTTTTGAAAGCGGATACCATACCTAAACCCGCATCAAGGACAGGTGAATTTCTACTCCAAATTTTAAAGTGTTATTCTCAGAGCGTGAAAGTGGAGGACAACCATAAGGAATAAGAACAAGAAGAACAAGAAGAAAGAGGATTCAACTAATTAATTTCACTGTAAAACTCATAGATCACATAAACCAAATAGCTTGTCGTTACAGTGACAACGAATACCAATTGGACTCCAAGAATAGTTCAAACGTTGTAACACTTTGGTGAAAATAGTATTTCTCCTCTGATTGTCTAAAGTTTCCAACAGTGTGAATTAAGGTTTTATAGTTTATTACAGATCCATTTTGGAAACAAGACACCATTATCCAGAACTTCTAAAACACTTCCTCAAGATAAGGAAACAATTAGCCTCTTATAAGCACACAACTTCTGTTTTCCCTTTCACTTTTCTTCCTTTCATCTATTTTACATTCCAAATGCACTTCCTAGCTTGAAAAGAGTCTAAGATATTGGGGGTATTTAACTGAATAAGTTCCTCTCCCAACCACTTGAAATCAGCTAGTCTGACTTTTCCTTTCTTAATCCTTTCTTCAATTTCGCTGCTGCTAGTCTGACTTGTCCTATCTTAATCCCTTCTTCAATATCACTTCTGCTCCCTGGGCACACGCACTTCTTCCAGTTGTCAAACACCATCTTCAATTTCTCTCAAACAAGAGAATTAATTGACAAACAGGTTATGTGTTTAACTGTTCTATCAATTGATTTATAGGCAGACATGATCCTAATTTACCACAAGTTCCTTTTATTAAGCACAGTAATCTATGTGTAGCATCAGAAACACAAATACAAAAAATGATGGTGATGTTTACCCCATTATTTCGGCAATATTCAACATCAGCCCAGCAATCCTCGTTCTTGACACGGTCGGCTGGCCAATTTGGGCTAGGAATGATAGCTGATATGGATGAAGTAACCACAACACGCCGTACCCCAAGCTCCTTGGCCGCCGTTAGAACATTAATTGTCCCTTTAATTGCCGGTGCCAATAACATATTCTAGTATCAATCATGCCAGAAATAGATGTTACATTCATTTTTCTAGTATTAAAGTTTATTCTAAATGTGAAGTTGTAAGACCTAAGATACAGTTGCTGATGGACAATGGTAAATTCTATATGCAACAAGAAGTATTTGATATATTGATTGTTTTCTAAAAGACCATGATGTCTTTGTCGGAGACATGATATCATTCTAAATGTGGTTTTGATTTTTAAAAGTTAGTGTCGTCTGATTGCATAGTTGATTGGGATTGTAGTTTATAATGAATGTAGTTTGTTGACTTATGAGTTTGTGTGGTGGGATTACTTAGTTAAACATTTGTCTCAGTGCGGTCAAGAATTACGCGAAAACAACAATTAATTATTATCAAACCTATAATACGAGGCTTACAAGATGCTTGGCTTTGCCTATACTGATCAAACCTACTTATAAGTAGAAAATAAATTGACATGTTTGGTGACTTTTGCTTATAAGCAAGGAAAAAAAAAAAAAGGCACCTCCTACTTTTTTTTACCTATTCACAAATAATTTCACTAAATAAAAAGACTTTTTAATCCTAATTATTTTACAACATTAATAATTAAAGGTGCTTTTCAGTTATTCTATCTAATAATGCTACTTATAAGCATGACATTACCCAAACAACTTATTTTATCACTTGCTTATGAGAGTAAGCGATGTACCTCGGGATCATCGACTCGGTCCACAATGCAGGGAGAAGCGAGGTGGAAGACGCCGACGGTGCCCTTCATGGCGGCGACAATGGAGTCGTAATCAAGAAGATCGATTTGGAATAGACGAAGACGCGATTCCGTTCCTTGCAACGCTTCTAAATGCTTCGTCTCTTTCTCATCATCTACAATCAAACAATCATCAAACCAAAACCAAACGCAAAGAATCAGTTCTTAAATTAATCAGCAAAATAGTAGCAAAGTGAATTAAGAATTTAAAGAGGAATTTTGATGGATACGGAACTGAGATCCTTGACGGTGGCGTGGACGGAGTAGCCGCGTTCGAGGAGGAGGCGAACGAGCCATGAGCCAATGTAGCCGCTGCCGCCGGTGACCAACACCACCTCTCCTCCTCCTTTCGCTGCCATTCTTTTTTTTTTTTTTCTACGTTTGAGGGTGAGGTGACACTTCTTTGTTTGCGTGTTGTGTGTGAGTGCGTGTGTGTTTCCAGATTCTGAGTAGCTGAGGTGTCGTTATTGGATTCTCCTGGTTCCTGTTTGATGCTTTCAGATATTTTTAGTAACAGGGTAATCAGTACCATGCACGAAATTCGATGTTAATATAATTTATTAAATTCTATATAACTAATAATATTAAATGATATTTTAATTAATCTTGTAAATATAATTAAACTTGTACACGTTACGATAGATATAGTCAAAATATTAATTGTATCAATATAAAAATTATATTTTAAATTTATAATGTTAGAAAGTTTTACTAAATTAATAATATTAAAAGTCAGATTTTAAATTTTTTATAGAATCAAATTCTTTTATTAACTTTTATATATAAGTATAAAGAGCCAAAATAAAATTATATATTATGAAAAGTTTAAACAAATGTGTCATGTTGCACAGTCAAAATCTGTCATGTTGTCACCATGCCATGAACTGTAACGAAGGTTTTTTTTTTTATTTAACATTATTTCTATAATGAGGTTAAAAAATAGAGCATTTTTAGGTGGAATTACAAAACTAAGTTTAACTCAGTCCTAGAATTCGTCGACGAATTCGTGGAAGTCGTCTCGTATTCCAAGAATTTATTAGGATTTCATCAAAGATTCTCTGTAAAAAATTGACATTGAAATGACTAAGATTTAGGAGAATCTCGCTTTGTTAGAAATTTGAAGAAGTATAGGACTGGGGAAGAATTGGGGAGGAGGCTTCTAGTTCGAATATAAAAGGACGACGGGCAAATTATGGGATTTAGCGGCCAAATTCCCAAAATTCGTCCCGTATTTTAAGAATTCGAAATCTCAATTTTCGTTAACAAATTCTGAGATTTCGTTAATAATTAAACATTAACTTTTTTTTTGGGTAAGGGATGACCATTAGGCTTGGACGAATTCCTAGAATTCGTTCATGAATTTTGGAAATGAGATAAGCATAATTTTGCAATTCAACTGAAAAATAATCTATATTTTGAACCTCATTCTAAAAACAATGTTAAATAAAAAAATCCCTGTAATGAATACTGATGGAATATGTAATTAAAAAACTGAAATTACCATAGAATCCAAAGTTTGGTATTGATTGAACTTGAATAGAAGAAATTACAGTAAAGAGGATAAACCAATGGTTTTGAGCACCATGGAAGCTCCCAAAGAAAAAGAGAAAGAATGACAGAGAACTTTTGTGAACACAAATTTCTGATGTCTATTACACTCATAAGCACTCTATTTATAGCTTTTTTTTCTTGCTCAGAAAGTATGTACTCATGACAATGGTGAGGGTTGTGAGGTGTTAGTCCTTCTTAACTGATTTTGTTGGTTTCACATGCTCTTCATTAAGCTCATGCGGAAGATACCCTTGGGTACCCAGCTCGTAGATGCTTCTAGAACCTTAGCTTGAAACCTTGTCCTCAAGGTTTGCAATAGTCCCTACAACCTCCGGAACTCTGTTTGCAGGGTTCTAAAGGATCCATGACTTGAAACCTTCAAGACCTTGAGCTACATTACCAAAATTACACAATGAGCTTGTGACCAATTTTTCCATCAAGCCTAGAAGATACTTTTCCTGCCCATGGCCTTTTGTTGTGCATCTGATTCCTCATTTATGGATGCTTTTCATGACTTGGCTGGCATACCCCAATAAACTTCCCTTTCGCGAATGAATGTTCCCGGTACATATCTCTTGTTGCTTCAAGGAAACCAAAGTTTAGAGATATTATCAACACCACCTTAGTCTTTGCATTCTGAGATGTGTTGATGATAGATGCCTCTTGACTGAGTTGTGGCAGCAGATCCAAATTTGAGATACAAGCTAAAATATGTTCCAGTACATGCTGAAATAGATCAGCCCTGATATCAAACACGCTGACTTTAATATACATATATAAGGTGTTGCATATTTGCTAGCTTTTCCTTATAATCATGCCCAAATGATCCTTCATCAAGACTGTTCATCCTCCTAAATTTATCAGTAGCGAAGATCATTTTAGTAAAACCAATAATCAAGAGTGTTGCAAAACTCGCTACAACTTTGTGGTCATCAGATGTTTGCAACTCTTAAGTACTTCCTTCCAAGAACAACCTTATCACCTGAAGGTATTTATTTTATCTTCAAAGACTCCTACATACATGGAAGATCCTAGCTCTACACTCCACTTCTCACCCCAAGAACTTAGGGAGAAGAATTGATAAACAAAAGTAGACCTCTAAAACTCTTTGGCAAATGTAAATTCTTGAAGAATAATATGCAACTTCATATGACCCCACTTCTTTAAATTGAGACCTGAATGGTATCAAGGGACGGATGCCATTAGCCTAACCATTATACTGCTGTAATCAAACTTCTTGAACAAAAATGGATTGATTTTGAAGCTGGTAGCAACAGGAAAGTTGACCGCAAATTCTGACCACTTTTAATGTACTCAGATAATCGAGCAGATTACTTTCAAAGCCTCATTCCCATTACGCACCATTTGTGCCCTCAGTTTCTAGACCAAAGCAGCCCATAACAACCCAAGCTTTACACCCCCAAAGTCTCCTCAATATCAACTACAATTGCCCCTCTTGTCATTGACCAATATAAATGCCCATCAATCTTCCTCCGAACTCTCAAGGGTATCATATTGTTATTCTTTTGAAATGGTCTATCACGTGCACCTGAATGTGCAAGCAAAATCAAAACATCAATGATTTTTCTCAGAAACATCCATTATCATCTGCTCTAACTTCAAGCTCTGCATATGATAAAGCTTCTATGTTTTGACCTACTTGACATTTTAACCAAGTGAAAGAAACCGCTTGCTACTTCAACAATGTCCAAAGCTTCGATTAGTAGGAACTGATCCAACAACTGACCACTTAGAGATACCAATACAGTGTATTTCTTCTTTGTAGAATACCCATTTGAATAAGTAATTGTATGTGTCAGGACACCAACTCCATCACATCACTCAACGAAACCATGGCTCTCAACCAGCTGTATATCGTGATTGTTCCAACTTATCGCCAACTCCAAATTACCAAGAACTACTATTGGCTTAACTTTGCTCATATCTAATAAATCAATAACAAAGGAGGAAGAATTTGAACACTCTATTACCAAGCAGACCTTAGAATCAAGAAAAAGTTGTCGTTTCATTTTGCACTTATGTCCTGAAATGAATCTTGCATCAAAAATAAAATAGCACGCTTGATCTCGACAACAATAAAGTTGTCGTTTCATTCAATTTCTGCAAACGTGTGCCCTCTGCCATTGTTGAGGTAGGATTCGAGGATGAAGGCACCTTTGTAATGAATACTGATGGAATACGTAATTAAGAAACTGACATTACCATAGAATTCAAAGTTTGGTATTGATTGAACTTGAATAGAAGAAATTACAGTAAAGAGGATAAGCCAATGGGTTCGAGCACCATGGAAGCTCCAAGAGAAAAAGAGAGAAGAATAGAGAATTGTTGTGAACATGATTTTCTGATGTCTATTACACTCCTAAGGCTCCATCTTTATAGCTTATTTTCTTGCTCAATAAGAATGTACTCTTGAAAATAGCGAGGGTTGTGAGGTCTTGGTCCTTCTTAACTGATTTTGTTAGCTTCACATGCTCTTCATTAGGCTGATGTGGATGATACCCTCGAGTGGAACCTGGGCACCTTTTAAGCCCCTGACATGAACAAAATAGTGATAAATGACACAAGAATTTTTTAAGGAAAAATTAGGATGGTAGACTTAATTTTAGTATAGATATAGATCTTATAGATGGGATAATAAGTGAAATTATCTAACATTAATTAAATAGTTTTATAAATCTTCTAATGCAAAAATATGTCTTTTATATGTTTTTTAATTTATTACAAATTTGGATAACAGTTATAATGAAAAAAAAATAACTTCAATGTTTCTTTTATTTTAAAGTAATTCTACTTCTTAACTCATACATTAAAAAGCTATTATATTAAAAAAAAAAAAACAACTTTCTCGATTTAATCAACTTTAATATAAAAATCTAATTTCCTTAAAAATTTAAATTCTCAAGGAAGTGCTAAAAAATCTGGATGGATGGAATTCTAGTTTTGTTACAAAAAGAATCTTCGTTCATTTTGTTATTTTTATAAATAAAAATTCTTGCACATACAAACTTAGAAGTGAAAAATCGTCTCCATCGCTGCCAAAGCATAGATCAACGTTTGCTTACATAGATCTCCATTCAAATGGAAGAACCTCTTTGGATTGATTTATTTTTCACAAAAATACTTCGTTGAGAAGTTCAAATTTTTTTACTTTCAAAAAAAAAGAACTTAATAAAAATAATTTAAAGGGGCCCAAAATCAATTCTACATGCATGATGCAACTAGGGGAAGGAATATCCATTCCGCATCCAAATTTGAATCTATATCCGAAAGGGTAGACAAAATTGCAAAATTTTTGGCCATATATCCAATTCGATATACGGATTTGTTTTTGAATTTTCACATTTAGGATATCTTTTCTCTATCCAAAATCGGATATCAAAAACCCGATCTTTTATTTTTATAATTCAAAACTACACATTAACAACTAAACCCCAGGCCCAACATATTCTAACATTTTTATAATTCAAAACTGCACATTAACTACTAAACCCTAGGCCTTACATATTCTAACAGTTAGCGTGGGTACAAACTTTTTGTTGTGAATTGGACATTCAAGTGGTCCAAGGGGGAGTGTTGTGAATTGGACATTCAAGTGACAAATTTTCTTGCTCAAAAGTCAACAATTGATGACTCCAAAAACTACATTGGTAATTGAACTTGCATGCAAAAGTTGAAAAGCATGGGATTTTACTGCAAGAATTGTCAAAAGCATATGAAGAAGAATGCAACAAGTAGTCATCCAAATCTCCTCATTTAATATTCTGTCTCCTCACGTTTGGCTATAAAAGGATCTGAAATGATAGAAAACTTTGGTAGAAAAAACGGTAGAGAAAGCTTTAGATTGAGGTAGTAAAAGATTCAAAGAAGAATTCAATAGAATTCAATTTTCTATCTCTACATACTTTTCTTTTATAGATATTTCACAACATGTTATCAGCACGTCTCTGCCGACGAGGAGTTCTGCAAATTATTAAAAGGTGCACAATCCTACAAAAATTTCGGTAACGATTCTTATTTTATTTTTGTCATTATATCATATCTATATCATAAAGTTTTTTACTATTCTATTCATTTTACATTGCATTTATTCTAGAAATAAAATTTCTATTATATTATTTCTTTTAAAATAGATTATTGCAATATTTCATCTTTAAAATAATAATGATAAAATAAAATAATAACAAATACTGTAAATTTTTGGAAGACCTAATAACCATAACTTTTGAGGACGTGATCACCTTGACTTTTGGACATGTGATTATGATGACTTAATTTTAAAAAAAAATTATGACGATGACTTATAAGGACATAAACACTAATATAGTTATATAATGATTAACTGTAATAAATATACAACATATATTTAAAATTGACATCTTATATTATATTATGTCATGCCCGTAAGTTTCATATGCCATATTTGTAATTTATTCCTACATGCTTATATTTATTGATTTACAAGTTACGTCAAGTAGATATATTATTATTGCACTTACTAATTTATTTTTGAAATATGCTAGATTCAAATCTCACGAAGCATGAATTTGTGGTCCTTGATATTTCTGAAAACAATTATTTATTATGGATCTTAGATGCCGAAATACATCTCAATGCCAAGGACCTTAGAAAAATAATTAAAGAAGGAAATAACGCATCCTTATAGGATCACGCTTAAGCATTGATATTCCTTCGTCATCATCTCCATGAAGGGCTTAAAGCTAAATATCTTACAGTAAATGATCCACAAATCATTTGGCAAAATTTTGAAGGAAAGATTTAATCATTATAAAACAATGATCCTTCCTAAAACTCGCTACGAGTGGATTCACCTACGATTGCAGGATTTTAAAATTGTAAGCGAGTATAACTCCGTTGTATGTAGAATTACTTCACAATTGAAATTATGCAGAAAAAAGATCACTGATGAAGACATGTTAGAGAAGACATTCTCTACTTTCCACGCTTCTAATATGCTCTTACAACAACAATATAGAGAGCGTGATTTCAAAAAATATTCTAAGCTAATCTCATGTCTTCTTGTTATTGAGCAAAATAATGAGCTCTTGATAAAAAAAAACCATCAAACACGACCAACTGGCTCAGAACCATTCCCAAAAATGAGTGAAATTGCATCTCCTGAGGTGAATTCTATATCATCAAATAATTATGGTCATGGACGTGGTCGTGGTCGTGGTCGTGGTCGTGGTCGTGGTTGTGGCTATGGTTATAGACATGGTAATAATTATAATTTTCACAAGTCAAATAGACCAAATTTCAAAAGACAAGAAAACCATGACAAAGGAAATTATCCACGAAATAAATCTTTCCAACGTATTGAAAGTACTTGCTATAAATATGGCATGAAAGGGCATTGGCATCAAATATGTCGTATTGTTAAACACCTCGTAGATCTTGATCAAGCTTCGTTGAAAGAAAAAGGAAAAGGTGTGGAGACAAATCTTGTTGAACAGAATACTCAAATGAACTACATGTACCTTGACTGCTCTAACTTCTTTGAAGATGCTATTGAAAATATTGAGCGATTGATTGTTGATGGAAATATCCATCTGAATTAATATTTATGTAGAAGTAGAATGTTTCTATTATGTCGAATTGTTTGTCACTTTAATGCTTAATTTTTGCTTGAATGTAATATCTATCTTTTATAAAAATGAATGCATATTTTTGCTAATATTTTTCTATTTCCTTTATTATTATTGTGAAGAAATATGTATTTGCATCATATTAATGATAGAGAAATATGTTTGGCTGTTAGTACTACAACACACACTATTCTCAAGAATAAGAAGTATTTCTCCCTACTGTAATTAGCTGATGTAAATATTAATACAATAGACGGTTCTACAAAATTAATTGAAAGCTCTGGTAGAGCTTGTGTTTTGTTTCTTGAAGGAACAATGATGATAGTAAGTAATGCTTTATACTCAAGTAGATCACAAAGGAATCTACTCAGTTTCAAAGATATAAGAGAAAATGATTACCGTATTAAAACCATGAAGGAAGACAATAAAGAATATCTCTATATCACATCTCTTATATCTAGCAGAAAGCATATATTAGAAAAATTGTCAGCATTATCTTCTGGACTATATTGTACTTATATAAATCATATGGATTCACATGCTGTGATAAACCAGAAGATAATTGATCCAAAGAATTTTACTCTTTGGCATAATCGCCTTGGACATCTAGGCAGAATAATGATGAGATGAATTATTGAAAATTCACAAGGACACTCATTAAAGAGTCAAAAAGTACTCTCATCAAATGAATTTTCATGTAGTGCTTGTGCCCCAGGGAAAATTGATTATAAGGCCATCTCCATCTAAAATTGATGCTGAAAATCTTACATTTTTAGAACGAATTCAAGAGGACATATGTAGACCTATTTTTCCAGCACGTGGACCATTTCGATATTTATGGTATTAATAGATGCCTCCATACGTTGGTCAGATATCTCCTTATTATCTACTCGAAATGTGGCATTTGCAAGACTCCTTGCACAAGTAATCCACCTACGTACACAATTTCCAAATTATACAATTAAGAAAATTCATCTTGATAATGCAGGAGAATTTACATCCCAATTTTTTAATGATTATTGTACATCAATTGGGATTATAGTTGAGCATCCTATGGCTCATATACATACTCAAAATAGTTTAGCAGAGTCTTTTATTAAATGTCTACAGCTAATTACTAGACCACTATTTATGAGAACTAAGTTGCCTAGTTCTGCTTGGGGACATGCCATATTGCATGTTGCAGCACTAGTTCGGATAAGACCAACTGCTTATCATAAATATTCCTCTTTACAATTAGTTTCTAGTCAATAACCAAATATATCCCATTTAAAAATATTTTGCTGTGCAGTATATGTTCCAATCACAGATTGGAAATAAATGTTGGTTTTGAATCTCCATCAATCATTAAATATCTTGAACTCTCAACTGGAGATCTTTTCACAGCACATTTTGCTTATTGCCAGTTTGACGAAACAGTATTCCCATCATTAGAGGGAGAAAAACAAAACCTGGAAAAGCAAGAAATTATATGGAATGCATCATCTATGGCTCATTTTGATCCTCGCACAAATTTATCTGAACAAGAAGTTCAGAAAATTATTCATCTACAAATGATTGCTTATCAATTGCCAGATACATTCACTGATACAAGAGAGTGACTAAGTCACACGTTTCAGCTCGAAATGCTCTCGCTATAATTGATATTTCAGAATAGCAATCTAATACTCTAGCGAATGAATCTACGACACATCAAAAACGTGGTAGACCAATTGGTTTCAAAGATAAAAATCCTCGAAAAAGGAGAAAGCCGAATAAGCAAGTTGGCATTGTCGAGGTTCTTAATGATACTGTAAATGTCGCAAAAATTGCTGGAAAGACAACACCAATAAAGAATCAGGTACCTGAGTATGAGAAAAATAGTGACAATATTGAAAGTGAAGATATCTCAATTAATTATATCTCTACAGGAAAAAGATAGAACCGAAATGAAATTGTTGTTGATAAAAAATTTTCATATGCAGTAGCTGCTGAATTGATGATAGAAAGCGAAGATCATGAACCAAAGTCTGTTCAAGAATGTCGACATAGAAATGATTGGCCAAAATGGAAAGACGCAATAGAGGCTGAATTAAATTCTCTTGCAAAGCGTAAAGTTTTTGGACCTATAGTCCAAACACCTGAAAATGTACGGCCTGCAGGTTACAAGTGGGTATTCGTGCGAAAACAAAATGAAAAAAATGAAATTGTAAAATATAAAGTACGACTTGTAGCACAAGGTTTTTCACAAAGGCCTAAAATTCATTATAAGAAGACATATTCTCCCGTGGTGAATGCAATTACATTTAGATATTTAATCAGCCTAGCAAGTTGTGAAGGACTTCATATACAACTCATGGATGTAGTGAAAGCATATTTGTATGGATCACTTAATAGTGATATTTATATGAAAGTCCCTGAAAGACTAAATATGCCTGAAGCATATAGATCAAACCCTTAGGAGATGTACTCAATTAAACTGCAAAGATCCTTGTATGGGTTGAAACAATCTGGACGAATGTGGTACAATCATCTAATTACATTCCTCCTAAAAGAAGGATATGTTAATAGTCTTATAAGTCCATGTGTTTTTATCAAGAAATCAAGAAAATGATTTGTTATTATTGCTGTATATGTTGACGATTTAAACATTATAGGGACTATTGAAGAACTTAAAGCAGCAGTTGCATATTTTTGTAAAGAATTTGAGATGAAAGATCTGGACAAAACTAAATGTTGTCTTGGCCTGCAGATTGAGCATTTGTCTAGTGGAATTTTAGTCCACCAAAAGACTTGTACTGAAAAAGTTTTGAAGAGATTTAATATGGACAAAGCTCATCCATTGAGTACCCCCAATGGTTGTTCGATCTCTTGATATAAAAAAGGACCTTTTTCGTCCTCAAGACGATAACGAAGAACTACTTGGCCCTGAAGTAGCATATCTTAGTGCGATTGGTGCATTGATGTATCTTGCTAACAATACACGTCCAGATATTGCATTTTCTGTAAATCTGTTAGCAAGATTTAGTGTTGCACCAACACAAAAACATTGGACCGGTATTAAACAGATATTTCGTTATCTTCGCGGAACAATTGATATGGGCTTATTATATTCAAATCATGCACAACCTAAATTAATTGGGTATGCAGATGATGGGTATTTATCTAATCTGCATAAAGGACGATCCCACACTGGATACCTCTTCACATATGGTGGAACATCTATTTCTTGGCGCTCAACAAAACAAACTATTGATGCCATTTCTTCAAATCATGCTAAAATACTTGCACTACAAGAGTCAAGCCAAGAATGTGCATGGTTAAGGTCTTTAACTCAACAAATTGAAGGAGAATGCACCATTTCAACTAGCAAAAGAGGACCAACCATATTGTATGAAAATAATACTACTTGTATTACTCAAGTTGAAGGAGGCTATATCAAGAGTGACAGAACTAAACATATTTCACCAAAGTTTGTCTTTACACAAGAACTCCAAAAGAAAAGTGAAATTAATGTTGCCAAATTCAATCAAGTGAGAATTTAGCAAACTTGTTTACAAAGGCATTACCTGCAACAATATTGGAGAAATTGGTATACAAGATTAGCATGCGACAACTCAGAGATTGCTCCTGATTGCCTTTATGATGAAAAGAATTATACGCGCTATACTTTTTTTCTCTTAGCCTAGGCTTTGTCTCACTGGATTTTCCTGACAAAGTTTTTAATGAGGCAACATGAAGCATATAACAAGTATATTCTTGTGATGAATGTCCAAGGGAGAGTGTTGTAAATTGGACATTCAAGTGGTCCAAGAGGGAGTGTCGTGAATTGGACATTCAAGTGGCAAATTTTATTGCTCAAAAGTCAACAATTGATGACTCCAAAAAGTGCATAGGTAATTGAACTTGCATGCAAAAGTGGAAAAGCATGGGATTTTACTGCAAGAATAGTCAAAAGCATATGAAGAAGAATGCAACAAGTAACCATCCAAATCTCCTCGTTTAATATTCTCCTCACGTTTGGCTATAAAAGAATTTGGAATGGTAGAAAACTTTGGTAGAAAAAAGGATAGAGAAAGCTTTAGATCAAGGTAATAAAAGATTCAAAGAAGAATTCAATAGAATTCAATTTTCTATCTCTACATACTTCTCTTTTATAGTTATTTCACAACACTTTTCAATTTATTGATTTAGTATTATAGTAGTTCATAGTGGTACTAAATTTATATTTTTTAGTTCAACAGTAACTCCAAAAATCTTGCTATCATGAATCTGATAGGATTTAATGTCTAATCATCCGATATCCAGTCGAATACATACTTTTTAACTATCTGATTAGGTACTGATTTTCCAATCCAATATCCTATATCCAAATATCCAACTATCTGTGCCAATTCCCACCAATAGATGCAACATCCAACACTCACATGAAACCATGTTCACCTCTCCGCTCTAAGCCGGATCAGAGTTTCTCTGAAAAGTGTTTTTACCATGCTAAGCTCACATGCTGAGAAACTCGAGAATCAATATGACAAGCTGCTCACTGGTAAAGCAGACTAGGGTTGGTTAAAAACAATTAACAAAGTGCATATACCTCCAAGTAATAGGATTCCTTCAAAATGCAAGTTTATTTAAGTTTACACCTCTATGTGGTTCCCTCAAATATCCTGGTTCAAACTACAGAACCCGCTATCATAATTTAGTGAAACATACGTGTCGTTAATCATACAAAATTGAATGCAAGTATATTTTCATCACGAATCCCGCGTTAAAAGGGAGCAAAAATAATTATGTAGACACTGAAATTGAAACACTAAGAATGTTCTGTCGAGCTTCTACTTTGATAATGAAGAGTCCATGCCTCTGCAAAATTCAATAGGTATATGCTTCATCACTCATGCCTATCTAAGAACTTCTCTATCAGGACAGAAAATGTAGCAAAGCCAGCACAGCCAGCACACGCGGCTTTTGGACCACCTGACAAGTATAACATAGATAAAATCAGCAAAATGAGTGGGAAGGTATACACCCAACAAGACAGAATAAAAATGCCCAGAGTCGATTGCAAACAGAATGCAGTGATTTACTGCTTTTATATCTGCACAAGCCAAGGTAAGAATGCAGCAACTTCCAGACTCCAGTCAATGTAATTCCATACCAATAAGCATAAATTATGCTTACTAAAGAAGGCCCTAAATATTTGCAGCTGAGCAATTTTTTTTATAATGTTTTACCTTCTGTTTCTTGGTGCAAAGCTGGTAGTTTGTCAAGAAAAAGAGCCTTAAAACCTATCCATTGCAGCACATCAACTACTAATAGGTTTAACTAAAATCATTGCATCCGGTTCAACATATTGGACCAACGATATCAAGCCGACTTTTCTTCTCCATAGTTATAGAGTGCTAAGTTGGAATTATGGAAGTAGACTTCTTAACCTAATGGCTTTAAGCTAAGTAGAACAAAGAGAAATCATACAGGATACAAGTTCGCTACGAGCAATTGATAGGATTTATGTGGGGGCAACAGTGATTGCAGCCCCCAATGCTCCCCAAATGTTTCATAAATATATATATGTTTCTATCTCGAATTATTTTATGAGTGTGTATTTTGAGTATGAAAAATCAAATTAATCCCCCGTTGAAAAAGATAGTGATTTAAACCAAAGAGTTGGGTAGACTTTGAAAACAAAAGAAAACTTTGGAAACAAACTTCTGTAAACTAAATAGATCAAAGACAGGCTATATGGACTACAAGGTCAGCAAAAGTAAGTCTAGGAGTGAGGGAAAATGTAAACGGGACATGGAAAGAATACCAGAATAGAAAAACTTCTGAAAAATTGGGCCTATGGTTCAGTATGTTTGTAATAATAATGCTGACGGCAATCATAAGATCAAAGCTTGATAGGCAAAGTCGAGAAGCGCTTCATGTTTATCGTGTCATTTGAAGATACACCTTAAGTTAAAAGAGAAGTATAAGATTGCCACAAGACCAACTTTACGACCCGGAAAGTTGGTTGGGAAGTAAAAATATATTCAGATGTAAGTGTGCAAAATGAGAATGTTCACACAGATTTGTGGCAGTACTTGGAAGCATGGGACTAAAAAACAATATGGTTTCATTAAAGCAGATGTGCGGATTGAGCACCTACTTAGGTGTTAATCAACCAAGGCTGTACATGAAGAGCAGTACATGAGCACCTAAGAGTTAGAGAAAAACAAAATCTCACCTGCAAGGAGCAGATAGAGAAGGTGGCTTTCTGCAGGATTGAGTTGGATCATCAGACACAAAGTTGGCACCACATAGTGCAATAAATGCTTGATATAGGATCCGATTGGCTTTTTTCAAAAGCGCTTTTTTAACAGCTTTTCTTGAGAAGTTGAAAATTCTAGCTTCTAAAATAAGCTGTATTTGAGCTTTTTTTCAAAGTTTCAGCTTTTTTGGAAGCCAAACCAATAGTTATTGCAAATTTAGGGCCTGTTTGAATTGGCTTTTTTTAAGGAAAAAAGTATTTTTTTTTTCAGAAAAAGTTACATTAAATTTGCAATAACTATTTGATTTAGTTTCCAAAAAAACTAAAACTTTGAAAAAAGCTCAAATACAGTCTTTTTTAGAAGTCAGAATTTTCAGCTTTTCAAAAAAAACTATTTTTCAAAAGCTGTTAAAAAAAACGCTTTTAAAAAAAGCCAATCCAAACGAGCCCTTAATATAACTTTTCAAGGAAAAAAGTGCGTTTTCTTGAAAAAAGCCAATCCAAACAGGCCCATAGTTTGGTTTGACTTGATTACGTGTTTGACACATTTTGTACAATAGAGATGAAGGCAATATCTTACCTATTCAACTGATTTCAACAAACAAAGATGCTTCATTACTCAAAACTTTAAACTTCAGAACTTTATGAATATAATTCTATCTCATATTTCCATCTAAGACATACATACTCTATATTCACTGGTCACTACAGGTCCATCAAGTTACTAATAATATTCATATAAGGTCCTAATAGTTGCACTCTGAGCAAGAATAGCACATTGTAACACATACTCATGATTTGGCAGAGTGAAAGAATGTTGTGTGGCACTACTGGCACGTTATCGACAAATAGAACACATGCTAAGAAAAAGGTGCAAGTGGTCTGCGTACCTCTAGCTGAGATTGCACCTCCAGTTACACATCCTGCTACTACCGTATTTGTTGTATCATGCTTTGCCCGGGCCTTTACAAAATTTTACAACAATTATAGAGACGAGAAGAAAAAGCAATTAAATCTCAACTTAAGCAGAGACAAAGATAACACAGCAAAGATTTAAAACTTTTCACCTTTTCGACCACACACTCAGCAGCCGAAAATACCAAGCCCATGACGGCAAAGGCCTTGCAGGAGCCCCAAGCCCTCCTACCCATCTGCTTTGCCGTGAATACAAACTGCTGCCGACCCGTCATTTCATCTGCCGTTATAGGATTATCTAATGCCCCTAGAAACAATCCCATGAACAACCCAAGCCCACCTCCTACAGTCACACCAAATATCCATGTCATATAAACCCAAAAAAATCAAAAGAAGAAGAAATCTTAACAATAAAAAACAAAATGCTTAAATTTTTGTCGAAGTTGAATGCTAAATAATCACCAAAAGTTAAAAGAACATAGCTGAATTGTAACAAGGAGGAATGCTTTTGTTATATTCTCTCAATCGTAACAAGGAGGAATGCTTTTGTTATATTCTTACACATACATCGAGAGTATGAGTTAAATGCCCCATTTCTTTATAAGAAAAAACTAAAATGTCATATTTTTAAAATTAATTAGTAAAATGCCACAGAACTAATCTTCTAATTTTTTGCATGAAAAAAAAGTTTCAATATTCAAAAATTTAAACACATGACATTTTATTTGTTTTTTTTTTAAATGAGGCATTTAACTCATTCTGTCCACATATACATCTAATTGTCTCTTGGCTAGTATATGCTTACAAATTAGGCATTTATATCAACGTACAATTTTCACGAAACACGAGTGATATTATCAATTAAAAGGAAACAAAAAACTTTAGATTAAAGGTGAAATTAAAAAAAAAAGGAGATAAAAATACAAAAATATATATACCCATGACACCGCTAACGACACTGCGGATGGCGCAGTTGTTCCAGATGTCCTGGCCGCGTACTTCTTCGACGGTGGGCAAGCGGATGGGCTCGACCGGAGGCTTCTTCTGGGGCTCTTGGGAAGAAGAGCTTGAGGCGCCATTTGTTGCTGGCTCATTCGCTGAATTGGCGGCGGCGCTCATGGCGGTGGTGGCGGCGGCGGCGGTGGTGAGTTAAGGAGGATAGACAGAGAATAGTTTTGAGAGGAGTGGAGGTGGTTGTGGTGCAATGCGCCGCCAGTGGAGTCTCTCATTTTGTTGATGTTGGAGGAGAGGGGAAAGTGAAGAATTGGGAAACTCTTTTTTGTCTTGGGAAGCAAGAAGCTTGTCCGGTCCACCATTTGGGCCAAAAAGCTCTTTCCAATTTGGGTTTGCCACTCTAGACAGTTTTCTCTTGGCACCTACTTTATGTTAGCCCAATATAGGTTTGTAGGTTTCACCTTAGTGTGAGATTTTGGAAAACTTTTGACAATAAAGTTTCATATAAAAGTATTTATTGTGTAAAAGCAATGATTGTTCATTCTTATATTTTAGGATTTTAAATTCCATCATTTTGAAAATAATTGTGTTTTTTAAATAATTCTTATCTTTTTAGTTATTAAGAGGTTCAATTAAAATATCTAATTGAGATAAACTAAAAAAAAAATATATATATATATATTGTATACTATTTTTTAAAAAAGGAGAAGTTAATTGATCCCAAAATTTGTTAACGCCTCTGCCAATGGGGGCCAATTACTAACATTATAACACACACATATATATATGTATATATATATATATGTATATTATCAATTTAAAAACTATCAAAGTGTATATATATATATATTTTTAAATATCATAAGGTGTGTCTAAATACTAACAATTTAAAAAAAAACGAACACAAATCACAATGGTACAATAGCTTACCCCAATTATAATACTTCTCAATATTATTTTATAAAAAAAATAATAACAAATTGAGACGTAAGGAATTTAATTTTTGAAAAAACAAACAAATATATAGAATTATTAACTAATATGTTATATTTAGACCTAATAAGATCTAATGTTTTAAACATCATTAAAAATTACATATTGTTAATTTTAAAAGTAATCTATCACTTTAAAAATAATTGAGTTTTTTAAACAATTCTTATCTTTTTAGTTATTAAGAGGTTCAATTAAAATATCTAATTGGGGGTAAACTAAAAAAAAACTATTTTGTATATTATTTTTTTAAAAAAAGAGGGGTCAATTGATCGACATGATGTAAAAAAAAAAAAAAGTCTCAAGAACCTCTTTCAAAAAACTCCAATTTAAAACTTCTGATTTTTCAGTGTTTTAGAACTTTAGCTCAAATTGGGGTAAACTAATATATATTGTATACTATTTTTTAAAAAAGGAGAAGTCAATTGATCCCAAAATTTATTAACGCCTCTGCCAATGGGGGCCAATTACTAATATTATAACACACACACATATATATATATGTATATTATCAATTTAAAAACTATCAAAGTGTATATATATATTTTTAAATATCATAAGGTGTGTCTAAATACTAACAATTTAAAAAAAAACGAACACAAATCACAATGGTACAATAGCTTACCCCAATTATAATACTTCTCAATATTCTTTTATAAAAATAATAATAATAACAAATTGAGACGTGAGGAATTTAATTTTTGAAAAAACAAACAAATATATAGAATTATTAACTAATATGTTATAGTTAGACCTAATAAGATCTAATATTTTAAACATCATTAAAAATTACATATTGTTAATTTTAAGAGTAATCTATCACTTTAAAAATAATTGAGTTTTTTAAACAATTCTTATCTTTTTAGTTATTAAGAGGTTCAATTAAAATATCTAATTGGGGTAAACTAAAAAAAAACTATTTTGTATACTATTTTTTTAAAAAAAGAGGGGTCAATTGATCAACATGATGTAAAAAAAAAAAAGAAAGTCTCAAGAACCTCTTTCAAAAAACTCTAATTGAAACTTCTGATTTTTCAGTGTTTTAGAACTTTAGCTTTTATGTAAAAAATCTTTTAAAATGAACTAGATAAATTAGGTTCGACTTCTAAAAATGAACTTCTGTTTTTCTTTCTTAGGGGCATTTATGAGTTCATGGGAAAATATTCAAGATAACTAATTATAATTTTTGCTACACGTGTCGTATATGATCAAAGAGGCCGTAAAAGAGTGGTGTAAATGTAAAGCAATATGAGAAAAGTTCAAAGATCCTCGCAAACTATATAAATTGATTTACGCAGTTGTTTCATTAATTGAATAGTTTTGGTTTGATTTTAGCCGATGTGAGGACATTTTGTTGCAACTTACTGTTTATTAACTTAAAATATCTCGCTTCACAAAGTATTCAAGTGGTTGAGACTAAAAGATAATTGGAATTGCGATAAACACATATGGGATCACCATTGCTTTTTTGCAATTTTCTTTTTGTTCTTTTTCACACCAACAGTAAGGGAATAGGGAATCTTTTGGGGCTAGCCCGATCTAGCAAGTGAATTATATGTGTGTGTGCATATATATATATATATATAATCTTGTTGGGACTTGGTGCTTGAACTCCAAATGAATAATATTAGTTTCATCTAATAAGTTTAGATATATAATTATACTCTGTTTATTATAGTCTTATTTTAAAATACTTATTCTATTAAAATGAAGATAAATCTTATCATGCATCCTATGAAAATTTAAAACAAAACCATACATTTTATCTTATAAGAAATAAGCAATCATTCCTATCTTATTTATTACAACTATAAAATACATGGTGTATATGATAAGATATCTTAAATCTTATAAAATATCTTTAAATTTCAATAAGATAAGCATCTTAAAATAAGATCATTCCAAACACACTATTAATCCTTTACATCCTTTGACAAAATGTAGGTCAAGTAAAATAACAAAGTTCATATGATCAATATATATATAAAGCTAACCGTGTACTCAATGTTTCCTCTCAGACGTATTTTTCTCTGAACTGCTTGCTTAATTTTTACCTCAGCTAGTAGCTAAGAGGAAATGAGATTGACATATTTTTATTAATTATTACTATTTTGTATTAGCAAACGTAACTAAACCTTATCCTGCTAAGCGCAAGCCAACTATACAGATTAATTTTGCCACTCGTCGACTATATAATCTAACAGAGCAAATGTAATAAAGAGCGTCTCCAGGGGTTTTGCATGATTCTCAAGATGAAAAGATCAACCATAAGAAATCCCCAATCTAAAACATATATACCAGGACAGCATAATACCAGAAATTGCCAAATCACCTAAGCACCTTACATAAGTCATAAAACTTCTCAACAGATGAAAATCATACTAGAACTAAAAGAACTTATAAATCAGGTATCTAAACAGAAAAGTTTCACGCGGCCACTGCATCAGCCAGAAGCATTTGATCAAAGTGCCAGACACCTGCAAAGGTATCACATGAAATAGCCCATTAGATAAATGAGAAAGGAGGTGCATTTTCTGTAATCCGAGATATATATATATATATATATAGCGATAACAGTACCGTGGCCTCTGCCAACCCTGCGCAGCTGAGCAACATATTCTGAGATCTTTTTGATTGATTCGACCTGAATATTAAAGGAGAAATTGGTAAGAAGAAGCATATAACCATGAAAACGGAAACCGATTCTGCAGTAGTTACAAGATTTTCTGCAGTTCAGCAAAACTAATAATGTTCAAATGGTAAGAAAATTGCTCCAGTACCTGCTCAACCAAGAAATCACTCTCAATGAAATCTGTCAACTGAGCGTCATTATTCTGATCGGCCACCTATCAGTTGATAAAAGAACAAATAAAGTTAATGCTTAGCACGCAGAAAAGAAACGTGCAACCTTAAAAACTGACCAGAATGAAGAGGAAAGCTTTTTCAACATCCCGTGCTTTTCCTAAGTGCCATACTACAAATACAGTAAACATGCTTTTGTGTGCAGCTCAGTGAAGGGATGTGTAGTCCAAAGGGATTACTGCCCCAAAAGAAGTAGGAGAATAAAGCTACATTACCCTGTGTAAGTTCAGGAGTTTTTCATTTGTTAACTTTTCAAGAGACAAGGCAAGCTCCATAGCTGAATCAAATAAGGCACACGATTAGCATTTCAAGAGTCAGAAACCTGCAGGATCTTATGCAAAAGCCCCTTGATATATATGAATAAAATTACAAAATGTATTCTCATTGTGACAGGAAGCGGAAAAAAATACAAACAGACGTGGAAAGACTCATTTTGAAGACTTGTATATGAGCAGCTCCAGAGATATCAATAGCAATTTGCGCATACCAAGTATTATTACTGAACAAGTTTGGTCCGGCTACTAAGCTGCCAACAGATTGAGCCAGATTACCTAGTTCAAGTCAAATGCTTTACCCTTATTCGTATGACAATAACCTTGTCATAAATGAAAAATGCTGACCAATTTGAGCACATCAAGCAGTTTCACTGTTAGAACATGATCCTGTTACTATCTTGTCAAAATATCGAGCCACAACTTGGTTGAAATGATTAAACACATGTTCACAACAATACACAAACACTTCTATATCTAACACTAATCTTGTACACAACCAAGTGGGATAATACCGCAATGCTCAAAATGAAGTACAAAGCCTATTAACATAATAAATAAATAAATCAATATCCACTCTACAAGTTTAAACTTTTAAATGAGGTGATAATTCTAAATTGGTATCAAAGCCTGCAAACTCTAAACAAATTACACTGCACGTGAGGGACGTCTCAACATAATAAATAAATAAACTAATATCCACTCTACAAACTTAACTTTTTAGATAAGGTAGTAACTCTAATTAAACCGTGCATGGCATATGCTAGACATTTGATCATGGACATGACAATAGCATATTTGATCTCTTAAAAGTTGCAATGTGGAAATGCGATTGCATTTCAATGTTGTATGTAATGACATTCTCCCCAAATGCATCACTATCAATTAATGGCCCATCAAACTTACCGTACAATGCATCTCCCTTCTCAAGATGATCATAATCAGCCAGAGGCATCATCATGGATTGCAGCTTAACTTTCCCACCACGCTTGTTCTAAAATATTATCAGAAAACATTGAGATTAGTCACGTAAATTTAGGAGAAAAAAAGATTCAAGATAGCAGCTAAAAATGGATTTATAGTTGCAATCACTTGATATTCCATCAACTTCTCAGCATGCTGCCTCTCCTCTTCACTTGATTCCTTGAAGAACCTATTCACAATCACAGTGTTAGAGATATAAAAGGAATCACAAGCAAGTAGAATAACATCTCAATCAAAATGCACAAACAGAAGTATCGTTATCTAAAAATTTTTTTTTTGGTCCGATAGGGAGTCATTCGACAAGGGCACTTTTGTAATTGTGAGGTACATTCTTGAAATTTAAGATATTAATACATTTTAGTAATCTTAAAGGATATTGTTGTGAACATTAAAATAAGCGCATTTCATAACTTATGGGCTTGTTTGGATTGGCTTTTTTCAAAAGCGTTTTTTTTAACAGATTTTTAAAAATAATTTTTTTTGATAAGTTGAAAATTTTGATTTTTAAAAAAAGCTGTATTTGAGTTTTTTTTCAAAATTTCAGCTTTTTTGGAAGCCAAATCAAATAATTATTGCAAATTTAATGTAACTTTTTCAAGAAAAAAAAAGGTGTTTTTTCCTTTAAAAAAAAAAAAAAAGCCAATCCAAACCAGTCCTATATATCCCTGTAATTTTGAAAAATACTTTTGTAATTTTAGACATTTAAATTAACCTAAAAATGGAGAATTATTCGATATATCTATTTTTTAAAATTTCAAAGCATACTTAATTAAGCCCTGTTTTGGATTTACTTTTTTCATGAAAAAGCAATTTCTTCTTAAAAACAACCTTAGTATTTCATTTAAAATTAAATAAAAATTAAAACTCTAAAAAAAATAACTTTAACTTTTTCGAGTAGCCAAAATTTTTAGCTTCTAAAAAAAACAGTTAAAAAAAATTGAAAACGCCGATCCAAGCGGGCCTTAATTTCAAGCACTTACATGAACATAAAAACAGATCAATTCAACAATCGAATCAAAGCCTTACGGGAGATGAAATTAATACTTACTTTGCGAGGCCTTTGAGAGCAACATTGTCACGGTCGAAGTAGGCGTACATAGCATGGTACACGTACGAGACATTGTACTCCACGCTGCAATCCACCACCACGTCGTAGTTATATTATACATGTATATATATGAGCGTGTGTAAGTGTGTGTATATATATGTGCAAAATTTTTATTTTTTTCTAAAAAAATATAAAATGTGAAAATAAAATGAACAAAAGTATATGTAGAGAAAGGAAATACTTGATCTGGTCGTTAATGGCGGCCTCGCATTCATTGCAGAACTTGTGACGAGCGAGCGACGCCTCAGGAACGGAGGGGACAAGTAGAAGCTCCTTCTTCACTTCTTCAAACGGCTTGAAGATCACATCCAAAATGGCCCCACTGCTACCCTCCTTTGCCGCATTAATCACCAACCCGCCACCGCCTACGTTCCTCTTCGCCAGCCTCACCGCACCACCACCACCGCTACCACCATGAAAACCACCGAAATCAGAAGAAAACGAACACAGGTGGCGGAAATGGCTTCCGGACGATACTGATGATTTGAGCAACATTTTAATTCTGTTGTTGATAAGAAAGAAATGGAGCTTGAGAGCAATGGCAATGGCGGATGTAGAAGAAAAGAATCTGTGAGTTTTGTGTTGTTGTGTGTTGTGTGTGTTGTGTGCGTGAATGTTTATAAGGAGGGTTTGGGGGCAATGGAGATTTTTCAGCATTAGCTGGCTAAGGGTGGGGTTGGCCGTTGATGAGATGACACGTGCAGGGTGAGGATTGGTGGAAGCAGAATGGGGCGTGTGGTGGCCTCGTGGCCTCTCTGCGTAAAAGATGCTCTTCGTAATGTGCGCGTGTTTGTTTCTTTTTGGCGTTTTTGGTGGACCAGTGACTGTGTGACTTCTTTGAGATCAGCTTAGAAACGCATTTTTAACCACTTTTTTATTTTTTTATTTTTAAAAAAACCTTTTCAAAAAAGATAAAAATTTTGACTTCCAAAAAAAAATGTATTTGAATTTTTTCTAAATTGTAATTTTTTTAAAAGTTAAATTAAATTACTATTGTAAAAAATTTTATTGGAAAGAAGCCGATTCAAACAGGCTTTTTATCCTTTTTCGTTTTTTAGGAAGGAAAAACTATATAAAAGGTTTCCGATTTATCATATTTTTTTAAAATTAGTTGTTATTATTTGAAAAAATATATTTTACAAATATATCAAATTAATCTTTATCATTTAAAAAGATTTAAATTAATTTTTAATATTTTACAATGTTAAATTAATGACAAGTTATCTGGAAAGTTTGTAAAACATTAAAGATTAGTATGAATCTTTTGAAATGATAGAGACTAATCTGATTATATTTTAAAACATTCATGACTAATTTGAACTGGTCTAACAATAAAGACTAATTTAAAACTAAATGAAGAATTTGGACTTTTTTAAATCAAAGCTTCTAGGAAAATAAAAGAAAAAATATTACAAAAAGGTACAGAATAAATAAAATTACTTGTTTGCATAGTAAAAAGAGTGAAGTTATTTTATGATCTTTTTGGCACTAAAAATGAAAAGGATACGAAAAATAATTGTTGATGCAAAGCAATCGAAAACCTTTTTCTTTTTTGTGGAATTCATTTATTCCAAGCACACTGCTTATTATGATAAGCTTCTTATCTTGAGTATTGTCAGTCATCAAACTTTCTTCTTCTTTTTTTCATTTATTATTTCCTAAATATTCTTCCAAAATAAAAGAAAGAGAATGAGCAATGGTTTATCAAGTTGGTTCGCATACAAATAGCTGGTGATAAAATGTATAATAAGAATGGAATGATATATATTGTTCTGTCTGTTATAATTTTATTTTAAGATAATTATCTGATCTTATAAGATTTAAGACATCTTATAACATGTATCCTATGAAAATTCAAAACAAAACCATACTTTTTATCTTATAATAAATAAATAATCCCTCTATTTTATTTTTTACAACTATAGAATACATAGTATATGTGGTAAGATTCTTAAATCTTATAAGATATTTCTAAATTTTAAAAAGATGAGTATCTTAAAATATGATTATAACATACAGAGTATACGTCTTTCACTTTTGTATTTTTGCAAAAACTATAGCGAGAATCGCCTCTTTCTTCTCTTTTCTTTCTCTCTCTCTCAGTCTCAAAGGGGAAAACTTTGATTCATTAATATACGGGAAAGAAAATGAAAAAGAAAGTTTAAAAAAGAAAAGGAAAACGGTTGTAAAAAATGAAGAAGGGATAAGGAATGAAAGAATTATAAATATTTGTTGGGATTAGGGATGTACATAAAATCATAAAATATGTTAAGATCAACCCAAACGAATTGTAAACTGGTGATTTTGAAGTTGTTCAATTGGTGATGGTTTTATGTTTTAAAAATCAAAGTGGATAGTTCGGTTTTTAGTCTTGAAAGAAGAAACAAAATCCAAACTGAACAGCTTGCAAAATTATTTATATATACATAAACACATATATTATAGATATTAAAATCCACAAACGTATACTTGATTTAATGGCACATTATAAAAGAAATTTGATTATGACTATTTTATGTCAACTTGAAAATCAACAACAAATGTTACATTATTTTTGTTTAGAAGTTTACCAATCTAAATTAATCTTGCGTTCTATATCTTTGTATGACTATCAAAATATTTTATATTCATTACAACTACTGCTCAAAATGACTTCATAATGTGACAAAAGTTATAATCTGCATAGCTTTTTTTTGACTCCTAAAAGGCAAAGAATCCATGCATCTAATAAGTTGGCGCGTGAAGGTTGATTGCATTACAGTTGATTGCATTGCATAATTATAAATGTAAGAATCAAATTTAAAAACCTTTCAAAATCACCCGAAACGGCCCAAAACCTGAATCAACCAAAATTGTAAATTTGTTATTATTTTGAGCAATTTTGATTTCATTAAATTATAAATTACCCAGAACGGTTTGATTAGAAAATTAGTGACAAAGTTTTCCTAAATCACCCGTGTATACCCCTAGTTAGAATTGGAGATGGAAATAAAATAATCATCATCATCATTACTATAACTAAAGGAGAATCTCTGAAGATACATGTGTCATTTGGAGAAAATTTTGAGCATGTATAATTAATATTAATACTATTTATTAACATAAATTAGATTCATTAATATTAATACTAAATTATTAACATAAATCAGATTCTTAGTAATTATTAAATGAAAAATAACAATAGTAAAATAGTTAATAAACATAATAAATTTTAAAAATAATTTTCATAGAGTAAAAACAATAAAATAAATTAAAAGTAATAAAATATAATAATAGAAAATAAATTCTAATAAAATAATCAAAAAATATGATGACAAATGATTCAACTTTTTAATAGTAAACAATTTACATTAATTTTAATAGTAAATAAAATTAATAAAACAGAATTTCATTTAATAATTACCAAGAATCTAATTTGATTAAATAAAAATGAATGAAAAAAATAGTTTATTATTACAAGTTTCAAAATGCTCTTTTTTAAGATAACCAACCGTATTTTGGAAAGTAAAACCAAATATAATCTTATTCAATAAATTATAGTTTTTCTTGTCAAAATAAATTATTTACATTAATTTTATTTTATTTTTCAAAATAAAGTAAAACCAAATATGGACTGACCAGCCCTACCTAGTGGGCTGCTTATCTACTAGATTAGTTATCAGATAATGGGCTCTGAAAACAAGCAATCAACGACATTTTGGTCTGTTGCCAGTGGCTATATTTCAATTAAAAAAAGTACATTTCTCACAATAAGTATTTTGGTTAAATTCTAAAAACTATAACTTTAAGAAAACGCTCAATTGTAGTTTTTTTTCCATAAGGCATAATTTTTAACTTATTAAAAAACACATTTTTCAAAGTTTTTTTAAAAAACGTTTAAAAAAAAAAACCAGTCCAAACGAGTCATCTGACATAGTAAAATCAAACACACATTTGTAAGATATTTAAGTTGTGATTAACAATTCATAATCAAACGTTCTGGACTTTTTCCATCAATTAAAAGAATAAAATGCCTTTGGTGGGAAGTGTAGCCGTCAAATTCTCTCATGTTTATTAAGTTCTATGTTAATGGTCTATAAATATACCATTAATGTCTCGTTTGGTATGATGAGATATTCATTTAAGACAAAATAAAATTTAAAGAAGAATAGGTATGGAATACTTTTTCTTTTTTCTTTTATTTGGTTAAGACCACAAAAAAGCTAGAATTAACTGGTTATTTCCACTGATATGCTTGGTTAAAATGTTTTAACAAATTAGAATGGAATAAAAATTAATTTAGCTAATCAAAAGTACCCTTGTTCTTTGATTTGGCATGAATCTAAGTTTATGCATAGCAATTAATTTTTTTGTGCAACTTAAAAAGGGGGATTTCTGATATCATATCATAAATTGATAAATATTGTGAAGTATAAATGGCCATTGTCTAGTAAATCAAATTAATATATTTATGAGCTATTCGAAAAACATAAGAAGTTAAATAAGAATATATATCTTCTAATTAGGAAAGAATAAGAATTGAAAGAGACACATGTGCAGAATAAAAAAAACCCTGCTTTGCCTTGCCTTGGGGTTTTTTTCATAAAACCTTACCCCAATCCCTGCAGTACTATTGCAGAATAAGGTGGGTTATTGTTGTCATCATTACTTGTGGTTTATTTAATTAGCTGATTACTCTTTTTATTTTTAATACTTACACACATCAAATCATGTATTTTTCAAAAAGCTAATACAATTGCCTCCTTTTTCATCACTAGTGTTGTGCCCATGTGATACACGGTAAGATGCTATTTTATTTCTATAATGATTCTTATACATACCTATATATGGCCATTTTGAATAAATAAAAGCATGTGAATAAAAAATTTGAAGAGAATAACCTTGATAATAGAATATACAAACATAAGAATATGTTTTTTCTTGCAAATTAAATGTAAGAATATGTTATGATAGTGTAGTATTGTGAAATGGCACAGGATGTTATGCCAAGATGATTCTTCAATAGTTAATACATATATTTGTACAATAATTCCCAAAATTTAGGGAGCAAATTCAGTAATACCAAAAAGGCTAGAAAGGTGATTTGCCTAATTTATCTATTTACAATCAAAACAAAGATACAAGAAAATAAAAGAAAAGATTTAGAAAATCAAAGATTCTTCGCACTCCCCCTCAAGTTGGACAGTGAATGTCAAGAACTCCCAACTTGCGCAACAACTCATTGAGGGTATCCTTTCCAAGGGCATTTAGTGAACAAGTAACCGTGTTGAGGAGGTTACATACTTCGTGGTAATTGAGGTATCTTGTATCTTTTCTCTCATAAAGTAATAATCTATCTCAATATGTCTTGTTCGCTCGTAGACGATAAGATTAACTTCTATGTGAATGGTAGCTTGATTGTCAAAATATAGTGTGATTGGTCCTGGATGGTCAAGCTAAAGGTCTTTTAACAAATTCCGTAACCAAGTAAGTTCACAACAAGTGCCTGCCATAGAATGATATTCAACTTCTGTTATCTTATGCCTTTTGGTCTTCCAGATATCAAAGAATTTCCAAGAAAAATACAATATCCAGGTTGTTGATCTTCTTATGGTTGGACATCCAGCCCAATCGAAATCACACAAGGCAGTCAATTGTAGTAAGTTCACTACCAAACAAAAGGCCCTATCGTGGAGTACTTTTGATGTATCTTAAGATGCACAGTGTAGCGTCCCAATATGGCCTTGTTGGTTGGTGCATAAAGCGACTAAGAATATGAACACTTTATGTAACGTCTGGCCTGGTGACAGATAAATATATAAGTCGACCCACGAGCCTCATGTACTTCTGTTGATCTACAAGTAGTTCTCCTGTCACCAATTCCTGTTCCATAAGAAAGTAGACTGGGCGTATGCCTAATAAGCCAACATCATCAAGAATTTACGAAGCATATTTTAGTTGTGAAATGCAGATGCTTTTTTCTGATCGAGATACTTCAGTACCCAAAAAATATGTTAGATCTCCAAGGTCCTTGATACGAAAGCGTTTGTGGAGGAAAAGCTTGATTTCATCAATGACACTTGAGTCATTTCCTGTAATCAAAATATCATCTACATAAATTAAGCGGGTTGTAAAAGACTTCCTTGTCTGACGGCTAAATAGAGAGTAGTCAGCTTCGGATTGTAGAAAACCAGCAACTTGTATATTGGGGTCAAGAATTGCTTCTTCATATGTAGTTGGCTCAATGCTGTGACTAATGTTAGTAGTAAAAAGCCAAGTAAGCAGGTGAGTAATGATGATATGAAAGATAATTGCTAAGAGGGTAACGAGTACCTAGTGATGACAATTTTGCTTGGTTAGAAGACAGCAACGTGACAACAAAATCATGTAGGTGACGAGGAACAACTCATAGGCGACAAGGAACAACTCGTAAGCGAGATGAGTGACGAGATGGAAGAGAAGGTGTCTCAGTACTGGACGAATCAGAAGCAGGCAATGGAAGAGAATCATTAGGTACGTTAGGGAAGCTGTGTGTAGTCAGAGCACTAGATATATCAACAACAGCTTGTTTGCAATTTGATTGGTCAATGTCATCATCAAGACCAAAAGGGTGTGGTAGTGAAAAGTAGGACTCTTCAGAAGGGGCAGATGTCTCTCTAAGGAAAGGAAAACTGTTTTCATGAAAAACAACATCAAGATTGGTGAAAAATTTTTTAGAGGATAAATCTTAAAGGAGTTAGGCCTTTTGACCTTGTGGATACCCAAGAAAAATGCATTTGTTGGCATGAGGATCAAATTTGGGTGAAGGATGAATTGAGCTAGCATATGCAAAGCATCTAAAAGCCCGAAGGTGTAAGTAGGAGGGTGGATGTTGATATAGTTTCTCAAAAGGTGATTTGTTGGAAAGCAAAGGAGAAGACATTCTATTAATCAAATAAACAACTGTGAGAATACACTCTCCCCCAAAAATAAAGTGGAAGGTACGCTTGAAAACGAACGGCACGAGCAGTTTCAACGATATGTCGATGTTTACGCTCTACCACACTATTTTGTTGTGGCATGTAGACACAAGTATGTTGATATACAGTGCCCTGTTCCTTAAAAAAACTTTGTAATGGCGAAAACTCTCCCCTACTGTCCACACAAACAGTTTGGATAGCAGTTTGGAATTGTGTCTTGACCATAGGAAAAAGAATTTGATTAAACTTTGAGTTTCACCTTTGTGGTGCATAAGAGAAACCCGAGTGAAACGTGTAAACTCATCCACAATTGTTAAGAAGTAACGAGCTCCAGAAAGCAAAGGAATTTTATGAGGTCCCCAAATATCACAGTTTATGATTGAAAAAGGGTGAGAATAGAAATAGCGCTTTTATTAAAAAGGCAATCTTGTTTGTTTAGCCAAGTGACAAACATCATTTGAAAAAGTTTGACCACCTAACAAAGATTTTGCAAGTACTTTTAGGCTATACGAAAACGACGATGCCATAAATCAAGAGAAGTACTAGCTACGTGGCAAAATGGTTGACTTGTGAAGAATTTTTGTGTGAAGCCAATGCCACCAAGTAACAAAGTTCGTCACGTTGTTTACCCAAACCAATTGTCGTCCTCATCACCAAGTCCTGCAAAATACACCAAGTAGGAAAAAAAAGTCACTAAACATTGTAGTCCTTGGGTAATACAACTCACAGATATCAAATTGACTTTAAAGTAAGAGCACATAAAACATTCTTCAAATAGAGATATGAAGTGAATGACAAGTTTCCACTTGAACTAATTAGTGCTGTTTCACCACTGGGCAATAAAACAGATGGCATGGGTGGATTCATAACATTATCTGTGAGCCCTTGTGAAATAGAGATGATGTGATGTATAGTGCCACTATCAGTAACCTATTGAGTATTGCAATGAATTGGATGTGTTAGGTGTACCTGTTAGAGGAGTGATAGTAGCATTTGCTGTAGGTTGTTGAACCTCTTTCTCACTTAACATAGAATACACCTATTGACATTGTGCCTCTGACAAGGTAGGCATAGTAATTTGAATCTCTTGAAGAGTAGATTGCCCAGTCACACAATTAACATTAGGCTTACCCTGTCCAGCTTTGAGTTTGTTAGAGCCATGAAGTTTATGTCCAAGAGGATAGCCAAAAAAATTTATAGCAAGTCTCAATTGTGTGGTGATCACGATTACAGTGAGTGCAACGTAATGGTTTGCGATTAGTATTGGAATTTGTTGATCCTCGTCGTATAGCCACGGAAGTGGACTCTATTACAGCTCTCAATGACCCCAGTTCTCTTTGCTTTTCTTCTTGTGAGAGTAATGCATAGGCTTTTCGAAGAGTGGACAGTGGATTCATTAACAAAACCTGTCCACGTATGGCGCTATATGATTCATTGAGGCCCATAAGAAATTGCATTAGGACATTCTGTGCTTCATGTTCTATGTGTTTTTTTATGACACCACAAGAGTAGTTGGGCAAGTCAGAGAAAGATACCAATTCATCATACAGTGTCTGAACTTGGTAAAATAACTTGCAATTGTCATTTGATCCTGAGAAAGAGAGGCAAGTTCACGCTTAAGTTGGAAGATTCCGGGTGCATTGCTCTATGAGAATCTCTCTCTAAGTTTTGTCCATATCTTATTTGCGGTGGAACAATAAGTGACGCTATCTGCGATGTTGGGTTCAACAGAGTTTAATATCCATGCAATCACCATATCATTACATTGTTGCCAAAGGAGATATTTTTCTGGATCTTCTTCTTTATCTGGTGCTGTGAAAGATCCATTAATATATCCCAGTGTTAAGTTACCACCTCATCTTCTTCTTTATCTGGTGCTGTGAAAGATCCATTGATATATCCCAGTGTTAAGTTACCACCTCATCTAAAAGCTTCATCTAAAAACTTAAGCTTGTAGAGAGAATATTGATTTATTAATTTATTGTGTCAACACGTTGTTGATTTATTAATTTATTGTGTCAACACGCTCCCTCACGTGCAGCGTAATTTGTTTAGAACTTGCACGTGAACAATTTAATTAAATGGGTGGCGGTAAGGATCGAACCTATGCCGTTTGGCTTCCAGGCTTTGATACCATGTTAAGTTACCACCTCATCTAAAAGCTTAAGCTTGTAGAGAGAATATTGATTTATTAATTTATTGTGTTAACACCCAGTTTGTTCTTTGCACTTAATGAGATTATACATAGATCGACTCTAGGTTGAATAATTATCTCCGTTGAGTGGTTTTGAGACAAGTATCATCCCGAGCCAGGGTGATTTAAGTGATGAATAAAAAATGCACCGGAAATATCAATGGCTAAGCACTTCTTTGCTTGAATTTATTTCTGAAGTACCTGATTTTTCTGTCATGGTGAGACGTGATGTGGAACCCGAAATTTCTTTAATTATATGACAAAGACAAAAATAATATAAATCAAGTAAAAATAATAAATTATTGTATAAATTGATAATAGAATATCCATTGCCATATAAGCGCTCATACAACACTTCCGTAATGCTCAAAAGAGTTTTTTTTATAGTAAACGTTAAATTTACTCAGACTTAATCTTTTTGAACTTACAAATAAATATTATTTTAAGAATTAATTGATTGAAAATTAAATTTTTAGAGCTAATAATGTGTATACATAACAGATAAGAGAGTAAAAAATAAAATAATCATACTATGTAAGCGCTGAAATGACACTATTGTCATTAATTAACAAAGAGCGTTTCCCATGTTTCCATATGTTCTTTTAAGTTAAAAAAACTGTAACATCTAAAAGATATTATTTTTTGCTTTCGTTTTTTGAGTAACATTTTCCTTTTTTTTTAAAAAACAATACAAAAAGTTCCAACCAAATGAATCTTTAATCATTTTGTTCTTAAGAAAAAAACTGTTCTTCGGTTTGTTCACTCTGTTGTCAATATTTCCCAATTATAGTCCATTTTGTTTTCAAAAGGTATTTAATTTATTATTTTTTTATATTCCTTATTTAATGTGCCTATGACTAAAAATGATACATTTTTATATATATAGAGCAATTTATTAACTTTAGTGGGGGCAAACGTTGCAACCATTAAACAAATCGTAAAACCCATTGTCTTTTTTTTTTTTTTTTAACATACATATACATAGTGCAAAATTGACTTTTGATCTTTGTTAAATGAGAAAAGAAAAATATGAAATTACCATTATTGCCCTCTAGGCATGCTTAGCTGGAGACTAATCCAGAACACAGAAATATCTCCTTCTCGTGGGACGGCATATATAAATATCACAAGCAGCAGAACCTGACCTAATTGCTTCTTTATTACAGAAACACACACACAACACACACACAGATACACACATACACTCTCTCTCATATTTCGTTTCTAAGTCACACAATCGCTTTCGAATAAAAACCCTAGAAGGAGATGGCTGGTGGTTACGGTCACGAAGGCAACGGATCTGCTCCGCTGCCTACGGACGGAGCTTACGGAGGTGGCGCTGGTGGTGGATACGGCGGCGGCGGCTATGGAGGGGGTGGATATGGTGGATCTGACGGTGTCGGAGGAGGATATGGAGGCTATGGAGCTGGCGGCGGTGGAGGATATGGTTCCGGGGGCGGTGGAGGTTATGGAGGCGGCGGTGGCGGCGGATTCGGTGGAAACAGCGGAGGCGGCGGTGGTGGATACGGTGGAAACAGCGGAGGCGGCGGTGGAGGATACGGAGGGAGCGGCGGTGGTAATAGAGGCGGTGGAGGATATGGCGGTAATTCGCAGAGTCGAGGTAATTAATTTCGATTTATTAAAATAATATTGATCTATGTAGATCTTGAATTTTTATGTATTATTGTGAATTCTTGATATTTTTTGATTAGACTTTTGTATGTACTTTTCCAAAACTTTGGTTACAATTAGTGTGAGTTCTTGATATTTGTTGATTAAACTATTGCATATATTTTTTTCCGAAACATTGTTTATAGGTGGAGGCGGTGGTGGATATCAAGGTGGCGGAGATCGTGGAGGTAGTGGTGGATATCACGGAGGTGGGGATCGTGGGGGTCGTGATGGAGGTGGTCGCGGTAGAGGAGGTGGCCGTGGCGGAGGAAGTGGTAGGGAAGGTGATTGGCGTTGCCCTAATCCAAGGTAATATCTTGCTTAAGCTACTCTATGTTTTCTTTGGGATTTATTCATTTACCTTTTCTAGTGTCAGTTGTATATGAATGAATTTCCTTATCAAGTTTTGCTTTTAATTTCGTTTGAATTTATTGTTCCCAAGTTTTTTCTAGTAAAAGAGATATTTCCTCGGTTCTTTCTGTCCTCAAGGGGTATTCTTATTGTATTTATGGTGAATAGTTCATGATATAATAAGGTGTGTGATTACTTTTAGCAAGTCTGAAGAGATTATTGTGAATCTTGTATTACATTTTTTCGAATATCTGTTAATTGTTGTTGATTCTGGAACGTGGTGTAGCTGTGGGAATTTGAACTTTGCTAGAAGAACTGAATGTAACAAATGTGGTGCACCGTCTCCTGCTGGTACTGATGATCGTGGTGGCAGAGGTGGTGGGAATTATAATAGAGGTGGAAGGGGTGGATATGGTGATAGTCGAGGGGGAAGAGGTGGTAGATATGATGGTGGTAATGGCAGAGACAGTAGAGGTAGTTCTTATGGTGGTAATCAAGGAAGAGATGATGGTGGATATGGTCAGGGTCAGCCAGTCGCTCCATCCTATGGGGGCCCTGGGGGTGACTATCCACCACCACCTAGCAATTATGGGGGCCCTGATTACGCGCCTGATGCTGTTCCTCCTCCAGTGAGCTACACTGGTGGGCCTAATTCATATCCTCCATCATATGGGGCACCTGGTGGTTATGGTGGTGATTCTTCTAGCGGTGGTCGTGGTCGTGGCCGGGGTGGTCAATCTGGTGGTGGGTATGGCAGTGGTCGAAACCAGGTAAGTGGTTATGGTGGTGCTCCCGCTGAGGCTCCAGTTAAGGTCAAGCAGTGTGATGAAAATTGTGGGGATTTGTGTGACAACGCAAGAATTTACATCTCAAATTTGCCTCCAGATGTTACCATTGAAGAGCTTAGAGATCTTTTTGGAAGCATCGGACAAGTAATATGCAATTTTCTTTTGATAGCCTGCATTCTGGTTTTAATTTTGCAAAGTATTTATTTGTGATAATTCATTTGTAACTGTAATAACTATATACCAAATATCTGATGCAACTCTAAGAGTAATTGTGCGAAGTCTTGGTTCATGTTTCAAGGAAATATTGAAACTTGGGCCATTGCAGATACCTTTCGTCGATATCATTTAACTTTTTGGTATTAGATATGTAGGCTGAGTCACGTCATTCTGAATGTTATCAGAATAATGTTTTATGGTCAAAGGGGCTTTTGGCATTCTCATGTTTTAACCCTCCTCTTTGATGCCAGAGGATTAACACCAGCACTTTTCTGTAATCAGGTTGCAAGAATTAAGCAGAAGCGTGGCTATAAGGACCAATGGCCCTGGAGTATAAAGATATACACCGATGAACAGGGAAACAACAAAGGAGATGCAGTCTTGTCTTATGAAGATCCATCTGCTGCTCATGCTGCGGGCGGATTCTTTAACAGTAAGACCTAATCAGATTCCCTTTTTGTGAATTTAGACTAACAATATTTTGGATTTTGCTTATAATGAATTATGCTTGCCAGATTATGATCTAAGAGGCTATAAGATCAGTGTTGCAATGGCCGAGAAGTCTGCACCAAAGCCTCCCCATGCATATGGTTCAGGGTAATAATTGTCCCATTGTCTCTGAAATTGTTACTTGTTAGTCATTCTCATTAGGTTGTTTCAAGTATATGTGACCATGCGGAGCTACTATTGACTCTATTTTTGCATCAAGTATCATGTTACTTTCGTGGAAACTAATCAACTGATTGTATATTGTTTATTGGGCTGTTGAATAACTAGTTCTGGAGTCTAGACATGCTGTTTGTGGCTGCATTCTGTTCTTTGAAGTTGAATTCATCATGGGTCTATTTATGTAGCATAACCATTTCTTGGATGTCCAATCTACTAAGACATTTATGTATATTGCAACCGGAAAATATTGATTGCATCTGAATTATGTTCATTGTGCCCTCTTAAGGTGTAGACTCTGGATAGGCATGTAGCCATGCATATCCTTAGTTGAGTGAAGGAGACATTGTTAGCAAAAAATTCCATGAGGCCCGTAATTTGTCTATGATAAATTCTTGTTTTTGGGTAAATCTTCAAAGCATGGTAAACACATATCTGTATCCTTAGCCCTTCATGTGGCTTATCTTCTTTTCTCTTTTCATTTATTCTGTTTATTTTGCTTCTTGCCCCCTTCCCTTCCTCTCTCTCCTCCTCCTCCTCTTGTTGGTTGTTGGAAAACTATGTGTGCCTTCACTAGGGAACATTGAATTTTTTCAGCAGTATTCTTCAGCCTGTCCCCGACTTCGAGCATAGAAGTAACGATATTTTTTCGTTTTTAGTCTTACTTGAAACTTGATTAGACATCAACGTGTATATATGTATATATTATGGTACATGAACTCTTGTAATAACTTCTCTTACATAATTGTTTTGGCATATTACATGTCCTTGTCTAGCAACTTCTTTTATGATATTATTCGAGTTGTGTAAATACTGGATTACATCAATCTTTTGGTCACATAAGGTTAATTTTGAGGGTGGTTTCTAGTGCTGACAACCTGCTTGTTCAACAGGGGTGGTGGTAGAGGAGGCTATGGGGGTGATAGACGTCGTGATAACTACAGAGATGGAGGAGGTTCAGGTCCAGATAGAAACTATTACGGGGGAAGCCGCTCACGCCCGTATTAAACATCTGCAGAGATTTTATGTACTAAAATTTGTGATGGGAGGGTTTTTGCTTTATTGTGTTTGCAGTTTTTTTCTCTGACTGGAGACTAAGAGGTAGGTTGATCATTTACTCCAAGTGATATGCTTTTTCTCCTATCATATTTAGTCGATGGTGTTATCATAATTTTCAATCTTAGAATTGATTTGAAATGTATTATGTTTTTATAGATGCATAGTGGATATTTTCCAAATTGCTGCTAAGGTAGGTTGAATTTTCAGGTGAGTGTTGCTTTGTGAATGTTGCAGCATCCTTTTGTTGGTTTGCAAATTTGCCTGCATTTTGCAGCATCCTTTAATCGTCACTTGATTTAACAACTAACTGGGAGTTCATGATATGCCACCTTGTCCTTTCTTCAATGCATCTTAAAGTTGTAATGCATCTCTCTTTGGTTTTTACCATATAGCCTATTTTCATAACTAGGGTGTCTCAAATATCTGATACAAGGTGCAAAATTTGCCGAGTTGCATGCATGGAGTTTTGGGGTGGAGTCTCTTGCTTATTATAACATTTGCCCAAGCTTGAGGCTGTATATAAACATTGAGTCTCCTGATACCTGTCATTGCAAAGAAGTGGAGAAAAATCATGGAATAGAGATGAAGGTGACATGGTAAATGCAAGAAGTGGAATAAGCATGAGCTCTGTAGCTTGGAATGAACATGGATTGCATGGCTGTGGGTCCTTATTCAGTAGGTAGGGTGAACTGTCTTATATCATTTTACTATGATCATTGTGTCATTAATTCGTCACCCTTGGATCTTCTATATTATAGGTTATGAGGGGATCCTAGTTGCTTCTTGTCTAGCTTCCTTTCATGTCTAAACTTGAAACTTTAGATGCAGTCTTTACATTTCAAACTTTTAATGACAAAAAGAACTCGACCTGTAAGGAGGTACTATTTGGTAAATCATGGTACTATGTGGAATCAAAGGGACCATAAAGTAATGAGAATTGCTGAAATCAAAATATGCTTACATGTTCGGAAGCATGTCTTCTGAAATCGCTCATCAACATCTTCTCTGCTGGTTGGTGACTTTATCAACTCTCTTTTGTGGTCTTGGTCCAATTGAAAGATAGTTCTTCGTGTAGTTTTATCATAGACAGAAAGGCATCTTCTTGGAGTAATGTTATCACAGGCTAGAGCTATCATAACGTGGTGCTGATGATGAGCGCTTTTTCTAGGTAACTTTCCAATGTATGGAGTTCATGATTTAGCCATGAGAAAATGATATAGTGTTTTTAACTTTTTTGGATCTATCTCATAATGTTATAGATCAAAGTGTTTAAACTGACAATTCGTGTCACTGGTGGTCCCTTTCTGTGGATGAACTGCGCAATGCTTCTGGGATATGCCGATGGCTCCTTGTTTCTAGTAGTTATTCAGTTACGGTTGATGTTCTGGGGGTGAGGGATTCTGAAGGCTTCTTCCTTTTGGTAGTTACTTAGTTTAGGTTGATGTGCTTGTTCTATATGTTAGTGTTGGCTGCATTTAGTTTGTTTGACTTGGCCAAGAGCTATTTGTCATCAAATGTAAGCTTAAGGAAATTGTTGTGGGTTCGTTTCTTTCTTGCATTGCGTCTTCGGTTGTTTAACTGCCTCTCTGTTTGAGCATGTCTGCTCAGTTTGCTGTTGGATTGCTTACTTCTGGTGAGATGTTAATATACTTCAAATGTAATTCTAAGCATCGTTCTATTTGTTAATATCAGCTCAATCAGGATTATTTTATTTTATTATTTTTATTATTTTTTTGCACCATATGCCTGCCTTTTGGTTCTACGAAAGTTGCATGATCGATTGTGGGAGCAATGTTTTAATGAAGTGGGGGGTAATTCGGTCAAGGAGTTGAATGTATTTAAGCCGAATGTATATATTAGAAAAAATGAATTAATCTGAATTTGAATCTGATGAAATTTAAGGAGAATAGATCAGGTCATAATATGATGATGTCATGAGCGTAAGTTAATTAGTTATCAGAATTATCGTTTTATGTATAACAAGTGACTATAACCAGTGATCAAAGGTGGCTTATCTGGGCGAAAAGCAAGACCATGTGTGAGGCTATGTTTGAGATATAATAAAATCTGCTTTGCTGTCAGAAGCTGCGGAGTGCATGGTGCATGTAGAAATTGTCAGAGTTTACTGCATAGGAGATATCTGGTCGAGTCATTGTGAGATATTGTGGTGCACCAGCTTGCTAGTGAAACTCAGTTGAATCTTTTGTAGGTTATCCATCGAGTGCATTCAACTTCAAACCAGGATGCGGTGTGGTAACTGGCTTTGGACCATCTATGCCAAATTGTTGCGAGAACTATATGGCATGATTAGTTTGTGAGATGAAGACAGCCATTTTGATATTGGACCTCCATTCCTAAAAAGAAATGCAAATATGGCAAGATCCTTCATTGCACAAGTTCTAGAAAGTTGAGCAATGAAATTAGTGGCTCTCTCTGAAGAATTGCCCGTGATGGCTATGTCATCAAGATAAATGAGAAGAAATAAAATATTGAAGATTGACGCCACAAAAATAGAGAAGCATCATGTTGCGGATGCTGAAAATCACATGAAATAAGAAAAGAATTGAATTGTTGATACCAAGCTCGTGGTGCCTGTTTGATCCTACAGAGTGATTTGTGTGCAATTTACACGCATAACCTGTGGTTGAGTCATATAAATTTTTCCCGAGAGATTCTCATGTAAGAAGGCATTTTTAAGAGGGCATTTTTAATGTCTAATTGATGTAATGGCCATTGTTGTGAGGCAGCAATCGACAGAATATGGCGAATTGTTGCTGGGCGTACCACAGGACTGCATGTATCGCCAAAGTTATGACGGGTTGTTGAATATAGCCTTTTGCGACTAAATGAGCTTTATAACATTCTAAGGTACTATCTGAACGTTGCTTGATTCTGAAGACCCATCGACAACCAATTATATTAGCATTTGCTCGAGAAGGAACTAAAGACGATGTACGGTTATCAGTAAGAGAATTGAACTCCTCTTGCATAGCTTCGCGCCATTTAATATTTTTTTGCGCCCGAGTGAAACAAGATGTTCATGTGGTGAATTTGTTGTAGACGCAAGAAGACATGCCAGTATAGGATATCTAGTGGCAAGCATAATTTTTGGTTTGAAAATATCCGACAGAGATCTCGTTGTCATTGCGTGTGTACGCATGGTGGAATGTCGAGATTGCTCAAGGCCACTTTTTGGAACAAGTATTGGTGATGAATGTATGTGGGAGAAATAAAACTCTGACATCTTTAACTAAATCTTGATGGCCCTGAAAGTTCACGTCATGTATTATTGTTAGCAAATATCACCAATTTGATGGGTTTTTGCGTCAAAATGAAATAGGATTAATGATAAAGCATAGCCATCAGATCTCACCTAGTGTGTGCTTATGATGCACAATTTTTAAAGCCATTTTATCTCATAAACTAAGTATAATTGTAGATGTCATTTATCTCTGTATAGCCCTTTATATAATATGTGACTATCTAATATCAACATGGTTTAGATGTTTTAGCTACTCTGAAATCATTGATACTATGATTTTAACAATAACATCAAAAAGATCAAAGTGTAAAGAAATTTTGACAATTTGGAGTTAATTGCTTGAGAATAAGTCTATCTTTAAGCCTTAAGCACATAATATTCACAATTTTAAAATAAAAGATGTGATAAATGCAACAATTCTGGTTCTAATTAGCATAGTTGCAGAGTAGTATAACCAAATGCTACTCATGTGTTCTTTAGTTTGATTAAAGTAGGCGTCTTGAAGAGAGGAATAAATCCTTCATCATTTACCTTGTAAATTTTGATCCCAAATATAACTCAAAGCAGGACTATGATGACAGTGAGAGTGTTGAGTGTAAATTTAATTTTCAACATGATTGTAATATATTAGTACCACATATAAGTATATGCCTTAGATATCATTAATTCATGTAAGCCATATTACCACCCATGTAAATATATATCTCAAATATCATTAATTGATGTGAGTCATATTAGTACCATGTGTAAACGTGTCTCAAACATCATTAATGGATGCAAGCCATATTAGTTCCATATGTAAGCATATCTGAAACAACATTAATTGATGTGAGCCATGACTAGGAAATCATATACTGAACAAGATAGCCTAGAGTTAGTTCTAATACCACTATATATAAGCATATTATAATATAAGACTTTAATATGTGAGAAATAAATTAAATATTCTTCTAGCCATCTTTCTTAAGTATAGCCCTCTATGCATTTCTCATAACCTCACCTAACGTTAATCAATTACACTAAAAGATGCAGTCAATACAACCAAAACCACGCATGTAACTCAAGTTAATTCGCGAGATTTTTTAAATCCACAAGTGAGTCTATTTATAGACTTGGCAGTTTGATACTATCTCTTCCTCTTATCAAGGAAGCTTGTCTTTACCTCAATAAATATATATTTTTATCAATGATTAACAATTATCTCAATATTAGACTTATTAACAATATATTTATCTTAGATAATTATATCAAATTTGGATATATGAACAAAAAAGTTTTCTTTGATGATTTTCCTTAATTCACGAAAATTATTTTAACAACTTGATTTGACAAGACATCCACATTTAGTCACTTAAGAGACGTGTTTACAATGACATGATGACCAAAAAAAAAAGAAAAAACAAAGAAAAGAGAGTGATCGTATATAAGCATAGTTCGTGCAGGGTAGAGGGCTAGAGGCAAATATTTGAGTTATTGAGAAAAAAAGTACCAAATATATAATTAGATTACCATTTGTCACCTTGTTTTACCAAGATAACTAGTATAGTACTAATGCGATATATGAGAGAAATGAGCATGTTGTTTGTATTGAATTTTCATGGTTAATGCGAGGGTAAGTTATAAATATATTTCACAATTTCTACACTTTTGTAAAATGATCAAATAATTTTAGAAAGAAAAAATTATCAATGAAGTAGATATACATTTTTATAATTTAGTGAGCATATCTAGAAAATCATATTAAGAAATAATTTGACATTGATAGACATAATGAACTCAAAATCCTTTTGGAGAGAAAAACTGTCATGGTACGACAACATGTGACATTAATAAAAATGAAAAGTATTACTTTATAATAATATTGATAAGGATAATATAAACTATCAAACAACAATGACTCATAAATGTAGAATCGAAATTTCACAATTGAGGTTTTAGGGAAGGAACCCTAAACCCCTTTCTACCAGGGGTGGCTCAATGAATTTGGGGGCCTAAAGCGAAAATTTTAGATGAGGCTTTCTATATATTTTATTTAAAATTTTATTTTATTTTTTAGTTTTTTGGGATGTAAAGTTACTAATTAAAATTTTATCATCAAGTTTTTCCAACATTTCTTTCTTAATTGACATTATAACTAAACCATTGAGTTTTTCTTAACACATTATTGATCTTATATATGTTTTTATTAATTTCAACTTAAAAAAATTTCTTTCTGCCAGCGCAATAGTTACTGGAATTATTAATATTATTCTATAGGTAATATATGAATTTGGAAAAGAATTATGTCTTTCTATACGATTAAGTATATCAAGTAAAGTATTATCTTCTACTTGTACAATTTCTCTTAGAAGTTTTAATTCTAAAAATAAATCTAAGCCATCAATGTCTAAGTAAATATTATGTTTTAGAGGATTTTCAAGATTAAGATATTGTCATTTCAAATTGTTATTGTTTAGAGATTTTAGTTTTTCACCACTAAATAAAAAATTAAAAGTATTTTTATATATTTTGAACTGCTCAAATCTACTTTGAAGTGAACAAATAGCTTGGTCTATTATGTATAAAAATATTCAATTCTGAAAGACTCTTCTATAGATTTTGTGTTTTTATTATCATTATTCTCATCAAATTATTTTTTTCCTAAGAATGACACATTTTTCATGAAATTTAGGTTCTATATTCATTTCGAATGCAATCTTTTTAGAGAAAAATATAGCATTTGCAAATCCATCATCTCTATATTTTTCAAAAAGAGAAAGAAGACCATTCAATTGTTCTATAGCTAGATCAATATGCATATCTTTTGATTGAAAATTTTTACTAACTAAATTAATATCAAATAAGATAACATACCTGATGGTCATGTATTCAAAATTTCCAAGCTTATATGTCGCTAAACAATTAGCTTCACTTTTAGTTTTTGGATCTTCACTACTTCTTCTAATTTTATTGAAGCATCTCTTATTTGTGGAGTTTGAAATCTTATTGCTTTAACACTTTCAATACAACTTTCCTAACGTGTTTGTGATAATGACTTAACAATTAGATTGCATACATAATCCTTTTGAAAATTTTCATCATTCACTAAATGAAGAAAACAATGAATATATAGGTTGTATTACTTCTGAAAATGATATTGCTTTAGCACAATAATTAGCCATATCATAAAGTACTAAATTTAGAATACGACAACCACACAGTGTACAAAATGATCTAGGATTGATATCTAAAAGTCTTTTCGTGGTTTTTTCTTCTCATATTTGATCCATTATGATAATCCTTACCCTCTTAAATTATTAATATCCAATCCAATATTTTTTATTTCATCCACAATAACATTGAAAAGACCTGTTCCACTTGCATCATCTACTTTTAAAAATTCTAAAAAACTTTTATGATTTTTATTGGAGTTGATGTTGTAGAGGGCGTTTTTCTACAATCTCGTATAGGGTTGATTGGGCTTGATAACCTGCAAAACCAGAAAATGTAGTAAGCGTGGAAATCTTTGACACTGGTGTGGTGCCGGCCAAAGATGCTCTAACGCTCAAGTCAGTATTGATTGAGATGTTGAAAAATACGTTTGGAGCAATTATGGGTTTTTTTGGGACAAACCAGGTATATAGGCTTTTCTTTGTATATCTCTTCCTCTGCTGATGATGTGCACTTTTATAGCCTCTCAGCGGAAGAGTCCTGCTCTTCCGCTACTAACGTATCTCCATTCATCTTTACTAGCTAACGCATTGAACCTTATCTCGTGGATTATGCATATCACTTCCCGTATTTATCTAAAGAAGGTCAAGCTAATTGTACGAACGCTTCCTAGTATTTCAGACCCTCAAAGTAACTGTTACTTAATGGGCTCTAGACTCTGATTTCGACTTTAGACATAAGGCCTAATAAGTAGTTGGGTCCTGGCCCAAATGCAATCATGGACCCTCTCGGGTTCAAAGATTTCATGCCCAAACACTTGTCCCCCACACTTTGAATTGAAGTTCTTCAATTGAGAGAGTAGCACTTTTCCCTGAGTCCTTATGACATTAATTCAATTACCATGCAAACTTCATGTCACCTTTCAACGTGCCATTCCCCCAACGTCATTTACTTTTAACATGTACGGATGGACATATTCACAACGAGCTCCAACCTTCCTCCCTTGTTCATAACCCTATCACTTTTCTAGGCTGCACCCTGACGTTGTGAGGTACTAATCGTCCACAAATTACTCCAGAAAAGATGACCCATCATGCAGGCCTGTGTCCATGATTGACATTTCGATGCTATTTCTTCCAGACTATCCAAAATGTCATGTTGTGTCTGCCCGCAAGCTGTAATCATTATCGCATTTTAGCTTCTCCAATACCAACATAACTTCCCTATCATTATTCACAGCCTAACTCATCCGCAGGCCAAAGTCCAATCTCCAAGCGACAACGCTATGCCATGCTCGCATGCCACGTCACAATTCTTAGTCGCGACAACGTTCTCCTCCATCGCATTGCATTTATATCACAAAACAAGATCTCTTTCTATTGTCGAACAAATTTAATAGTCTGTTAGCAAATGAGGATATTGGTCTCGAGATGTCCGACCAGGTGATGAAAAGATAGCTACTACATTTCTTGCTAGCAGAGTTTCTCTTTTTTTTTTTTTTTACCCGGTTGAATCTTGCTAGACTCCAATCTTTGCACGCCAAGTATTCGACACAATGTCAAAGGAAGTTAACATGTGAAGATAGCCTCTAAGGTTAGGAATCACCAAGTGTTCAACATAATGCTTAAGAAAGCCAACATATGATGGTAACCTCTAAGGTTGGCAACCACCAGGTGTTCGACATAATGCTTAAGAAAGCCAACATATGATGGTAACTTCTAAGGTTGGCAACCACCAGGTGTTTGTCATAATGCCAAAGAAAGTAAATATAGAAAGGTGACCTCCAAGGTTGGCAACCACCAAGTGTTTGGCAAAATCTCTCAACATCAACACCTAAAGATTCGCATTAAGCGCGCAAGGCCGTGGGACTCCGTTTCCTGGTAAGCTTGCAACATGATCCTAGACGCATTCCAGATCTAGCATTCTCATATGCACCGTAGAACACCAAACCCGCCGTCTCGGCTTTAACACTTAGTTACTCCTCCTACCAAATCCAGCTCTTCCGTTTCCCCTTACTTTATATCGGCTAGTATAAGATTTCATTATAAGCACATAGTTCCCAGCTTCTTCCAATAAGAATCTTTACCAACAATCATCGCATGCTTGTCGATATCCTCCAGCCGTTCGCCCATACTTGTACCGCTTTGCATAACACTCTTCATAGACACATACTGCTTCAACCGACCCGAATTATGCATGTCATACTAACGTACACAATTTCTTACTTAATAGGCATGATCTTTTGATGCCCTACACATTTCTGTCTTTCAGGTTGCCAGGCACAACAGAAGTGCGTCGCCATCCAACACTTTATTTTCACTCAACACAACCGTCGCCCCAATTGATCCCATTGTTGCCGTAATTCAATGCAAGCATCTGACAAAATTCTCGAAGCAAGGTTCAGCCATAATTCTAAAGGTACTTGATAGAAGCTCCAGAGGTTACGCAAGCTAAGATCACATCTTAGATATCGAAGGAGGATTTTAGGAAACAGAGCCGAAATGCCACGCTGTAAGCAAGTTGAACAAGCTGAAACCAGCCCCAAGTTGCGCATCCCCCCTCGTCTTGGAATGAGGCGCCGAGAACCGACCAGGGAGTTCTTCGCCGAGGGGATTCAATGCACCACTACTGAGGAAGAATTTAAGTACTACAGTGAATCTAACCAGCTAAGTGAGGATGTTGTGGTGGTTCAGCCTAGACCCGGAGAATGGTCAAGCTCTTGTGTCGAAGGAGAAACAACCATGTTTCAGGATGTCCTTGACTTAGGAATTCGGATCCCATTTCATCCTTACCTGTGTGCCATTTTCAACTCCTACGGAATTAGTCCCGGACAACTACACCTACGCGGATGGAAAATCATGTTGGCAGCGCTTATCTTATTATAGCAAAAAGGAATTCATTTCTCAATTCCTATCTTTAAGACATTGTCCACCTTTGTCCGGTCTGCTAAAAAGCTTGGCTGGTTCGACCTCTCCACTCGCGGGAGTTACAGGCTTCTCGGTTCCTTTCAATCCGATGATGATGGCTCGTGGAGAGGAAAGTATCTATTTCTTGCTCGTATTCATGGAATTTGGGATGTCCCCCAGATATGGGTTACTACTGCACAGAACGAACTCCCGAAGTTGAGTGAGGACACACGCAGAGCTCTACTTTCTTTAGCTGTAAAATGCAGAAGTCAGTCATCCCATGTGAAAGATTTAATTACTCGCGACAATCTCGTTGCAGGAGGCTTTGCCACGCCATTAGAGCCCAGGGTGTGCCTGAGTACTGAAATTACTCTTGGGGTAGATCGGCCCACTCACGTAGTGAAAAACACCTGGCATTGAGCCCGCAGCTCTATTACGAGTGGTGTGTCTTCTTCTAGCACAACTGCTACTTCTTGTCCTGCTGAGTCAGACTCTTCACCTGCTTCAGAAGGTTCTGAAGAAACAGAAGGTGACCATGACGATGAGGAAAACGAGGTCACCCTTGCTGCAGAAGGGAACGAAGATGCAAGTGGTTCTTCAGATAGTGACCTCTCTAACGTTCCTCTCAACTTAGAGACCATTGATTCCTCCTCCTCGGGCGACTCAGGTACGATTGCATCTGTTCTTGTTCTTTCCTGTTGTCTCTTTTTATCATCTTCTCACCCTTTCTCTCTTTTTTTTTTTTAATGCAGGTGAAAAGCAAAGGACTGCCATGGCAGTAGTCGAAAGGCTCGCTTATAATCAAAAGAGGAAAGGAAGCTTTTCGTCCCAGCCCCCTAACGTTAAAGGAGTGTCTACTAGCAGACTCCAATATTTAACTACTTCCTCAACTGTAACTCCGGTCGCCGTAGCGATCGAAGAGGACATTCTTGCGTGCTTTACCAATAAAAGCACAACGGTACCCCATACACGTATGTTTTCGTGTTGTTTACAACCTTTACACTTTTTTTAAATGCAGCTTGTTTCAGAGGTTTCTTCCTTTGCGACGATGGTTCCCGATATATCAGCTAGATACCAAGATCTTCAACACCTCCTTACCAATGAACGGGAAGCACGCGTTAGGGCTGAAATGGGACTTGTAGAAGAGCAAGCATATCGCCTTAGGCTGGCGAAGGAACTAGAAATGGAACGATCGTCCCGTGTCAAAGCAGAAAAAGATCTTGCAGTTGCCGAGGCTGCTAAAAAGGAGCTTGAATCCAAATTCAATTCCCAAGTTGAAGAAGCCAGGAAGAACTTTGGTAAATACGTTGCCAGTGTGTCAAGGCATAGTTCAGAGAAGGCTGCTGAGCAGGCTGTCAAAAATTGCTTGCGCGAGGTTCAGCTAGTGTACTCAAACATTGACATCAGTCGTTTTAAAGCCACCATTACTCCCCCGACTCCTCGCATCGATCATGCCTAATTAAGTGCTGACCCTCCGTCTGTATCAGGCCCTTCTAACACAGAAGGTGCTGGTCCGCCTGACTTTGCAGGAGCATAGGAATCGCTCTGATTACACTTTTTTCGTTCTGTGTTTTCTTTGTCTAAAAGCACAAAACTGTAGACGCTTACTTTTATCGAAGTCAGTTTTAAATTCTAACTTTGTGTGCATATGCTTGGGCATACACGTACATATATATATATATATATATATATATATATTTGATCGACACATCAGATTTGAAACATGTCAAGCCTTCTGAGGCTTGCCGTAATTTGACATGAGTGTGTCGAGATGGGCTGTCTCTCATCATAAGAAAGCTTGATACCAATTCATATCAGGATGTTGAATGATTGAGAGTTATCATTAGCCTGAGAAAGGCATATTACTTTGCAAACTTGTAAGAAACGGAAACTAATTTGTTAGTCCGCAAGAACATTAGCTGTTGTCGGCCAATGCAAGGTATAGAGGCTGTTGTTAGCCAATACGAGGTTTAAAAGCTATTGTCAGCCAATGCGAGGTATAGAGACTGTTGTTAGCCAATGCGAGTGACCGTAATTGCCGCAAGTTTTGACGGAGATAAGACCATTGTTAGCCGTTTTGCATAACAAGAACATTTTCTCGGAAGAAAAAGATATTTATTCTCGATATTTTCACCTTTCCTTTGCAGCTACAGTCTAATCTTCATCAAAGGAAAAGGAAAGAGACAAAAAGAAAACCTTTAACGAGGCTCTCCTAATAGCACTCGCCTAACAATTTATTTCTATTATAAAAGGAAAAGAAACTTACTAAAAATGATACTTCTTTAAATGAATTGCATTCCAGCTATTTGGTAATTCCTTGCCATCCTTCGTATGGAGATTGTATGCCCCCAATCCAACCACTCCAGTTATTTGATAAGGTTCTTCCCAGTTGGGGCCCAGCTTTCCCGCGTTTATCTCCCTGGTATTTTCGAAGACCCTCCTAAGTACCCAGTCTCCTTGTTTGAACATCCTCGCCCTTACGTTCCTATTGTAGTATTTAGCGACATTCCGTTGATATGTTGACATTCGAATGAGGGCTTGCTCCTTCCTTTCGTCAATTGCATTAAGCTCGAAGCGCATTCCCTTATCATTCTATTCTTCAGAAGCCTGGGTGACTCGAAGGGTTGGAAGACCAACTTCTGCGGGAATAACTGCTTCAACACCGTATACTAGTGAAAACGGTGTTTCTCCGGTGGAGGACCTAGCCGTGGTCCGATAAGACCACAACACTCCGGGGAGTTCCTTCACCCATCCCCCTTTGGCGTTCTCCAACCTTTTCTTCAATGTGGAAATTATAGTCTTGTTAGAAAACTCTGCCAATCCGTTGGCTTGTGGGTGCCTTGGAGTAGAGAACGTGAGCCTGATTTTCCATTCCTTACAGAAATCCTTGAAACTGTGGCTGATAAATTGAGAATCGTTATCTGTTACAATCTCCAGTGGCACTCTAAATCTGCATATTATGTTTTTCCACACGAAGTTCTTGACCTCCTTGTGTCGAACCTGGTGGTACGACTCAGCCTCTACCCATTTGGAGAAATAATCTGTAGTAGCCAACATATACAACTTTTGACCTAGTGCGGTAGGTAGCTTCCCTATAATATCCATTCCCCACTTCATAAATGGCCATGGTGAAGTGATCATAGTCAGCGGTTCAGCGGGCTGTCGGGGAATTTGGGCAAATCTCTGACAACTGTTGCATTTTCTCACGTAACTGCGAGCATCAAAACGCATAGTTGGCTAATAATACCTTGCAGAATGTGCTTGGTTGGCCAAACTTTTTGCCCCCGCATGATTCCTGCATTGTCCTTCATGCAACTCTGCCAATACGTAGCTGGCCTCGTTTGGGCTTACACACCGTAAGTGAGGCCCCATGTAAGACCTCCTGTATAAGCTTCCGTTGATAATACAAAAGTGAGCATCTTTGATTCTAAGCTTCCTGGCTTCCGCACGGTCTTTAGGGATGACATCATCTTTGAGGTATTGGATGATTGTGGTTATCCAATTCGATTCGCCATCTACACACTTGACCTCAGCTGCTCGCTCTTTTGCAATGGCTGGCCATTGAAGATACACCACCGGGATGGTCTTCGAGGTAGTGGACTGCGTTGCAGCCCCTAAGCTTGCTAGTGCGTCTGCATGGCAATTATTATATTGACTTATCTGCTTTATCGCAAACTCTTTGAACGACAGTAGTAACTCCTTGACTGTGGTCAGATAGGCCATCATTTTATCACCTTTCGCCTGGTAGTTTCCCAAATTTTGATTTATTATTAATTGGGAATCGTTGTTTACTGTGATGCACTCAACGTTTATTCCCTTCGCTAGCATTAAGCCTGCTATCAGGGCTTTATATTCGACCTCGTTGTTTGTGGCCTTAAAGCCACACTTTACCGATTGTTCGATTATATCTCCTTTAGGTGACCGTAACACCATACCGAGTCCACTGCTTTTCACACTGCTTGATCCGTCCATAAAAAGCTCCCATCGCCCGGGTGCTGGTCTTTCAATGAGGCACGCCACTTCCGTCATTGCCTCCGACTGATTGTTTGGTGTACATTCTGCTACAAAATCAGCCAAGATCTGAGATTTTATCCTGGATCTTGGTTGAAACTCGATGTCGTATTCGCCTAGCTCAATGACCCATTTAGCAAGACGACCAGATAGCTCAGGCTTATGCAGAACTGCTTTCAGGGGGAAGGTTGTCAATACTACGATAGGGTGGCGTTGGAAGTACAGCCTTAACTTGCGGGCAGCAGTGACAAGAGACAGAGCAAGCTTTTCCAATTGGCTATATCTGGTTTCCGCGTCAAGTAAGACTTTACTAGTGTCATACACAGGGAGCTGCCGTTTTTCTTCTTCCCGGACCAACACAGCGCTGACCGCGATTTCCGAGCCCGTCAGGTAAACGAATAAAGTCTCTCTGACTTTTGGTTTAGACAGCAATGGTGGTTTGACAAAGTACATCTTCAACTCTTGTAACGCCTTCTCACATTTAGCCATCCACACAAAGTCCTTGCTCTTGCATAGTACGTCAAAAAATGAACGGCATTTATCTGACGACTTTGAGATGAATCTGCTAACGGCTGCAACTGTACCCGTAAGTTTCATAACTTCTTGTGCGCTTCTCAGAGATGGGATGTCAAGCACAGCTCTTATGTAATCTGGATGTGCTTCAATTCCTCGCTAAGTGACAAGTTATCCGAGGAATCTCCCAGACTTGACTCCAAACGAACATTTGGTAGGGTTGAGCTTTATACCATACTTCCTTAAGACGTCGAAAGCTTGTTGTAGATGGCTGACGTGCTGCTCTGCCGCCAAAGACTTTACCAGCATATCATCAATATACACCTCCATGGTGCACCCCACCTGGTCGACAAACATCTTGTTAACAAGGCGTTGATAGGTTGCTCTAGCATTTATCAAGCCAAAAGGCATGACCTTATAATAGTACGTGCCTCGTTCGGTGATGAACGATGTCTTTTCTTGATCGCTTGGATGCATGAGTGTCTGGTTGTATCCAGAAAATGCATCCATAAAACTGAGGAGTTCATGACTGGCAGTTGCATCCACCATTATATCGATGTGTGGTATAGGAAAGGAATCCTTGGGACACGCTCTGTTCAGATCTGTGAAATCAATGCAAACCCTCCACTTTCCATTCTTTTTCTTTACCACGACAACATTGGTTAACCAATCCGGGTAATGCACCTCTCTAATAAACCCTACATCGATTAGCTTTTAAACTTCTTCATTGATAATGCGATTTCTTTCAGGGGCGAATTTCCTGCTTTTTTGCCTGACTAGGGCAAACTCTGGGCCAACTTTCAGCTCGTGAACCATGACCTTAGGATCTATTCGCATCATATTAGCATATGACCATGCGAAGCAATCCCTGTTACTACTAAGAAAATCTATCACCTAGTTTCTTAGTTCTGGCTCTAATCCTGCCCCAATCTGGATCGTGTGACTTGGTTCATCAGGATCGATCTGTATTTCATCTAGCTCCTCTGGCCGCGACAACTCAAATGATTCTGTTGCGGGTGCTATCCCTACTTGGAACAAAGTGTCGTGACGAGCACTTCTCATAGCGGTGCAGTAACATCTGCGGGAATCTGATTGCTGTCCCCTTATCTCTTGAACTCCCCACCTCGTTGGAAACTTAATAACTTGATGGTACGTGGATAAAACAACCCTCATGTCATGGATCCAGGGCCTCCTTAATATGATGTTATATGGGGATGGACAATCAATTACCAAAAACTGCACGTCGAAGTTGACTTCTTCTACAAAAACAGGCAGGTATATCTTTCCAACGGTATGCTTTTGTTCTACGCTGAACCCAATTAGGGGAGTGGACCGCCTTATGAGCCGATGCTCGTCGATTCCCATCTCCCTAAGAGCGTCGAGCATTAAAACATTTGCGGAGCTGCCATTATCTACCAGTATCGTCTGAACACAGCAATTGGCTACCATCAGCGAGATGACTAATGCATCATCATACGGGTTGTTGAGGTGGGAGGACTCGTAATTAGAGAATGATACCATTATTTCTAGTCCCAAGTCATTTTTTTGCGAGAAACGATGATCCTACTCCCTTGTCAGACGGGCGTGTCTTCTTGCTGCTGAGACACTGATCCCGCTAATATGGGATCCTCCCATAATGCAATTCACTGTTCGTTCGTGACGCGGAGGACTTGGTGAGTTTGGGGGAATTGGATCTTCAGTTTTCCATTTTCCTTTTTGTTGGCAAGGGTTCGCTTCCCCTTATCAGAAAGAAACTCAGTTAGATATCCTCTCTTCAGCAGTTCAGCTACTTCCCATTTGAGGCCGTTGCAGTCTTCTATGGTGTGACCATGATCCGCGTGGAATTCATACCATTTCGTCCTATCTCTCGTATGTGCAGGGGATCTCAACTTCTCCGGCCATTTGACTGCATTTTCCATGGTCCTAAGGGTGTGAACGAGTTTAGAGGGGGTCACTGACAGATTGTATTTCGGAGCTTCTACCTTCCGCTCCGAATCTCGATCGAGAGGTCGTCTTCTATCGCGTGGTCTCCTGTCGATTACTTTGTTTTCGCCTCTATTCTTGAGAGGATAAGGCTCATGCCTCCTCGAATGACGACTCAATTGCATATCCTCCTGTCTACAAGTTGGGGAAGTGCGGCAGAGATTGGCGCGATTATCCTCCCATTTGATCTGCGCCCAAGCCTTGGCGAGGGAATCTTTCATAGTCTTGGATGGGTACTTCGTAAGCTCCTTGTATAGATCTGAGTCTGGAAGGAGCCCTCTTCTGAAGGCAGAAACTGCCGTAGCCATGTTACACTGGGGTATGGCTACCTTCTCCCTGTTAAACCTTCCTACATAATCCCTAAGAGTTTCTCCCTTTCTCTGTACGATCAGATAGAAATCATCTGATTGTTTTTCCAACTTTCTACTACTTGTATATTACTCAATGAACATATCAGTTAATTGAGCAAAAGAAGAGATGCAGCCATTTGGGAGATTAGTGTACCATTGAAGCGCGGGACCTGCCAGACTCGAACCGAAGCTCTTACACATACAAGCTTCTCTCTTGTCATGAGGAATGGCCACGGTGTACATCTTCCATTTATACTGCATTATATGGTCATTAGGGTCTGAAGTTCCATCGAATGGTTTCATGTTCGGAAGAGAGAATTTGGGCGGCAGATCTACCATCGCAATGGCATCTACGAAGGGAGATTCTGCGTAACTATCCGTGGCACTCCTTTTTATAGGTACAGGTACCCCTGGGATTCTTTGGATAAGGGATTCCAACTCAGCAAATCGTCTGAACAAGTCAGGGTGTGACCCATCCTGCACCGGTATCCCATGTCCCCCTATCGTTTTTTGGTGATTCAAGGGACCGACTACATTAACGCTTGTTACCAGGGTTGTTGCTAGTATGTTCGTGGTAGCTGTAGCTGGCAAGACACTACTCCCAGGGGTTTGGCGAGGTGTGGAATCCAATGACTGCATCGGGTCCACTGGTTCAATCAGCACAGCTTTTCCTTTATCTTGGAATGCTGTGATGGCTAAGAGGGTATTAATTTTTTCCAGCAGATCCAAGTTCTCTTGTCGTATGGCATTGTTTTCGGCTTCCACATCGCTGAACCTATTTTTATACATTGCAATTTTCTCCTCGTAGGCCACCATCTTTGCCAGGATGGCTTGCATATCGGTATAACTGCTAGAGCTGGGGTCAGTCATCGTGTGAGCGTATAGTTTCTAGGTGTGAAATCGGTTATTGAGGCCCCACGGTGGGCGCCAAATTGTAGAGGGCATTTTCTACAATCTCGTATAGGGTTGATTGGGCTCGATAACCTGCAAAACCAGAAAATGTAGTAAGCGCGGAAATCTTTGACACCGGTGTGGTGCCGGCCAAAGATGCTCCGACGCTCAAGTCAGTATTGATTGAGATGTTGAAAAATATGTTTGGAGCAATTATGGGTTTTTTTGGGCAAACCAGGTATATAGGCTTTTCTTTGTATATCCCTTCCTCTGCTGATGATGTGCACTTTTATAGCCTCTCAGTGGAAGAGTCCTGCTCTTCCGCTACTAATGTATCTCCATTCATCTTTACTAGCTAACGCATTGAACCTTATCTCATGGATTATGCATATCACTTCCCGTATTTATCTAAAGAAGGTCAAGCTAATTGTACAAACGCTTCCTAGTATTTCAGACCCTCAAAGTAACTGTTACTTAATGGGCTCTAGACTTTGATTTCGACTTTAGACATAAGGCCCAATAAGCAGCTGGGTCCTAGCCCAAATGCAATCGTAGACCCTCCTAGGTCCAAAGATTTCATGCCTAAACAGATGTAATATCTACAATTCGTAATATCAAAGACATTTGATCTTGATGACTTGCATATGGAGTGCAATCAAGTGTGATTGAAAAATATTTTGCTTCTATAATTTTTTAATAATTTTATTTTTAATTTCACTTGCCAACAAATTTATCAATTCATTTTGTATATTATGTCCAAGATAATGATTATGAATTTTTATCATGTTAATGCGGTGAATATGTTCTTGCATCATTGGATCAAATTCTGCAATCATTTCTATCAAACTTAAAAAATTTTCATTTTTTTTTCTTGGTAGGTCTTTTTTATTTCTTCCCCTAAAGGCCAAATTATTTTTACCAAGAGTTTTATATCACGGCAATAATTCTTGAAAATACTTTTTCTAGTGTTCTTTATCTTTTTCTTTTTATTTGTTCTTGAGCAGTTTTATCAATCATTTTATTTTTCAGTAATCTCATTTCTAAATCAATTAATGAACTCATATTAGTAATTTTCCTATTGTTTGTCTCATGATGTTTAGGCTTAATAGAAAATTTTCTCCAATCTCTACTACCTTCATTTGCTAATTTACTTGTATCAAAATGAGAATTAAATAATTTACAGCAAAAGCAAAATACTCTATCCAAATCTTTAAAATAAATTAACCATCTTCTTTCATGTCTCTCTCCATTTGCCAATTTTTGAATGTATAGTAGAAAAATTGCCTTGAGAATTGATTCGTTTGGAAAATCTATATAAGTAACTCTCACATGTCCCTTTTCTACTAGAAAATCTCTCAAATTTGTATCAATACTTGTCTATTGGCTTGGATCATAAATGTTGTTTGGATCACAATCCTTTAATTCTTTCATAAGTTGGTCTTTTTCAGTATTGTTCATAGTTATTTCATTAACTTCTTCTTCTTCTTGTATTTCATTCTCATCTAACTTATTTATGTCACTAATTTGTTCATTCAAGGAACACTCTCTAAGATTTTCATGTTTATTTGTTTTGTTGCTTGTTAAAAATTTATCAAAATGACGTTTTTAAGATTGTATTAAAGCTCCGACTCTTTGCCTTTTTTTAAAGTTTTTAATAACCAGATTCATATTTTCTAGTTGACATTTTTAAATTCTAATATTTACAAAAAGTGAATATATCTACACAAGAAAAAAATACACCTATAAATTACAACCAAAAAAATAAATATACTTACACAAAAATAAAATATACCTACAAAAATATAAATTAAAAACTAATATAAAATAAAAAACAGTTAAGGTTAGAAAAACAAGCATTTGCCAATGAAAGTATAGTTGTGAAAGAATTACTTCTTGTAAATCCTCCAACAAAGGATCCTGTCTGTGCTCAACAAGAAAAAGAAAATTGCTTGAAATAAATGATAAAGGAAAAAAAAAGATATGACAAAAAATAATGAATTTTGAGAAACTCAATGCAATTATTTAATAATGAACCAACGGATGATGATAGATTCATAATTAGAGAAAAAATAGGGATTTAATAAGGAACTAACAATTATGATGGGCATAATTAGAGAAAAAGTAGGGATTGTGGAGAATTATTAGGAATGGATTTTTATTTGACCAATTATTAAGGGATGAGATATATTATGACACTATTCATCAATAGTATTTTAACTAGTGTTTAATGTTTTGACCAATTCAAAATACTACCTCCTTTAATTTTTGTTGTTCGGTAAAGTAGTATCTTAGGTAATGTTTTTGGTTGAAACAGTGTTTGAAGTAGTGTTTTTGAAACATTAAGAAACATTAATATTTTTAACATTTCAGGTAGTGGTTAGTGGTTCATCTTTCATTTTGGTAAATTTACCCTTTCTTCAATATTTTTTGGCAATTCTACTTACTATGCAATCTCTTTCTACATTATCACATTTTCTTTTACAAATATAAATCTAAAATAACATAAAAATCAATTTTAAAATTTATCTATATCAAATATACTAAAAAAGTGTAAGTCTTATTCGTCCATTTATTATTTTTCTTGACAAAATAAATTTTCAATCAATTTAAAAATATTTCTATAATAATGAATATTTTTAGAATACTAATAAAATTAATTTATCAAAAGTAATTTTATTATACTTTAAAAATATTACAAGAAACTTATATTTAATTATAAAATAAATTGTCTTATTTCAATAAGAGTAATAATAATTATATTTATTATAAAATAATAATGTAATGCCAATGTATTTTTATGTCATTTTGCATTCATCAGCTAATCCAATATTTAATTTTATCGAACACATATTATTCAATTAGCTAACTAACTTAATATCCGCTAATAGCTAAAATATAACAGCTATCAGCTACTCAAACCACTATCTGCTACTCAAACCCTTATTAGTTATTCTAACAGTTAATTTTACCAAATAGACCCTACAAATTGTCATTAGTCACTAGTGGGGCCTTTTTTTTTTTTTTTTGTTAAGAAAATAAATCTGATCTACTTTGTAATACAAATAACATAACTTTATTTTTCTATAAATTATAAATAAAATTTTTAAAATTGGAGGCCTCTGTTCGTGAAGCCCTACAAGCCCTAATTTACAGACTAGCGACAGACTATGGCCCTATTTCCTTATGGGCCTAATTTGGGCCCAACAGTAAAGAACCGAAATAAGCATTTGGTTCTTATTCTGAAAACGAGTGTATGAATTCGCATGATGCAACGAATGTTTTATTTATTTATTTTTCTGTTTTCTTTTTTATATGATTTGTACATTATATGGTTAAAGAAAAGTATGGATCAGTGAATAGCTAATCATTGAGATTATTTTATTAATAGTCATGACTTGGGTTTAAATTTTATCAAGTGTCGAAGTTGAGTTGGGGAGAGATTAACAATTAATTAAAGATGATTAGCTTTTATAGATATATGAATTTATTAATGTATTGAAGATACATTTTTCTTAATCTAAATATTCTTGAGATTAGAAAATTAAAGGATGAAAATTAGAAATTAATGTTTTTACTTTTATTAAATAAGCAACTACTGGATGCTTGATATCACACCTAAATATTAGATAAAGTGAATGAAAATATACTTACTCTAATGCTGGTTGAATAGACAATGAGTAGGGTACATAAGCCCCTTTGGAGATAGGCGCTCATGTATGAAGTTAAAAAAAATGAAACAAGAGTGCCTCATGATACCCCACTTTTGAGGGGAAAAAATCTAGAAAAACATTATCGTAGCTACTATAAAAGCATCAATAAATAAAGATTCATTTGTTGATATATAATGTGTATATATCGGTCGAAAACCCAACCACTTGTTTCAATTTTTAAAAAATAAAAATATGACTAATCAAATTGCCTAAAAAAAACTCATCGGGTTAAATGATTCGATTTGACCAAATTAGTTTTTTCTAAGGCTTTTATAGTTTTATCATTTTAATATGTAGACCAATAAATTTCGCACTATTTACTGGGTGTTTGGCTTTGCTTATAAGCACCTAAAAAAAGCACCGTTTTACGTGCGTTTTACTGTTTAGGTGCTTATAAGTACCAAATAAGTAAAACCAAACACCCCCTTAATCCAAAGCTGAGATTTAAAACAACCGCCAAAAATCCCTCTTACAGTTACAAACAAAACACTCCAAATCTCCACTATGTCTTCACGACAAATATTCCTATTCTGCTCTCACATCCAAAACCGAAGGTTTCTATTTTCCACTTCCATTAATAATCACGTTTTCGTACTATAATTATAATTATAATTATAATTGTTGCTTTTTTGTTTAATTATAATTATAATTGTTGCTTTTTTTGTTTTTCTTTTTTGGCAGGTTCGATGATGTAAGCATTCGAATTCTCGAAGCAGCTTTGGCTTCGAGTGACGTCAGATCCTTGACGCAAACCCGCTTGGCGTTGAAAGAGTTCATGAGAAGCGAATCGCTACGTGTTATTCGCGAAATCTCCTCAAAATCCGTTGAGGAAAAGCTCCTCATCATTGAATTTCTCGTTCAAGTTTTCTTTCTCATTGATGACGTTGAGGTATACGCTTTTCGCTTTTCACTTGATGATTATTTATTTATTTATTTTTTAGTAGTGAAGCTTATTTTTCTGTTAATAATTACATAATTATATTTTAATTGCACACATGCATACTTTATGTATTGTAGATGTATATTATGTTTCCATTGCTAATGCAGTATGCGTAAGTTAGCATGTGCTGACTTTATATTTGTTTGTTTGAGCGTGTGAATTTCGAATTATTTATAACGCATTTTGTATAAGGTTCGTGATGTAGAATTTATTTACTAACAAAAAATATTTTTTTGAAATTTTACGCATTATTTGGAGCATATCTATTTTTGTATGTAATTGAGACTCGGAAGTTTATTTTGCTTTGTGTGAAATTCGAATTTCTCCATCTGTGGCTTGACATTCATTTCGCTTTTTTGTATTTATTCATTTATTTTTCTATTGTGGGAGGTTTGCAGTAAAATTTTATTGTGATTTGAGTTGTATGCTTAGTTAAGATACCTTAATTTTCAAGTGCTTATTAATTTACAAAGGATGCATTCTGATGTTATTTTTCTCCAGTAAACGTTATTTGATGTTTTATGGAATGAATTGGATTAATTTACTCTTCTAAGTCTACCTTTATTTATGGATTTCACTTGCAAAAGAGTTGCTTGGCTTTGAGATATGAAGCTCTGGTTATGCGAGAAAAAGAGGCCACTGACAACAACGGGCTTCAAGTTTCTTACAGTGAATGGCTCGGCTTTGCGGAGCATTCACTTGACTCTGGATACTATAACATTGCAAGAAAGGTGAGATTGCAGAATTTGATACTTGTTTAACACTGCCTTGTGTGTAGATTTAGTGTGCAGGTTGCTTTTCTTGATATGAGATTGGCGTTGGATGCATTGGGTTAGACATTGATGTTGATTAGGGCAAGACCATGAATTCTGTCAGTATGAAAACCGGGGTTTAAGTCATAAAACGTAGTAGAAAGGTACCGGTCACGCTTTCTAGTTAATTTATCTATCAGGAACTATTTTTCTCGCATGTCTGAACAGCAATTCTAGATGCTGTTGCGGAATTTAGAGGTGATATAGCTCACAAGTCAAAACTTTGGGTGGTATTTAGCTGAGTATTTTTTGGTATAATTGATACAGAACATGCAGCATATGGTAATGAATAGTTTGTTCTTCTGGGAGGACTAGTTCTTTTTTGGCTAATTTCTGTGTTGAGTTCACTAAATTTTTGCTTTTCGCTTTTCCAAATATAAAAATATTCCTTATTTTTCTGATTCCTGCTCTAGAGTTTTTCTGTACGGTTTAAAGTATATCAGTCTTCCAATTTTCAAATTGGAAACCAAAGTCATTTTGTGTGTTGTCTCTGGTCCTCTGTTTACTATCATTTTTTCCTTGGTACTTTATAAAATCTTCATCTAACTGTATATTGTCATTGATTACTGACCTACCCAATTATATTTAGATGGACTAAATAATTATAACTTAAGTAAGCTAATCTCATAGATAATGGAATGAAAAGAATGTTTTGAAAAAATATCAATTTACTAATTTTAGTCTCCATTCCTGACTTCTATTATTCTTTTTCCATAGGCCTGTGAGAAAGCACTATTATGCTTGAAGATGAGCAATATTGCTGACCCTGAAATAGATTGCTTTTTGCAAAATGAGCATGTCTATGAGATGATCAAGAGGCTCAAATATGCTGCCACTGTTTCAGCTTCTTCGCGATCTGGTATGTAACATGAAGTGTTAGTTTTGGAAATAGATTTGTTCGAACTGTAAGTCATCCAATCCTTCCTCAATCTGATCTTTTACATGGGATGTAGATCATATGCTCTATGGTTTAATAAAGAGATGCAATGGGTGTAGGAATAGTTCTTGAAGTAGTTATTGGTTGTGAATCCGTTCTCTAGCATTTATCCCTTCTAATCTCGGCTCATAATTATCTCTTGTGTAATGACAAACTGAGAATAGTTTGATTGCAGGAGCCTGACATGATAATCACAGTAGTTTGTTGAAATAAAACAACTTAATTGATGGTTATTTTATAATATACAAATAAAATATCTCATAGAATTCATTGGAATGAGACAGATTGAATAGTGTTCCTGCTGCAAATGAAAATTATTTTAACAAAAGATGATTCTTGGAGTTGATTACCAATATTGTTGCATTTGTTGGTGGTGTATGAAGATTGAAAAGTCTACCAGGCTCTGACTGCTGCTGGATTGGGCTTTGTTCTATTGGTTTCTATAGAATGCATAACTTCTGTCTCTTTTGATAATATTCAAAGTAGGACTCAACAGAAGATGAATTAATAACTAGATTTGAGGTTCAGAAGATGAATTAATAACTAGATTTGAAGTTTTGCCTTTTTGCAGTGTGAATTATATATAAAAAAAGCTGCTAGTGTTCTTTAGATTTTGATTGTGAATTATCTCCTGATTTGTGATCTATTGAGCTAAGGCAGCTCTGCATATAGTGTTTTAGACTCATACTTCATGAATACAGCCATTTCACAATGTCCATTATGTAGCACACTGTTTTTTGTATATTATTTAGTTATCCATTTTTTTTACAATATAAATACGAACATATGTCAAGATTGCCAGGAAATTCTGCCAAATTAGAAAATGATCTATTATCTCAAGTAGCCTGGATTTTCCATATGTACACTCAATTTTGCAGAGTACTTCAGATTCAAGATCTACAATTGGATTCATAGTAACTAAAGCAAGCCACATTCCTGTAATTACTCCTGCTGTCTTCTGTGTCATCTCTATCTGTTGGATAATCATAAATTACCACTTTATAATCTCTGGGATGAGACCAGGAGCTACTTAGTAGCCCCTTCATGTTACTCTTTGTATATTTATGATGCCTTTACAGGCCAGTCATACCTTGACCAGTCAATCAGGATCTGAGGATTTTTGGGTTGCATGAAATTTCCTTTAAGTTTTAACCACTTTTACTGAGTTAAGATTTGGATACCGTTGTTAATCTGCTAATCCCATTTTTTCAGTTTGTCCTTTTACCTTCGTTTATCAAACTTCTACTTTGCTCTTTTACTTGTATGCTTCTGCAGTATAATTTTCTGCACATGTGTTCTTATCTTCTCATTGTTAATTTTGTTTATAATAAGTCAGTTCAGGCACAAGCAGCAGAGTACTTGAAAAAGAGAACAGTTGAGAACATCACTCAACATCCTCCTGTCCATGTTAACACGCGGTGTGCAGGAAGCATTTTGTTCATGAACGGAATTAAAAGACATAATATTCGGAAATTTCATGAACACCAGCGCTTGGGGTATGATTACCAGCAGAATTATGGCAAATGACACGGAGGTTCATTGTTCTTCTCCCATTTTAATTCTGGCAAATATACCTCAGTTCACACCTAAATTTTTGCAGGCCTGATCTCTTGTTTCCAATTCCATTATGCATTTCTTTACGATTAGTACAACTCTTGGGACCGGCATATTCTGGGCTTATATCTTGTTGCGTCCTTATAGAAATTTCTCTTTCTAACTGAAAAATTACTTGACCTCATATTTTGATGATTTCTTTCAAAGATTCCAATTTGATAGACGATTTTGATGATAGTAGTGGCAGATTATATCTATCAAGAAGTAACTCTCATGGTCTTAAAAGTTCTCCGCATGGCTTATCTTACAAGCAAGGAATTTCGTACGTCTTGCTATATCCAATAATGCATTTTTTTTTTTTGGTTAAACTTATTCTGCAACAAAAGTTTAGTATACTTTCTATTCTGATGAATGCAACTATTTGGCATTCCAATCAGGCAAATGTCTAATAAATTGATCATCGTTGTTTGAGAAAATTATAAACTTTAGGATCACGATTATTTGTGATAATCTTAATTAGTTTTAGGACAGAACTTTATAATTCTCAACAAAATGGGCCCCGTATGTCCTCTAGAGGCTTGAGCACTGAACTCGATGGTGCTTCTGCTATTCAGCCACAGTCAGACTGGATAGACTTGAAATATGCTGCTTGTAGCTTGACTATTACACCATGAACCTAGCAAACCAATGTGGTCATAAATACACTTGGTTTTTTTTACCCCTTTCCTTTTGGCCTGGTAGCTAAAAAAAAATTTAGTCTTTCTCGAGGAATCTTTAATTAATTCTCAGGAAAGGTACATTTTGCAGCAAGAAATTTGCTGGGGTTGCTCTCGTGCAGATCACGTGTCCATGACCCTGCTTGGTGCTGCCTATCTCACTTCTGTTTCTGTCTTCACTGGTCCATTAATGCCTTTGTCTTTTTATTTTTATTCTTGGTTAAGAGCAAATTAGATACTCTCATGAATACTGAAGTGAACAACTCTAGTCGTTTTATATACAATATGTTACAAAGTAAATAATTTCAGGTAGAAGATTAGTCATTCATTTCGAATCGTAAGTGGTTAACCTAACATTCTTTGGTAATCAATTTGTCATCTAATTTTGTTCTTATAAATGTGTGCTAGTCACATTAGAAGGGTGTTTGAGAGTGCTTATAAGCTAGTAAACTTGCTTAAGTAAAAAAATAAAATCTATTTGTTTGGTAAATTGTGCTTATAAGTAGGTAAGGTTAGTCTATAAGTAGTTAAAAAGAATGCACTACTCCCCCAACCTTTTTTTTAAGGTGTTTATAAATAGTGAAGGTTGACCAAATAAAATTTCATTTATATCCTTTAGAAACACAAAAAATTACCCCTTATTTAATGAAATGTCCTTATTAGTCATTTTAAGAAATATTGTTACTTTTAAGGATACATATATCAAATATGTCAATAGTTTATAAGTACATTTTATTAAAATATTTATCTGTTTATTTGTTATTTGCTTATAAACATCAAAAACTGCTTATAATTAAGCGTCAATTGCTTATAAGCAGCATAAAAAAGGCAAAACCAAACATCCTCTAAACCTCTTTTCCTTGTAATAAGAAACCTAGTCTCCTTTGCAATGTGGTCTATGTATTGACCAACACAGTGTAGACTGAGAGTGAAAGTCTTGGATAATTGCAGCACGTTAAGATGATAAAAATGTTATGCTATAGCCTATTGTAAATAGGAATAGATTTGCTTGTAACATTTTGATGCTATTAGTAAAATTCAAAAATGTTAACATAAGTGCAAATTTCTTAGCAAGTCTCCAGATGACTTTACGACGTTAGGCGTTCAAATGTTACGAATAAAATTCAACACTTATAAATTTTAACACAATTATGATAAAATAATGTAGATAGTTTATAGTTGTCGTTAAATCCTGCTTATTGTGTGATGCATGCGAATCTCTTAGTAAGTTTCCAAATGACTTTATGACCTTAGGCGCTCAAATTACAATCAATGTTATGGAGAATTATCACTCATTGTATCTAGTAAGTGTAAAAAAAAATATTGTATTATCATATTATCACGATTAATATAATAATAATATATGATGTTAATAAGGTGACCAAATCCAAATAACCCGCTGGAAATTGCTATTGGCAAATTAAAGACTACTCCGAAGTGACCAACATTTTCGAATTTGAAAAAAACTCGCATATCCCAAAAATCGAATCTTCCATATCACCAAGCTCATTTAATGTTTGCGTTGGAGGTAGCATGTTTTTTTTTTTTTTTAAGTTTCTCTAAGACGGTGAAGATGTCTGTTTTTTTTCTATAATTTAATTCATTAACTTGGGGGGGGGGGGGAGAAGAAAACACAATTAAGACATAATAAACAAAGCGTACAAGGTTCTCTTCCTCTCTAGACTGTCTCCTTTCCCTAAGAGCCTAGGTGTTTGAAAAACTCGAATTCAATATTCTTCTTACGCGCTTTATGAGGTAATGTACACATTAAGACATTCAACATAGGTGTCCCATTTTTCCCTTTTTTTTTTTTTTTTTTTGTTTAAGAAAAGACCAGTTAAGGCAAAGAATTCTAATAATTAGACGAAACAAGAGTTTTTTTTTTGTTCCTTTTCTTTTCCCTTTTTTTTTTTTTTTCAGCTTGAGTTAGGATATCTCATTTTTAAGTCATGCTTGACTTGAAACTAATTCTTATTAGGTCGAGAACAGTGAAGGAAATGTCCTTCTAACAAATGTGATTTTTAGGAGTCGAACTTGTGTTTTAGTCTTTACAAGAATGTTGTAACTACCACCTCACCTAACAATTTCTTGATTTTCTTTTCCGTTTTCATAATACACAATTCATTCTAAATAGAATCAAATCAAATTTATCTCAATGTAATAAATTTAGGTGGAAGTAGATTCTTCAACGCATGTTTTAAGTCTGCTCAATGACTAAACAACGTAAGTAATCAAGAGCATCATAAGTTTAAATTAGAAAAAAAAATAATCATAACAAAGCACTACTTAATTTCTTCAATTTACTTTGTTTTTGACCCAAAAAAAAAAAAAAAAAGAACTTGGTGGTGAGACTACAAGTGAACTTTTGAAACATAGTATACAAATGTTGCAAATAGTAGCTAGGGAAATGAGCTGTTTTTCTCGGAACAGAAGATTAGAAGCTTGGAATCATGTGGAAGGCATTAAATGCAAGAGAGTGGGGGATCGGTCTTTGGGTTTCACAGCTCATAAACTTTGGAGTATCAGTTCAGAAACCTCGTGATATATAAGCCACACGCTGATAAGTTTCTTTTTTTTTTTTTTTTTTCCTTCTTCTTTTTCTTTTTTAATATTTAAGTGGAATCTTTTTGTTCATGTCTAATAAGCTTCATGATAAGCATGTGACAATGGCTTATGGTATTTGACGAATCTGTATTCAGTTTTAGTGTAATTAATAAGGCACCTTAGCTTAGCTTTCATCATGTCGGATCTCATTAACGGGTTTGCATTGATTTCTTGGTTGGTTGTTTGTCAAATTGTTGCCTGTGACTTCATTTCATTTTTATTAAATTATTTGGGCCCCCTTTTACTTAATTAACAATAAGACGCAAAGACAATTTAAAGTTTTGTGTAAGATTATGATAAATTCTCCTATAATGTTATGTATGGATCAAATAACAAATATTGTCTTCAACACCACTATTAGTGATCATCAACAACGAGAAAATCGAAATCCGTAACTGTGTACCTAGCATTTGTCCTGGGTTAATTTTTAATAATTGTAGAAATAAATAACAGAGTTTCATATGAGATTATTATCTTTAAACAAACTTTGTGATAAGTGATCACCAATATTAGAATCATTGAATGTCAACAAGTCTGGATGCATGTTTTGCTGGTCATTTTAATTCTCACTTCCTCTTTGAATCACATAAACAACACACACACACACACACACACACACACACACATATATATATATATATATTATATAATGACGATGGGAGTTGACACTATTTATGTAAAAAAAAAAAATACAACTGGGAAATAGTATAATTTACCCTACTTGACAAATGGGCAAGTGATAGAAAACTACTGGTTTTCTTAAGTTTTACTAATTATACCCCTTAAGTAGTTGTACATCAAAATACATATATCAATATAATTATAGACAAACAGAAATCTAAAATAATATTTTCCGATTATGAATATTGTCTATGCAGAAAATGTATTGGGTGCATTCTATCAGTGCATGCACTAAGAGTGTATAATTTTCTGGTACGTAAATACAAATGAAAAGATGGTCTAAGAAATATGAGAGTCCTAAATGGTTTATCAATATTGCAATTTTGTTATTTTTCTTTTCTTTTGGAGTGAGAAGAGTATTGTAATATATTACTCAATGAGGTAATGTTTCATCCATCACTATAAGGTAACAATATTTACTACCAAAAGAGAAATTCAACACTATATAATTTTAACTATACAAAAAAAAAAAAGAAATGAAATATCTTGTGTAACCTTAAATAGTACCCTAAGCCAAAAACCGTATCCTATTGGAGCAGTATTTATTGAAGGGTAAGACTTGAATATATATTATGGTGTGCTGGGATTTTTCACCATATAGAGTGGACTCTAAATTAATAGATCGAAAGAGACATGCATCTATCAAAATTTGATGTTTCCATGTGAATGTTCGCCAACAAACATTCACGTCGAGCCCATCCTTCTCCTCGCTCCGGGCTAGGGTTTTTGCATCGTTCACAACGTAGTGCAATATTCTAAAACCCTAATCCTAGATCGTCTCCATGAATTTATTGCGTTTGTCTTTTTGAGATTTAAATAATCATACTAGATCTTTTTTTTTTCCATTCTCTTTTCTGGGTTGGGATGACTTATTATAATTTTCATTGTTATCTACAAGAAATCGAATATTTAGTGATGAAGGATTTTATGGAGGCTATAGATATAGCCACTAAAATAATAATAATAGTGAGATTTTTAAAGTTTTGTCACTAACATAATATTCTTTGTGACATCATAATTGTTGGTCAATTAAAGATATCATAAAATTTTGTATATGAAAATTATTAGCAACTTGGATATAGGTGATGACGAGTGATGATTGTCACTCCAAAATTTTAGTGACAAAATTTCAACTTTGAATGACAAATTTAAATGTCATAAAATGTCTAATTTCTTGTAGTCATGTTATCATATTTGTCTTCAAAGGTAATATGGAATAGTTGACTAATAGCTTCTTCTGGCTCAAAACTTTAAATTTATCAAAGATGTGTTTTCTTACTACAAAATACAACCGGATGATTAGAGTGGTTTTCAGCATATTGTTCATATACATTATTATATCACGATATTTATAAATATAGAACGTGTTTAATATAATTTCGTTCATAAAAATTAAAAAATAAGAAAAACATGTTATCAAAAGACGATGGATCACTAGACGTACAACAAAGAAGAGTCAAACACCGTAATTAGACAAACTGCATAGACGACCGCCAACCTATCACGCACCATGCATGGCGGTGGTCAATCTCACTGTTGATTCTTCAGAAGACAATCTCTTCCTGCTTATAAAAAGACCTTTTTGCCCTGGGCCACAAACACGAATGCTCAATGTCTTAATGGTTTGGAGTCGTAAAATCATGCATATATACATCTCATTATATGTTCTTATTTTGCTTTGAGATAAGGTATCTCACGTCAGGTTAAATTTAAAACTACTTAATTTCTGTCATGCCTGAAGCCATAAAGGAGAAACCTCCAATGAGTGCGTTTCTCGGAACTCGTACTTGTATTTTCTTTCTTATATAGTAAGATTGTTACCATTTCAACTAACAACTTACTGGTTATTATTATGTGATCTTTTTCCTTTGTACTCTTCAACGTCAAATTTTTCAACGTATCGTCCTAGTTCCATTTGTTTATTGATATTAGCATTTGTTAATGTCGACTAGCTCAAATATTTTATTGTTGATCTACTCTAACACACAAAGCTTAACACAATCTGGCCCTATATATATATATATATATATATATATATATATATATATATATATATATATATAGGCACTTCCCAGCTCATTCTCCTCCAAACTACGCTTTGTCCTAGTTGTAGTTTGTACCCCTTTTTTTTTTTCTTCGTTTGCATAAATAGAAAAAGACTTGATTAATTAACAAACTATACGGATCTTTGCACGATATGGGAGGAGGAAGTTCGCCGTGCGCTTCCTGCAAGCTGCTGAGGCGCCGCTGCGCCAAAGATTGTATTTTCGCTCCTTACTTTCCCCCTGACGATCCTCATAAGTTCGCCATGGTTCACAAGGTTTTTGGTGCCAGCAATGTCAGCAAGATGTTGCAGGTTCATCTTTCTTCCTCTCTATTTTTGTGTATATGAATAAAAATTAATTTTTACCCTTTTTTTGAATTAATTTTCTTTGTATGCAACTAGAGCTTTGTACATCGAACTGTTCTTTTACATTGGATTTCTGAATCCATATATTTTCAAAGTTACATTTTGCCCAAATTCGAGTGACGATGCTTGGTAATAAACCATCCAAGCCTGCATATGTTTTGGGGGATCTCAACTTCAACCTGGAAAAATATAGATTGATATGCAAAATGTATAATCATTTGTTAGAGTTACTATTTTATTTAAAAGTTTAAACTTGTGAAGAGGATATTAATTTATTTATTTATTGTATTAAGACACCTCCTCATGTGCATATGTGGTTTGTTTTAAGCCTTAAGCCTTATGTGTTGACAGTTTTAATGTTTTTAAATAAGTAACAGTAAGTTTGGAATCAAAGACCGTTTGGTTTTTAGAAGTTACTATCTTATCTAAAAGTTTAAATTTGTAAAGTGGATATTGGTGCACTACCTACTGTATTGATACCATTGATGTGTTTTATTTAAAACCTTTTTGGTTCTAAATTTACAGGAGCTTCCAGTACATCAAAGAGCAGATGCAGTGAGCAGCTTAGTGTATGAAGCAAACGCAAGAATGAGGGACCCTGTTTATGGATGTGTTGGTGCCATCACCTACTTGCAGAACCAAGTCTCTCAGCTGCAAATGCAGTTAGCGGTGGCTCAGGCAGAGATTCTATGCATCCAGATGCAGCAACAAGAAGAACATCAGCCTCCAGCAGCCGCCGCCGCTGCCGCGGCTTTACCCACCACCCAGATGGACCACTACCCCCAACCCCAACCCCCTCTTGCAGATGATGACAAATCACTTCTTTTCTCCAGTAACAATAACTTCAGTAACCTACAACAGTATCTCAGCTTTGCATCTTCTTCTAGCAATAATAATGTAATGCATCAGGACCCTCTTAAGAGAGAGTCCCTTTGGACATAGCTTGAGTGTTTGTGATGACTCTTTCGCTAATCAAAAGTCCTGTAGTGTTTTTTGACGCCTTTTTCAATGTGTCATGGCCAGCTTTGTTTTATAGTTAATGGGGTTTATTTAGTTTGGTCAGCGGTGGCATGTGAGATATATATAAGATAAGGATTCGATACTTGTAACATCGTAACGTTATAACTTGAACGTCTTTATGATGTAATCCATCCCCATAATATGTGTATTTGTAGAGTAAGGAAGGAGGCTAAGGTTATGTTTATTTATTTTTTAACAAAATATATAGGGTTCCATCTTAAAATTAATTGAATGATGCGATTGTTTCTCCACATTTTCCATACCCCACCACATTTTGATGTGCTTTATAAACTCTTCCAAATGCAGATACTTAACATCGTATATTCACGTTAGAGTTAGACCAAATTAAAAATAATTGTTGTTATCATATATAGTTCAGTTAGATAAGCTAGGTCGTTAAACATATACAAGAAGCTACGCAAAGCTGCCTTAGATCTCAAAAAAGCTATGTCGAAAGCTATATATAAAAAGCAATATTTTCGTCATAAATAACTTACCAAAGAAAATATTTTCTTAAAATATATAGTGGTGTAAAATTCTTGACGAGATGTCTTCACACACTTTCCGCATTCAGTCTTATCATTTTCCATACAAAATGTTTTCTATTTTATATATCCCCAGAAAAGAAAAACATTTTTGAAATGATACATATTACAGAGATTGAACGTAATCAAAACGGGTATGCTTGACTCGTATCTAGGTATGTATGTATATTATATAAATATATAGATATACATATTTATATATAATATACATACATATGTATTTTATATATATATATAGAGAGAGAGAGAGAGAGAGGGAAATGTATATGTATATGTGCATATATGATAGATTACCCCTTGTTATAATTAATTGTCTAATTACACCAGGGAAAGTGGTTTGATTAAGTATATGTCCTTTTCAATAATCAATTCAAATCCTTTCATGTGAAGTTGACAACTGCATTAATTATGTATATAATATATTTTGACCTTTAAAAATCTGGCTTTAATTAACAGTGTCGTGGTGTGGTTTAAAGAAGTTGAGTTTTGATCATTTTTGTTATTTTTCTTAAGAATTTAGTTGAGTTCTATTAGCATGAACTGAGAATGGGTATAACTAGATTGAATTGAAGTATCCCTATAGAAACCAATCCAAAATATAACTTAATCTATTTTTAATTAATATCAACAGTCATTAAGTTTAACTAAGGGTTCTTTTTCATATAATTGAAACTATTTTCCTTAATAGTGATAATTTAGGTTCGAATTTTTCGAGGAACGAGGGTCTGAGTACTTAGGGTAAAAAGGTAAAAACAAGTTTGATCAGTAATTGACCGAACTAATCTTGAAAATCGTGTAATTACTTATAAAATTAAAAATAAAATTGCAACAGTGAATAATTTTTAGTCAAACTTAGAGGCGTTAATCTATTCTTGAAGTTGAATATGTTTAGCTCTTCATTTCTACGGCAAAAGTCAATGTCGTATACTTGTGACGATCTCCCTCATGGGATGAGTTGATAAAAATGGCAACTCTCTGACCATTGATATCTTCGATAAAACCAAAGAGAAAGAAAAATAATGCAACAAATTTTGCATCCAAAGTTCCGTTTAACTCTATGCTTTTACAACATTAGGAGCGAATTTAAGATATCTCGCAATGGGGAGAAAACAAATGATGATCTTGTACGATTAGATGGTTTTTGGGATTGTTAATATAATAAATTAATAAATTAATATCTTCATTACAAGCTTAAAGTTTCATATGATATGAAAATTCAATATGGTATATATCAAAGTTTAGAAACTTGCACGTGCAAGGGTGCTTGTACAAGGCTCAACATGAGGGTGTAATACAATAAATTTAATAAATTAATAGCCTCATTACAAATTTAAACAAACTTTTAGATGAGCTAGTAACTCAATAAAAATGAGAAAAATTAAGATTTTAGGCAGTGTTTTAAAATATTTATTGAGTACGTGCCAAAGTTACGACTCTCATAAACGTTGCATGTAAATCCGCCTCAAAACAGTAATTATCTTTTTGTTTGACTAACGGTGAACTAAATTAAGTATCATGGTAACCGGAGTAGCACACCTTGAAGTAGTACTGGATTTTGGATCAGTTTGTGATTATCTTGTTGATCAATTAACAGTGTGAAAGTCAAGCATGGTGCATTTGATGACTTCAATTTAGTATGTGTATGTCAAACATAGCACATCAAAAGACTTGTTCGATTGGCGCTTAAATGAAAACTGGGGTTACCGTGATTTACTTGAGTGGAGGAGTTATAATAACATTCTCTTTCCATATTTTAGCAATTTACTGAGACTATCATTAAGCTACTCCTAATTTAAGAGCTAAGAAGCTTTGGATCTATGCTTGACTATAATGTTAGAATAATGAGTTCTTGACATGTGACCAAAGCCTGTTTTGACCTAGAATTTTGAGTGGGTCATTTTTGTCGAACGGGTTGATTCTTGGTACCCAGAATTTTAGAAATTAATAAATTATATATACAAATAGTCAAAATTATTTAATTGAATTTTTAAAGTTCAGTTTCGATTATTAACTAAAATAAGAGAATTTCAAAAAGATACATACAGTGTTAAAACTAACCAAAATAATCGAATTTTAAACTTGCAAATATGATTAATTTTATTTCAAAAGAGATTGAAGACTAATATTATAACACTAAATTTGTTTGAGAATTAGTCTCATGAAATCTTTCATTGAAGATCAGAGATATATCTCTAAGGGTTTGTTTGGATTTGTTTTTTTTAAAAGAAAAGATCTTTTTTTCGAAAAAGGTTATGTTAACTTTGCAATAACTATTTGATTTGGCTTTCGAGAAAGCTAAAATTCTATAAAAAAAAAAAAGCTCAAATACATCTCAGATACAGCTTTTTTTAGAAGCCAGTTTTTTTAGCTTCTAAAAAAAATTTTATTTTTCAAAAATTATCAAAAAAAGACGCTTTTAGAAAAAGTCAATCTAAACGGGCCCTAAATCAGTAGGCTTGGTAAAATGCATGCGTATTTATTTCTGTTAACAAGAGCCCTTAAATTGTTAGGAGGCATTCATTTCGGTTTGGTCTGAACACATTATTGTTCCCAAGCCCAATCAAGATTTGTCGTCTAAGATTGGACAATGTCTAGGCCCTTGGGCGAGTATCGATTATAACTTGGTCCAAATTTCTCCATTTTGACCTGGCCTTCATTACGTAATCAACATCAGCACTAGTCTCTCTATTTCTTTTTTTGGACAATAGAACCAAGATATCTAAAATTTTCTTTTCACGTATTTAAGACTTGTTTGCTTTGGTTTTTATTACAAGCACTTTTCCTAATGGCTTGTAAAAAAAATATTTTTTTAAATAGCTAAAATTTTACTTATGAAAAAAGCTAAAATTGAATTTGTTTCTCTAGAATTTCAGTGTTTTACATCTAATCTAATCACTTTTGCTTCAAATAGAAGCCACTTCTCAACAAGGGGCTAGTTCCTCAAGTACTGCAAAATAGAAGATACATTAATGCTTTTTATGATGATATTTCGAATTTTCTTCAAGAGGTTTTGCTCTCCAAGTTGAACTCAAAAAAATAATTGTCTTGAGAATTGTTTTTGCATCCCTTTTTGCCATGTTAATGTTGATTGAGATAATTATTCTTTTCGTCAATAAAGTATTTTTAATTATTTATGAGTTCTAATGTTGGCAAAGAATTATAATAATTATATCATACATCACTAAAGAATAATAAAGTTAAAACATATGCAAAGCACTGCTTTAAAATGTCTATTAACTTTGTTTTTTATTTCAAATAAGTCATTCTTTTCCAATTTTAAAGTTATTATTAACGGATCAAAGATTTATATATTATGCCATTTTACATGTCAAACTGTTCAAATTGGGTGAGCTCTAATAGACTATCAAAAGAAATTCGTTGAAGGGGATTGACAAAATGAGAATGGATAGAGAGGAAAAGATAAGATTTTCTCTATGGGATATTAAATTTTAATATATCTCTATTCTTGTTCCTATTATTTATGATTAGATAATTTATTAATATTCTCTATTACGCTACATGTCATGAAAAAATCCCTCCGACTAAATTTGGAAAAACATTATTAACAAAATGCAAAACAGAAAAAGTAGTAAAAATAACAAAAATGTTATTGCAAATATCTAAGTTTCTGCTCCAAGTTTATAAAACTATCAACTTCTTAATATACAAGCAAGAAAAAAAGATAGAGAGAGTAGATATCCTAAGCATATAATTTGTCAAATATATTCTAAATAATATATAATATTAAATCATAATTAAATAAACTTTTATTAGATAAATAACTAAATAAAATTTTGTCAGATAAGTTAATGTTTAGAGTTATTTGGATAATAGACTTTATCATGTCAATTGTCATTATTTGATAATAGATAATAAGAAAAAGAAAATAAAAGTTGATGTATTAGATATCCAAAATAAAAAGGTATTCTCTTCTCTTTTCCACTTTGAAAATCTTCTAATGCAAAAGAATTGCAAGTTCCAATTAATCATTAATCATATCCCAGTATTTTCTGTTCCTCTAATATAACACCCATGCAACTTTATCTGTATGTGGTTCACAAGGCAAGTAGAATAAAATGTCTTTAAATATTCTTTTTGGCTAAGCACGCAAGTGATTCTAATTAAACCAAAAACAAGTCTTCAAAATATTTGTTAATTGCAATTGGTTGATTGATCAAGAGTAAAAAATTCTTCTATTTTGAATATTCCATAGTTATGTATATATATTTTGCCATGAACTTTTTTGTGAAAAATATTATTCTAATTTTTGGTGTTAAAAATAAATTAATCAAAAATATAGTTAGCTAATGGAAAAAATTATTGAGAAAAATAAAATATTTTCATTTGCTATAGCTAATGAGAACATTTTACCAATTTTATATGTCAATAACTCACATTTATTTTAGCTTACAACCCGAATTTGTACATGCACCCCTCTCTCGGTCAATATGATAATCAAAGCAAACACTAGAAACTATTTTAAGAGTAAAAGAAGTATATCCAATAAATTAATAGATTATTTTCTCAATAAAATTAATTGACATTTAATTATATGATTGCCTAAATCATATAAAATATAAAATAAAAAATATATCACATTACAAGTTGTGAGTAGTGTTTATAACCTACTAATAATTAGATTTATAAAATATATTTATATTTTATCTTTCTATGAATTGTAAAAAACAACAACAAATGATAAACAGAAACAAAAAGTACTTGTCCGTGCACCAATAAAGTACTAAACCAGTTAACTGAAATGGAGTAGAGAAGAAGGCCATGTGGTCCCCATATCGCGGCAGATTGCACCATTAGTGGCCAAGATTTTTTTTTTTTTTGGTCAAAATAAGCCAAGATTTGACCGTTGCGCGTTGAAGGCATTCGATTTGATTTAAATGTGAAATTTTTGTTGTTAAGTTATAAAATTTTTAACTAAAAAATTTTGGGTAAAATATTGTTGAATAAAATTTATTTTTTATTTAATTTTTTATTTTAGGAATTTAGTTTCTAGTTATTTTGAGTACAAATATACAAATATTAAATTTTTTAAAATATGAAAAAAAATGTATTTTTCAATATTTTTTTACGTAATGTAAAAACAATTTCTCAAAATCCTTCTTTCAAAAGCTCTAAGTTTTTTTTTAAAATTTTTTTTAACTTTGACTTTTGTAAAAAAAATTTTTTAAAAGTAGGCCAAACAAGTGTTTTAACTTTTGAACTCACGTCAAAAGTACTTTTAAGTGGCTAAAAGTTACGCCAAACAAACTCTTAGGGTGCATATGGAAACCCACTTGGTGATTGGATTTGAGGATAATTCGTGGGTCTTGTTTGCCTGTTGGTTGTATGGGTTGGCTAGACTCAAATATAGGGATGTGGTGCTTTGTTTTGCTAGATCTGAATCTTCTAGTTACAGATCCTGCTCAAAGTTGATCTCTTTTTGCTAGATCTGACATCGATGTTCTCAAGACCAGAGCTATGCTATTCGTCGAATGCAGTCCTTTGTTGCTTGTTGCCATAAGCACACTGGCAACGTGGTACTCCATATCCTTCTTCTTTGTTTCGTTGTAGAGGTGATAAGATCGTTTTTACTATTATATGTTCAAGCCTTGGCTCTAGTGGGTCCGTCCTCTCTTTGTGAACATCTAGACTAGCTAGGTGTTAGAGTCTCTTGGCCCAACCTCTGACTGCATGTCTAAGTTTCATTTATATTTATGCTTTGTTTTTCATAGTCTTTTTTTAAGATGTTTATCCTATTAAAATAAGGGTACATTTTATAAGATTTAAGAAATCATATCTTGCATCTTATAAAAATTTAAAACAAAATCATATTTTTTATCTTATAAGAAATAAGCAATATTTCCTATTTTATTTTTTACAACTATAGAATACATGTTACATATGATAAGATATCTTAAATCTTATAAGATATCTTCAAATTTCAATAGGATAAGCATCTTGAAATAAGACTATTCCAAACACACTATTAATCTCAACAATGTTTATGTTGTCTCCCTTTTGTTCGGCATTCTGTCGTCGTGTTTTAAGGATCTTTGTGAGCTTGTTCGTGCTTATGCTTACTTGGTAATTGTGGTCTGGCGGAGGTGCGATGGCGAGGCTTGCTTTCGTGAGTTGTTGATGGGTCGGTGTGGCTTAGATCTCGCCAGAGTAGCCATCGCTGGTGGTTCTCTTGTTAGATCTAGGGTTTGTCCATGGTATTACGTTGGACCACATCTTGTATGGCCCAAGTCACAGTGTTGGTTTTAGGTTTTGGGCCAGGTTCTTTGTATGGTTTTTAGTGTATTCTTCCAGGTCCTCGTCTATGTATCTTTGTGTTTTTGATGTCCAGCCTAGGCCCATGGTCTTAGGCCTTTGTTGTAAATCTCGTTGTTTAATGAAATTTGATTTTTTGATAAAAAAAAAGTTTGCACTCTCCAATTCTTATAGGGGGAGGTGTGAATTTGTTTAATTATAAGGTATAATTACTCTTTAGTAGCTTTTTGTACCCTATTATTCTTTTCATATTTGGTATATTTTACTATAAAATAAATATAAATATAAATAAATAATAATAAACAAAAAAATAAACTTAAATAAAATTAGAATAAATAAATTATTTTTAAAATTGATTTAATTTTGTAAATTTTAATAGAGTTGTTGATTATAATTAAATATTATGATTTTTGGTGAATAATAATTAATTTTGAAATATCATAATAGATAATATACTAATATTTGGTTTCATATATTTATATTTATAATTCATAATATTCTTAACAAGTCATATTTAATTTTATAATAAATAATATTTTATTTTAAATATTTTTAGTAAATGACATTCTTAATATTTGTTAGTATTAATATGAATTTAAAAACAAATATTTTTAAAAATTAAATTATTTAACTGTGTAATTACCATTTGTACAACCAAACATGACATATATACGGAATTAACGTGTAATTACGTTGTGTTAATTGAACACGTCTTGTGATCCAAGCTAATGCATAATTACTAGACAACATAGTTACTATCTTAATAAATAGTAATTACATAACCTGGTAATTACACTGTCGTGTCCAAACAGATCCTTAAACTTTGATCCATTGACAAAAGTGATTGTCATATTAATCCATCAAAATAAATGTTCCAAATCAGCAGGGTTTACGAGATTTTCTCCGCGTCTTGTAAAATATTGGAAATATTCCCTATAAATATACAAGATAGTGCAAATATTCTCAAGGATATTCAAGGTGAAATGATGAGTATAAAGTCCAATTCCATGATGCCATTACCCACAACCCACGAATAGGGCCAAAAAAAAAAGGTTAAAGAAGCACAAATCGTTTTTCAATCTCTCCTTCTTTTTCACCCCCTCGCATGCCCTTTTCTTTTCTCTTTTATACCCATACATGGACCAATCAGATGTCCATGAACTGCCACGTTAAAATCACCAAAAATATCCAAAAAAGTCCTCCATGATATTTTCTTTAGCTTTTTGGACTTTTATATCCACAACACATTTGACAAACAGTACAAGATATAGACAGACACGAAACACACCTCTCCATTAACAACTTTTCAAATGGAAGAAGAACAGCCACAGCCAAACCCAGAAGACACCCTTTATGAATACCCAGAAACAAAATTTATGTATGAGTTGGAGAGTGTTCTTGGCATTGAAGATGATGAGATGTGTGGCTGGGATTTCATGGGATGGAACAACTTATCAATTTATAATGGGGATGAAGATGGTTATGGTGAGCTGCAGAAAGCTGCGGCTGGAGTTTCTTCTAACATGGTGGGCCAAAAAGATGAGAGCCACATGATTAGCATAAAAGAAGAGGTCTGTGATCAAGTTTGGGATAATGATAATGATGATGATGATGATGATGATGATGAGAAAAAGTTGTGTCTGAATTTGAGTTTGAACCATCAAAACGTTTTGGATGCTTGGTCTGACCGTGGACCTCTCTGGGCTGATGATAATATGCTCCCCTCTGCAAGTCATGCTTATGTTAGTACGCTCAACTTACTCCTCTTTCGTTAACTTATCACTTTATCTAAAAGTTGAAAGTTTAGGTTTTCAGAAACGATATTTATTAGTATTTTTATTTATTGTATTAACACATAATTTTAAGTGTAGACATAGTTTTTTTTTTTAGTTTTACACTTGAACAGTTTTAATATTTTTAAAAAAGTGAATTATGAACCCATAACTTGAATTCTGATACTATAATAGAGTTATCATTACATCTAAAAGTTTAAATCTTCAAAGAAGATATTAGTTTATTTATTTAGGTTGCGCTGAACTATCATATGGTTTATTATAAATGTATGTTAGTCCGTGTAATTTTAAAATAGGTATGGACACTCATTTTATGAGACAAATGTGCTACACATTTATGGATCAGAGGAAGGTTTTGTGTTTATTTTTGAGACATGTGTTGTGTTTATTTATTGGGACATGTGTACTATATATTTCAAGACCACATGCACTTATAATAAATCATAATGGTTCTGGTGTAATTTATCCTTTTATTTATTATGTTAACATTCATAAAATGTTTTGTTTCATTATTTTGTGTGACAAAGTTGAGAAAATTTTTACCAACATGCATGTTTGTGCTCAATTTTGTGTTATATATACACAAATATTTCGTCTCTTCCACGTTGATAACGGTTTTGTTGGATAAGATTTTCACTGTATCTAATACCAGTTAATTTTAATATGCAACTCCATATTTCGTAACGCTGCCTTATGTGTCTTTTAGATGGGAGAGGTGCCAGTGACGGAAGAAGAGAGAACAAGAAGGGAAGCTAGTGTACTGAGATACAAAGAAAAGCGCCAAACGAGGCTGTTTTCCAAGAAGATAAGATATCAAGTCCGCAAACTCAATGCTGATAAGAGACCTCGAATTAAGGTTAATCATATGTCCTTGGCCTCAGTCTCTTTTTTTTTTTTTTTTTGAAAAGTCAAAATTTTTAACTTGTACAAAGAGTTAAATTTAAACTTTCTTTTCAATTAACATTTTAAGTTTTTTTCTAAATCAAGTCAAATAATTATTACAAATAAAACATACTTTTTTAATTAAAAATGTAAATTGAAAGAGTTAAAAAGGTACATGTCTTTTCAATAAAAATCACATTTCATCATCCTAATTCCTCTTCTGTCCAACAGAACTTTTAATCTGATCTTCTCTATATATACAACCTACTTTAGGTCTAGTCAATCATGCACCAGTTAAGAATATTATTTTGTCATCTAAAATAGCTTGGGTAAATTGCACCAAAATTCTCCTATAATTTATCATAAAAGTATGTTACCTCTTGTAATTCCCGCTTATTTTGAAACTACAAGGGAGTAACATGCACTTACAATAAACCATAAGGGAGTTTGATATAGTTTACCCAAATAACTTTTAAAAGTTTTTTATTGTTTTTTTCTTATCAGGTCATTGATTATTTCACTTTCTCAATTTATGTATTTTATTCAATTATAAAATTTTTTAATAAAAATATTATTAGTACAAACCACAAATTAAAATTTTAAATATATATATGTATATTTTTACAAATAAAATGTAAAATTATGTACATATATTAAAAACATGCATTTTTCTCATGCTTTGTATGAGGTATACTCTAGTTATAAAACAAGGGCTCAATTTACGCGTTGCAGGGTCGATTCGTGAAGAGGATAGCTGAGACAACACACAAATGCTGAACAAAAATATCTCACAAGAATATCTGACTGATCTATCTGTAAACACTTTTTCTTTTATCTTCCAATCACATGCTTCCTTTGTTTGTCTGTGAAAGGATACTTTTTGTGGAAAATTAATTTTCAGCGTCCCGCACTGATTAATATTTTTGACTTATATGTTCACGTGATATTCGATGGGCCTCCAATGCCCGCATTGATATGGAATTCAAAATGGTTTTGCAAATTATTAGGATTAATATTAATATATGATAAAACAAATGATCTTTTTATTTTTATGGTATTTGCCATTTTTTTTAATTATTTTTCAGTTGTGACATTATAATTTCAAATCTTAATAAATTTTGTGACACTGTTAGTGTTGAATTTGAATTCCTAAAAAGAAAAAAAAAAGACGTTAATATCACGTGTAAGTCACATACGATCTAAAACTCCTTTGTAAGTTCAGGATTTTTATTGCTTCTTTTAATGAAATTCAAGTGTGAGCATAATAGTGATGAAAAATTATAAAATTTAGGACTAAAATACCATAATTGAAGAATAAGGGAAAGAAATGTCGAAAAACAATAAAGATAAGAGACCATTTGTGTTACCAACCTAAGTAATCACTATAAAAGCAAGATCTTAATATGTGTATTTATGATAAAATTTAATTTAATTTTTTTTATAAAACAAATATGGCCATTTTGATACGCACCAGAGTCAAACTTTAATCTAATTGTCGGCTCCTTTCTCAGCTAAAAATATTCAATTGTCGGATGGAAGGGTTCTTTTTCCATCACTGATTAAACAATTTATCACTATTTAGATATTTCTTTGACACTTTTTTGACATATATACCTCCGTCCCATGAAGAGGAAAAACAATATGGTGGAGTTGTGGCCTTACTCTAGAATTTGTTGGACCATTTTTCAAATATGTTTGAGCCCGATTGTTTCCAAAACTGACTAAACGAACCAACTTTGACTTAATATGCACCAAGCCATCATTAATGTCATAGTCTTTACATCAATATAACATCATCTATATTTAGCACCCCCAAAATTCATTAATCATTTGAAAAACGTTTTATTATTGTTACATTATGTATCAACATCTACTATTTGTTTTGTATTATCAACAATAATCTCAGATGGCTGTGCAGGAACGGTTTGCCATGTTGGCACGAGTGGTGGTGCAAGGGTTACTCCTAGTCAATAATATAGGAATGAAAGGCAGAGGAGCAAACAACAAGATTAGACAATTAAAAAAAATTTGTTTCTTAACTACAACATTAAGTACTTGGACTACTAAATAATACATTCTAAATACAATTTTTTTAATATAATTTCATTTTCTTCTTTTTGTCCCGTTGTGATTTTTATTTAAATCGCACAAGCATAATTATAAAAATATTATTATTTCCATCTATTTAAAAAATTTATAAAATGAAATACTGACAGAATTTGGAAACGAAAAATGCATAGGTATTACGAACGAAACTTAGCAATGGGATGTGCTTTGTTAGTATCGACGGGATGTGCATTGCTTGTATCGATAGAGTTTGACACAAAAAAAAAAAAAAATTTCCTAATCACCAACAGAATTTAGCGGCAAAATGTACATTGTTAGTACTGGCAGAGTTTAGAGATGGAATATGTGTTGTTAATACGATGAAATTTAGCAACAAAATTTTGGTCGTTATATATGACAGAATTTAAAGACAAGTTTTTGCGACGGAATGTCCGTTGCTATTACCAATGGAATTTATTGACCAAAGTTTGTTGAAAATAGCGACACAAAGGCAATCGACTAAAATTTAGTGACGAGCCAATTACTAAATCTGTCGGTAATCCGTTACCCTTCCTTATTTAGTGAAGGATTACGATGGATTTTGTCCATCGATAATCAAGTTTTTTCTTTAGTTTAAGCGCGTTATATTAACTTAATTAATGGGGTTGATTTTCGGCTTTGTCCTTTGATAGTTGAATGTTTCGATCATCTGCAAACCTTATCTCTGTGGCCTTAGTGGATTTTTTTTTAGGATTTTAGTTCGTAACAAGGCTGGAAAACTTTGGCCGGATTTGAAATGGATTAGGTAAGGCATCCATTTACGACGTGGGTGGAATTAGCAGTTATAATTTTTGCGACATAGCACCCCTTAGTTGTTTCTTTAATTTTTTTCTGTTACATTTTATCAATTAGCATCAATTTTCTTTTCAATTTTTAGTGAATGAACAATTATAGTTAGATGAAAACTTGAAATTAAATCATAATAATAATTTATAAATATCTAAATTTGAAATTGGTTTTAAATATATAAATAAATTCTTTTTGCATTTAAACTTATTGAACAATAATTATATAATACCTAAATAAAATAAAATGTCATGAAAGAATATTATATCACCCTAGGGTCCTCAAGCTAGTAAATATCTTAGGTAGCATTGGTATGTGGCTTGTGGGAATGAGTTAAGAATAGAATAATGTTTTAAACTTATTCTAAGTTCGCGGTATGATGGATTACAATAAGAAATTTTATTTCACAGGGAATCCCGTCTCCATGGATATGAGAATAAGTATTCCTAACAAAATATAGGAGAGTGACCTAATTCTATAATTTTAGGCAAATCCCATTGTCTACATAAATATTTAAATTAAAAAAATTTAAAAAATAAAAATTATAAAATAAAAAATCTCAAAAAAAAGAAATCAAAAGTTCAAGAAATAAAAAATTAATAATTTAAAAATAGAAATTAAAGAAATTAAACAGTATGAAAATTAAAAAAATAAAAATTAAAACTAGAACACTAAAAAAATTAACTTAATTAGTACTATTATTCCGTTAAAAAAAGTATTATTATTATTATTATTACTGCAATAATAGGTACATAATAACATTAGGCTACACTAGTCATTTTATATACGTTGATCGCAATCTATTCCACAGTACTAATTACCAAAGATGGCTTGGAATCAATATATCTATCCTTATTATCATTCATAAAGTACAAATATGATATATTTATTATCAAATTCATTCCATTACGTAGCTCACTTCATTCTTGCCCAAATTTATTCAGTCATATTAATGGTCACTTTTTTTACTTGGCTTTGTTTTTAGACACTAAAGAAATGCTTCTTATAAGGTAAAAAATTGAAACTAAGATGTTTAGTCTATTTTAAAAAGAGATTATATGTAAAACCCAAAGTTAAAAAATTGAAAAATCAAGAGTTCCAATTTTGCGCTTTTTAAAAAAGACTTTTCACAAGCTAACATCATATCAAAAGTTGTTTTGATTCATCTTTTTTCAAAAATATTATTATGTATTTTTTTTTTAAATAATGACTAGGATTAGGAGTGGAAATATCCGTTACGCATCTGAATCCGAATCCAAATCTGTATCCAAACCTGATTCGATAAAAAAATTATGAAACTTTGGATATAGATATATTCAAATCCGATATCCGATAAAAATATCTACGCCACTTAATGCGCTGAAATACCTTTTTGTGTTGTATGGCGATAACCAATTCTGCGACAATCCGAGTCCGTACCCGTGCCCGAATCCAAACCCGTTTTCAGTCTTGTATAAACCCTAACCCTAATTCTTATCTCCTTTCCCTATGGCCACCGATGCCACCGCCAAATTCCAAAACCCTGACCTCTTGCCGGTCCCGCAGCCACCGGGCTACCATCCGTCGGTAACGGTCTCGCCAGCGCATGACGGCCTCCATTTCTGGCAGTTCATGGTCGCCGGTTCCATCGCCGGCATGAGTGAGCACATGGCGATGTTCCCGGTCGACACTATCAAAACCCAAATGCAAGCTTTTACATCTTGCCCTATCAAAACCGTTAGGATCAGTCAAGCCGTTAAGTCCGTCTTGAAGAGCGATGGGCTTCGTGGGCTTTACAGAGGGATTGGTGCTATGGGCCTTGGAGCTGGGCCAGCCCACGCTGTTTACTTCTCGGCTTATGAGGCTTGCAAGAAGGCCTTTGCAGGTGGGAACCCGGGTAACTCGGTGGCGCACGCCGCGTCGGGGGTTTGCGCCACGGTGGCGAGCGACGCCGTGTTCACGCCGATGGATGTGGTGAAACAGAGGCTGCAGTTGACTGATAGTCCGTATAAAGGGGTGATGGATTGCGTGAGGAGGGTTTTGAGGGAAGAAGGGGTTAGAGCGTTTTACGCGTCGTATAGGACCACCGTTGTGATGAATGCGCCGTTCACTGCGATGCATTTCGCAACGTATGAGGCGGCGAAGAGAGGGTTGATGGAGGTTTGGACTGAACCGGAGCATGTGAATGATGAGCGGCTGGTGGTTCATGCCACAGCTGGAGCTGCAGCTGGGGCGTTGGCTGCCGTGGTTACGACACCACTAGATGTAGCGAAAACAAAACTACAGTGTCAGGTGTGTATTCTGGCTATAACTTTTAGTTGAATTTTACTTTCTTTTTCTTTTTTGTGTTACTATGTGAAAAAATTGCAATTTTTAGGCTGATATATGGGAAAAGATTTAATCTTTATGTTGTTATGTGGAAATTCACAGGAATCTTTGGGGAATTTGTATGCTGTTTTAGAATTTAAGTATGGGTATTTATCTCTATGTTGTTTTTTTAATGTACTATTATTAGAAGTTCTACTCTTTTAGTAGCTAAAGATGTGAGCTATCCTTGTTATAAGTGAATTGAATACTGATAATTTTCTAATGTAAAAGATGATAATATATGCAATTTCTGTGTTTATGATAATTGAAGTGGCTTTTGTGCTCTGCTTTAATTCTTGTTACTTTTCTCTCTTCTTTCCGTGTCTTTTTGGGCAGTACTTTGTCTTTATCACTACAAGTAGGATTTTTCTGCATCAAACACAGGACTTATTCAGTTTTCCTCTTAGGTTAACTTCAGTCATCCTGTATGGTGTTAAAGTATGACATTGTGTGTTGTTTATAGGATCCTTAGGTTCTGATATTGCATATGCCCGATGGATATATTATTTGAATGTTCAGGGGAAAAGGTTCATGATAGAATAACTCAAACTGAATCAACAAATATATGGTACATGCAGGTTGTATGGGCTGTATAAATTATGTTCTCTGTTATCCTTGAACTGAGGTTCTTATCCATTTTACAATCTGTTGTTTCTTGGAAAGTTTGGTCATTTAATTTAGAATTAGTCATCATCCTCTCTTCTTGTCAACAAATGCATATAGGTTCTACTGCAGGTGCACTGAAGGGTTTTGTATTTCACATGCTGTTTCAACTTTTGCCCAGAATCTGTTTACATTATGTGTAGTCTGTATTTCTGGTTGAACTACTGGTAATGTGAATGAGAATGAAAAGATAAGTAAGGTAGCTGATGAACATAAACGTTGGATGCCATAGTATGCTGATAGTATGCACAGTGAGGTGACTTGGTCTGATCATGGTTTAGGTCTTTCGTTTAAAATCTTTTTAGCTTGACCGTGCTAGTTAAGGTTAATAACCATATTCCGGATGTCAAAAAGGTCAATTTGGCGCCATAGGCCGAGCGCTTCCCTTGTGAAAAAAGAGGTGGCGTGGTATTCCACAGAGAGAGGTTATTTGTGGCGCACCGTAGTGCGATTGGCGTATAGTAAACAGTTTTTGTGGGGACTCCTGGCTGCTTTCTGCTCAGCTTGCAGCTAAAGCATGGGGATTTCCCTATATTTCTATTGTCATCTTTTCTTGTGTAATTTCAGTTCAGATGGCCCTGGACTTTTTCGGCATTTTATTATATTACGTGAAATGATAACTTTTGGTTTTCAATGTTTTTGATTCAATCTCTTTCTAACTTGACCTTCCTAGTGAAGATTAATAACTGAAGTTTGGATATAAAAAAGGTCCATTTCTCGCCATAGGCCGAGCGCTTCCCTCGTGAAAGAAGGGGTGGCGTGGTATTCCACAGAGAGAGGTTATTTGTGGCGCACTGTAGTGCGATTGGCGTACAGTAAAGTTTTTGTGGGGACTCCTGGCTGCTTTCTGCTTTAGCCTGCAGTCAAAGTGAGGGGATTGCCCTATATTTCCTTTTGCCTCCCTCTAAACACCCCCCTTCTCCCGTGCTTCTATGTCTCTTTATTTCTTCTTTGTCGTAGTCTTCTTCTTCTTCTTCTTCTTCCCCGCCCGCCTCTCCCCTTTTCCTTTGGGTGTAATTTTGCTGAGATAACCATGGTTTTTGTCATTTCATCTGCATGACATGCAATGACAATTTTGGTTTCAGAAGGTCTTTGATTCTGTAAATGAACATAATTTGGACACCAAAAAGGTCACTTGGGCACTACAGGATTGCCCTATATTTCCTTTTCCTTCCCTCATCTTTCATGCTTGATTTTAATTTTAGGTGAATAACCATGTTCTTTTATGTGACTACCTGCTCATGTGTCCATTTGTATCATGACTTTGAACATTTGTCTCTGTAGTTTCTCTTGTTCTTGTATTTGAGGTTAGGGATTTCACCTTTCTCCCATCTCATAGGTTTGGAGATTATTGATTCAAATCCATCAGGTTTGCTATGGTGCGATTGATGCTAATATGTTGTGAAGCTTCTGTATAATCTCATCCAAAATTTTGACTTTAGTTTTAGGTATGTGTGCTCTTCAAGTTCGTGGATATACATTTTTGTGTATGTGTGAATGTACATATGTGATTATTGTCCTACAGTGCCTTTTGCAGCTCTCATGGTGGTTGTCTTTCAATAACGGTCATCCAATCATGCATGTCTTTCAAGTAGATTAAGTTCCAATATTTAAATTTCGGGGTATAAAGCTATGTTGCTAGCTGCATAGCTAAATATTCAGTATGAATTTCGGCTAGCTTTTTATGGTGTCAGATTGAGATTTATAGGTAGAGGGTCCTGAAAAGTGGGTGGTTTTCATTTGTGCAAATGTATAGTGGCATATTTAATTGGATGTTAATAAAATGCATCCCTGCAGGGTGTGTGTGGATGTGACAGATTCATAAGCAGTTCTATTAGTGATGTAATTCGAAGAGTAATTAAGAAAGACGGATACAGTGGCCTCATGAGGGGCTGGATGCCAAGGATGCTCTTCCATGCTCCTGCTGCTGCAATTTGCTGGTCAACATATGAAGCTGCCAAATCCTTTTTCCAAGAACTGAACTCTAGCAACACCAACAATATCGCCTGAGACATGACTTTCAAATTAGTAGTAGCGTCCATTTTATGTTTCTCATACAATAGGATTCCTTTAATAAAGGACGAGATCTGTATGTGCATCAGGATGAGTCAGCTGCATGGACAGGCATAATTAGGGTCGATATGGTCTGTGTAACAGGTAGTTACTGAGCAAATTATTGGAGAGGATCATTATTTATGTCTATTGTATAAATTGCTATCAGTTGGTTTAATAAGTTAGAAAAATGCGGATGTCTTCTTCAGCCCCTAAAAATTTTTGGTTAGTTATTAGCTTTTTCTGTAATCTCATTCGTCAAGGAATTTTTGTACTTGTGATTCATGCAATCATGCAGATATAAGGCAATTCTTTGATATTGCTCGGTGAATATGAATTTTTTCTTTGCATAAATTTAAATAAATGAAAGTGATTTCAACTCCTAAATTCCATGTGGATATACAAATTATATTTGTAAATGAAAGAAACAGAATCACACATGCACAGTGAGGTTGATGTTGATGTAATACAACAAAATATGATATGCATTTGACAAAACAAAAAAAAAAAAAAAGAAAAGAAAAAAGAAAGAAAGATATAGAGAGAGTCTTTTATGTATTTAGAATCAATATATATAATTTCTTTTGTTTTATCTTTATTCATCAGTGAGATAGAGATGTGTTAAATAAATAATCCTGATCACATGGAAGGCAAGCAAATAATAAAATAGAGCTGTTGCTGCTCCTCTACCGCCTCATTCGCTGCCACTCCTGCTTCTCTTCCAACTGCTGCTTTTGCCATGCTTCTGCCGCGTTCTCACTATCTTCATCTCTCTGCCTTATATTGATCTATGCTTGTAGCAAAAATAGAGCAGAAGAAGGAAAAAAGGAGAGAAACTGGACTGCACTACAGTCAAGGTTAGTGTCAATATACTTTCATTTTTATTTTTTATTTTTGTTTGAAATTCTTTCAAGCGTCTCTTCTCTTTGGTTATGTGTAATTTGACTGCCTCGTAACATGTATAGTGTAATGATGTTGTACAATTATCCGTGTATATGATTTGTGTTTGTTGAAAGGAGCAGTTTTCTGATTCTGGAAACGTAATCTCTTTGTGATTTTATGATTATTTATTTGTGCGAATAAGCTGGTTTCTGTTGACACTTAGATATGTTCTTCTTTTTAGATAGTAATTAGGGATTTGTGGTGGTAGGACCTAAGTGTTGTGAATGTTCTCTTACTCTTGGGCAGTAGGTAGTGGTTATTTCGGGCTAGTTTGGGGTATGAAAATATGAGGAAGAATATGGAACTGAGGGTTCAACTTTATGAGAGGTTTGGGAGTTTCTGTGAGCTGGTGGATAGTACTATGTCTACCAATTAAAAAGAAAAAGAAAAAGATTGGTAATAGTCATCCATCACTACTTTTTCCATCATAATAGGTACAGTCGTTCTTACATGGCATGTTCAAGATGATTAATGCTGTCTGCACACCCTTTGTTAATTTATGGAAAGTGATCTGTTATTTTGAAAACTATTACTGGATGGCCATTCTTATAGTCTGCCTTTAAGCCAAGCTGTAACTCTCAGTAGCCTCGCCTCTGTTTGCTCTTACAAATTGGTGTAATTGTTGGAAATCGATTTGAGTTGCTTCCCGTTTGGTACAAAGATGCAACTAGGCAAGGCATAGGGCACATGTTTGGTTAAGATGTTCCAGATTCCACCAATTAATGGACTTGGAGATGCAGACTTAGCACAAACATTGAAAAGCTATCTAGGCTATTATATAACGTGTAGGAGTCAAATTTTTTACTTTATTGATTGCTTTAAATGAATAACTTTCCCGTGTTACAGAAAGTTTAACGTAACACCAATCACATCCAATCTGGTGCAACTGCTGGAAATCGATTTGGATTTTGTTGAAAAATGCAATTTTGGAGGGTTGGGTATCAGTCCATTGCTACTTGCGCCAACTGTGTCAGGAAATAATGCACACATGTATATATTCAACAGGAATGGACTGTTTTTGCTGTACAATGAATGGAGTCAACCCTTAAGGCTGTTAATGCTCAGAAAGGTCATAATCTCATGTTTGTCTGCTCATTTCACTTGAACATTTGATAGCCAGGATGGATCCAACTAGGTCTGTTTAAGTTTTGATAGAGTTTTTTGTCAATGGTGCTTTGGGTGTGCTCTATGGCTTCAAACCATCTTGCAAGCAATTTGGAGTTTCTCAATTTCTTCTGTTGTGTGGAAACGATGATTGAAGATGGTAAAGTCAGTCTTGTTGAAGATTCCCTTAGGGCAGGAAGTGAAAAAGGTGATGCAGATAATGAGTTGGTGGTTCACATAGCCACTAGAAAATCTAGATGGACTCTTGTGCTACAAATATATATGATGCCTGTCTCATTTAAAATTATGTATATATTACAATGATTTCTGCATCATTTTTGGTTATATGTTTCATTAAGAGAATATTTATCCATCCATCCATCAGCTCTACTGTCTTTTAGATTTTTGGATTTGCTTGTAGGTTATTTGCAGTTGGTTTGGAATCTATAGGGTGATCTACATTGATTAATACTGGAAGATGAACTTCTTGAACTGCAGAAATATTTTTAATTGTGTAGACCATTGTAATATAAACTTTGGTTCATAACTGATTTTTTCCAAAAATACTAAATACCCATTTTGTTTTGAGAAACTAATTGCCCATTGTTATCAAAGATACATAATGCTTGGTACTGCATTTAGTGGTTACCCAAGTCATTGTAGTTCAACTAATACTTATATTTGAAGGTTTTTACTGATTACACTCATCGTGTCTTTTCTAGAGTAGTGTTGAGAATGGAAACCTAAGGGTGTCACTGTTACCTGTGCAAAGGTATTTCACATCTTTCGTTCAAACATATACAAACTCAGTTTCATGGAGAATCCGTCAGGGAAAGGTCAGTTGAGATACTAATGTTGAAATTCATGGATCCACTAGTGAATATAATTGACTTGGTTTCACTGAGAACGTATTTCTCGTTTAGGAACTTCTGTACCACTCTTGGCATATTTGGCTCTTTTCTAGGCTTATTACTCTACATTACTTGGATAATTTGTGTGTATGCCGATCTTCTCTTGATATTCTGTAATCTATGTGCTGACATTTTGAATCGACTTGTTTTGTTAGCCTAATTAAATCGAACAACCCCATTAAGTTCATCTTGATGTTAGCGTAATTAAATCGAATAACCCCATTAAATGCCTATCTTTTAAATGGCTATTTATCATAAACGGATGTTCTATATCTTACATAGATAACTAGCTTATCAAGAAACACAGACACACTGATTTTTGCTTTTAACCTATCTAACACTTGATCTGCATATATAGTTGAGAATTATGACTGTATTCATTCATTAAAAGAATTCTCTGTGTTGATTAACAGAGAGCACATTTTTGCTTTGTTTCTCTTCGTACCGCTTTGTTTGCTGTTGATTGATGAAATTGAAGGATTGTATGGCTGAGCAGACATTTATAGTGTGTTTGGAATAATCTTATTTTAAGATGCTTATCCTATTGAAATTTGGAGATATCTTATCAGATTTAAGATATCTTATCACATGCACCATGCATTCTATAGTTGTAAAAAATAAGATAGGATGGATTGCTTATTTCTTATAAGATAAAAAGTATGGTTTGTTTTGAGTTTTCATAAGATGGATGTGATAAGATATCTTAAATACTATAAGATGTACCCTCATTTCAATAGGATAAGCATCTTAAAATAAGATTATAACAAACAGAGCATTAACTTGGAGAATTCTATTTGATGTGAAAGTTTTCAGTTGTTTGTTCTATAAGAATTGTTTATGTCATTCCATTCCACAAATGAAATACAAGCTATCCAACCCAATTAGTACCATTAGCAACAGACAGACTAGATGAAAGGTAAATGATTCTTTAAGAATTGTATATGTCATTATAGTACACATGTTACATGAGAAGACAAACTATGCAGAAACAAAGAAGACATACCTTTAATATTTTTAATGTTTTCTCTAACCTTTTTTTTTTTTTTAAATATTTTTTAATGTTTTCTTCTTCTGCTCTATTTTGCTGCATGCATAGATTGAATAATATATGAAGAAATAGGAGATGGTGGAGGAGGAGGTGATAAAGAAGCAGGGGGTGGTAAAGCAGCTGTTTTATTAAAAGTTTATATGTAGTAGTAACCGAAGAACACCATTCGACATGAGAATTCAATACGTTATTGTTCTGTATTTCAAAATTGTGTGCAACTGTTCGAGATCAGACAATAGAAAAATTAGCTTTTAACTTGTGGGTGAGGATCAAATATTTGAGGTTTTGTTCATTTATTTATTTGAAGGAGACACAATGCTGCGTTACATAATCACTATTCCCCTGAGGTGATTTACCCATTTTGTTGCTATCTATCAACAACGACAACGGTGTGCATCAATTTGAATCACACGTGCATTTGTTTCTCTATAAACATGACTCAATTTGAATCACACGTGCTCATTTAGCAACTGCTTGTTTTCTTTCACGCACTATAATGAATTGTTGCGATTAATTGGTCTAGTGATAAATCTTATAACCACTTGCGAATTTGTCTCAATCTCGAGATGTTCTATGACTAGAATCGCCGGGCAATGTAATCCTGTTCGTAAAGCGCAGCAAGTTTTGCTTTTACATTTGAGGTTATTGGTATGTTTGGATTGATTTTTTTTTTTTTAATGAAAAATACATTTTTTCCTGAAAAAGTTATATTAAATTTGTAATAATTATTTGATTTGGTTTTCGAAAAAACTAAAACTTTAAAAAAAGTTCAAATTTAATTTTTTTTAAAAGTCAGAATTTTTCCAACATATAAAAAAATTATTTTTTAAAAATTGTCAAAAAAAATATTTTTAAAAAAAGTTAATCCAAACGGGTCCGCATGTTGCCCTACAGTTCCCTTCGTTGTAGCTAAAAGTTCCGCCAATTCCTCACAAAATCCTCAGATGAAACTAAACGTCCTATGATTTTTTTTTTTAATCAATTTCCTTGTATGTTTGTATTGGCAGTTTGGCTGACACCATCATATCGTATAAGTGGGAATGGCTCCATATCGACAAATATCTGTTGCTGTACCTGATGATGCTAGTTCCAGTTAGAAGAATGGGTCAACTGGGAGTTGATTGCCCAACTTTTGAAGTAGACTAAGAAAATAGTTCTTAATACTCTATTTAAGTAAAAGAATCTCGGCTTCAAACATGAAGCACCAGTGGCCTAGTGGTAGAATAGTACCTTGCCATGATACCGACCCGTATGATGAATTAATTTGTGCATTTGGTGAAGGTCGGGTCCTCAGATTGATGTGTGTAAGTTTAATAAAGTGGACGGATCTGAGTAGATTTTAACAGGTGGGCCGCCAAAAAAATAAGGGCAGGAAGTGTAACTAGGAGTGAGCATGGATGGGATGATTTGGGATTTCAGCCAATTCTTGTCCATCTCAAAGTTTTGGGATACACATTTTCACTTTCAGTTTTCGCCCCAAAATATTTGCGTCCCGTTCTCGCGCCAAAAAATAATGACAGGAAATGTAACTAGGATTGAGCATGGGATAGAATGGTTCGGAATTTCAGTCAAATCCCCGTTCGATCCTTAAGCTTGGAGCATGCAATTTCGCTATCCCGTTCCCATTCCAAAATATTTGCATCCCGTCTCATCCTGTCCCATCCCAAATGTTTTGGAGATCTTAGGATGGGACAGTTTGGGTTTTAGGATTAAACAAGGATAGGAAGTTTAACAAGTGGCACGCCAAAAAATAAGGATGGGAAGTGTAATGAGATCTCTCAACTTCATGAAGTCAATAATGAGATCTCTTATATTCCCAGCCATAGTTGAACGAAATATTCTTTAGATTGTTAGAAAATTCTGGTTTTGAAATATGAGAATCTATAAAATCCTGCCTTCAAGGTATGTAACAATGCCATTTTCCTAAAGAATATTGTGTCACGACTGTGCAAAAGATAAAGAATATAATGAAGTTATGCTAATCTTTGTTTTGCACTTGATAGAAATTAGCCTTGAAAGATTTTGTATATTTCAAAAATTTGTGCAAAGTAAAAGATAAAGGATTTACTAAGGTTATTTTTCCTGCAGTGAAAACCTCTTTATATAGACCTAAAACCTACATATTTGAATATTCATGTCTTTTCATGAGAACAGGCACATTTTTACTGAATAGTTATGTCTTTTCGATGAATAGGTTTCTTTCTAGATTAATAAGTACCTTTATACAAAAAAAAAACTTTTTTATGAATAGATACCTTTATATATGAAAAGACAACTTTCTATAAAATAGTGCAAACTTTCACTCAATAGGTACCTTTTCATATGAACAAGTACATAGACAACTATTCTAAAATGTTATTTATTTTAAAAATGTTATAACATAATTTTTAGGTAGAGATCTGTGGAGAAGTAAATAGCAGCAGGATGAAAAGGACCCTCAGCTATCTACGATTAGCTGGATTTGCAATTAGTTAATGTTTTGTTGGAATTCAACTGATTACAACTTGAGAAGCTTACCATTTGGAGGATTTTTTTTATTTATACCCTAATTTTGAAAATTCCTTTAAAAAATACCCTTCTTTTGAATTCATTTTGAAATCTACCATTTTCGGTGTTTGAATTACCGAAACAGAAAGTGAGTTATTGTTTTTGAGATTTTTCCCACATTTGAATTTTAAATAGATTGCGTAATTAATGTAAATTCGATAATCGAATTATCGAAACGGTAGGTGAATCACCGAAATGGTAACTTACCTACCGTTCATGAAAACAAAACTCAATTCCATTGTCAAAAAACTTGCATTTGCATATAAGAAAACAAAAAGGAAACTCTACACAACTTGTCATTTGTTAGCATCATGATTCACTAGAAAACACAACTTGTTCAGTTGTTGTCCACTTTTTATAAGCGGTAGGTGAGTTACCATTTCGGTAATTCGATTATCGAATTTGCATTAATTGTGCAATCTATTTAAAATTCAAATATGGAAATTTGTGCAATCTAATAGAAACCACTCTGGCTTTACTACATCACAGTTCTATTCCTGTTACTTACTTGCTTGCAGCCTTGTTTGTGGCCAACTACTTAATTAATAGACTTCCTTACCATGACTTAGATAATCAATCACCTTACCAAGCCCTATATAATACACATTCTAACTACTCAGACTTGAAATTTTTTGGATACTTGTGTTACCCTTGGCTAAGGCCATACAACAAGCATAAGCTTCAGTTCGGGTCTACACCAGGTGTAGTCTTGGGCTACTGCTCATCCACAAAAGGCTTTAAATGCCTTGATAGGACTAAAAATAGAATTTTTATATCAAGGCATGACAGATTTGTAGAGCATGTTTTCCTTTTGTATCTCAAACCTCTCTGCCTGTTACTTATACTGAACCTTTACTGCCACCACCACCTTTGTTTCCAGCCCTATGTACTCCTATGTTAGTTTCTCAGGCTTTAAGTCTTTCATCTCAAGAACATTCATCCTTTGACATCACATCAGTTCCTTAGTTATCTAACAGTTTCCCTAAGAATCCTGAGTCTGGACATTCTCTGCATATTTCAGAGTTCAATTCTTCTCCCAGTGTTAGCTTAACTCTTCACAATCATCAACCTCTGTCAAAGTCTTTCTTCTATTCTTATCAGTCATCACCATTACACAACTTTGCATCTTTACAATAGTCCTCTGAATCTTTTGCTTCCTAAATCAGTTTACACAATCAACATGCTATGTTAACTAGGTCCAAAACAGGTTGTCTCCTACCCCTTTTATATTAGTTACACTCTGCTATTTCACTTCCCTCTTGTTCCCAAAATGAACCCTCCACTTATAAAGAGGCTTCTTAGAATCAATGTTGGATTACTTCCATGAAAGAAGAATATGAGGCCTTGTTTAAGCAAAACACTAGGACATTAGTTCCATTACCATCCAATAGGATTCCCATTGGGAGTAAATAGGTTTATAAGATTAAAAGACATATATATAGGAGCATTGCCAAGTTGAAAGCGAGACTAGTGGCTAAGAGGTACCACTAGGAACTACGTATGGACTATACAGAGACATTTAGGCCTATAGTAAAGCCTTAGACCATTAGAATTGTGCTTTCTTTGGCCTTGCATCATAAATGGCCAATTAGGCATTTAGATGTATCTATTGCCTTTTTCTATGGCTACATCTTTTAGGATATATACATGGTTCAGCCCCAAGGGTTTGTAAACCCTAATCATTCTCAGTATGTTTGCAAGCTTAACAAGTCTCTCTATGGGTTAAAATAGGCCCCTAGAGCTTGGTATCAGCTACTATCCTCCTTTCTGATTCAAAAGAGGTTTAAATATAGTCATGTAGATACTTTATTGTTTGTTTTGCAAATTGCTACTCAGTTTTTGATAATTTTGGTCTATGTAGATGATTTGATCATCCGAGGAAACACTACTGAAGCTATCAAATCTATGGTTGATGCCATGAGTTCTAAGTTTGCTGTGAAGGACTTGGGATCTCTTTCCTATTTCCTAGGCCTAGAAGTCTCTATAGGCTCTGACTATCTTCTGCTTCATCAAACTCAGTATGCCAAACAAAATTTCACCAAGACAGGTTTTGTAGATTATAAATCTGTGTCCATTTCTGTCTTAACCTCTCAGACTATTCATTTTGAAAACTATCAGCAATCTTTTCGGGATCCTACTCATTTCAGGAGTATTGTAGGGGCACTTCAATACCTTATAATAACCAAACCTGATCTCCAGTTTGCTATAAATAGTCTATGTTAGCATATGCATAACCCTACCGATGGCAATTATGAAGCTCTCAAGAGAACACTGAGGTATCTAAAAGGAACTCTCTGTAATGGGATGTTACTCGAGTCAGGAAATCTTCAATTGAAAGCTTTTATAGACTCGGACTGAGCATATAATGTAATAGACAAAAAGTCTACCACAGGATTTTGTGTTTTTCTTGGTAATAACTTGGTGTCCTAGTCATCTAAGAAGCAAGCTACAGTGGTAGGTCATCCATTGAGGTTGAGTATAGAGCAATGACTTATACTGTAGTTGAACTTAAGTGGTTGACTTATATTTTACAAGATTTCCATATTCAAGTTTCTATTCCTTCTTTGCTCTGTGACAACATATCTATTCTAGCTCTTGCTACTAATCTTGTCTACCATGTAAGGACAAAACACAAAGAGATAGATTATCACTCTATGAGGGAGCAAGCAATAGTTAATCAACTCAAAGTCTATTATATTTCTACCTCAAACCAGGTGGCAAACTTGCTTACGCAGGCTATATCAGTTTCCAAGTTTGTTTACCTAAAAAACAAGCTTCCTTTGGTCATTTCCTCAATTCAGCTTGAGCGGGAATGGTAAGAGAATAGTGGAGTACTTATGAGTTTGTTAATAGTTAGAAATGCCAGGTAGATACAGTTAGTAGTTATGACAGCTGGATAGAAAATATCTTCTCCTACTGTAATTAACTCTGTCGTAAATAGGTCTATAAATACCTAATTGACCTGATTGTAATTACTTGAACATCAATACAGTATGCTTTTATTCTCTCTCTAAGTATATTGTTAGTAATTGTACTGGGTTTGATCTGTGCCACGATATTCATACTTATTGTTTCATATGCTCAGGGCATCTGCCTTCTGTCTACCGGCTGAAAGGATTGGTCGGATCTTGAATCTTATAATTAAATAGATATTGTCAAGTTGAGAAGAATTTGACAAATGATATTATTTTTTAGCAATCAAATATATAATAGAAGATCATGTATACATTTTATCCCATTAGATTCTTGGGAGCAGTATAATTTAAATTGTTTACATAATATGCTTTATACAGTGATCATTGCATTTGGATTTTATTGCATATTATTGATTGCTTTTCTTATTTCTAGCATCTTATTTGGTACGACTAGTCTTTTTCTTTTCATTTTGGGTCTCTTTTAGCCCTAAGATTAGAGGTTACAATGTGAAACCACATAATTAGAATTTACAACTGAAGGGCTCAAATATTAAAAAGGAGAAAATTCTTATTGGAAAAGAAAAATACATAAAGTGGGCCAAAGCCCAAGTGAAACAAATGCCCAAACACAACACCTACGACCATAGCTTGGGCCAAGAGAAAAGGAAAACCAATAAATTAATGCTTTAGAGGCAAACAAATGGTAAATTATAAAGTGCACCTTCAGGCAACACACATGCCTATATATACATATTAAAAAAAAAAAATAAAGAGTCATTTCTCTACTTAAATCTCACTCTTTTTGCTCTCTTTCTCTCTCTCTCTATACATCTCTATTCTCTATCTGTATGTCTCTTTTGTCTCTTTTCTATTTTCTCTCTTTCTCTGTTTTGACAGTTGATTTGTGTTAATATTATTTTTTTGATATTGCTAATAGGTTGATGGTTTGATATTATTAACAATTGATTGGATTGATATCGAGAAATGGTGGTGAATGCAATTGATTGATGGGTTGCATTTTCGTAACAATTGGTTCTGATGGTTGTATACATATATATTTGAAGGATTGGTATTTATTTAATAGCCTGTTATTGTTTGTTCAGTTTTTTTATAACTGCTTGTTTTATAACCTATTATTGCTTGTTCATTGTTCTATAATTGTTTATGCAGTAGACTATTATTGTTTGTTCAGTATTCTATAATTGTTTGTTCAGTAGACAATTATATTTATTCAATGTTCCATATTTGTTTGGTCAGTGATCTATAACTATTTGTTCAATAGTCTGTAATCTATTATTGGTTGTTCAGTGTTCTATAACTGTTTGTTCGGTGTAATCTATTATTGTTTGTTTGGTGTTCTATAACTATTTGTTCTGTAACCTATTGTTGTTTGTTTAGTATTCTATAACTGTTTGTTTAGTAGGCTATTATTATTTGTTCAGTAGTAATAGCTTGTTATTGTTTGTTCAGTGTTTTATAAGTATTTGTTCAGTAGACTATTATTGTTTATTTAATAGTATATTATTCATCAAAATATATGTTTGTAATTGAAATTGGTTGCATTTGTATTTAACATATTAGTATAAACACATAAGCATATACATAAATTCAGTTCTAGTTTTGCTTCGATTTTTTTTTGCATGTTGTTGTTTCAGATTTGATGTTTTTAAATCATTTGGATGTTGTTGCTTCTAATTTGATGTTTTCAAATCTTTTGAATGTTGTTGCTTCCATCATTTTATTAGATTTAATCTATGATTTTGATTTATAATATCTGTTTAGTTATTGAAAAAATTAAACTAAAAGTAGGTAGGGTTTGTGGGATTTAGGTTTGAATTGGAGATGTTATGATAGAGAAGAAAGAGGAGAAAATTGAAGGAAAAAAAAATGAAGTGCTTATATAGCGCTTGAAATACACAGGGCGCAGATGCACGTTGTAACATGCACTTGCAGGTGCACAATATGAGGTCCTGCAAACAAACAAACGCTTTAACTGCAAGCTTGCAGGCCTTGTATCACTTCTCTCTCCATTCTTCCAATAAGTCAAACCAAAAATAATATGGTCGACTCCACACTAGATATAACTTGCAAAAGATTGAAAAAAGGGCAAAGCAGCCAAAACAGCAAAGGCTAATTGCCAAACCCAATGAACCTTCATTTAACGCAGTGCACAACCCTATAATAAATGCAATCACCATTCCTATTTTTGCAATTATAGGAACATCATTGCATAGATGTAAGGTTTAGTAAGCTCGTGCTGCATTTGCTCTGCAATCTTGTCCATATTAACTAGTAACCTATTAAATGCTGCTATGAAATGAAAAAAATAGAAAGAAGAGAGGATACCACAGCAACTACATCTGAAACAACAAATGTTTTAAAAGTTGCTTTCTTAATTAGAACTACCATCCCTTGGTTAGGGCCTTCGTTACCGTCATAGCCACCTGGAAGGGTGAAACCAGCTACAAAAGTGACTGTCGCATTAAGTGTTGCCATTATCAATTGTGTCTCACCAAATTTTCCCAATTCTTCTAAAATTTGCCTATTTGTCAATCTCCTCTCTCTTATATCACCTTTATCTATTAAGTTTTGATGTCCTTTCTTGGCATCCATCTCTGATAGTTGATCTAGGATCTTATTTTGCAAGGGTTTTGTAATTTTTCACTTTAGAGGAAAATTTGTGATCTTCTCTATAATTCACAATGCCTTGAAAGTATTACCAATTCAATACGAAATTAAGACACATTGAAGCCAAGATAATAATATCAATTTGACAATTGGGAAAGCACAACTTGGTAACTCCAATGATAATATTCAAAATGTACTTCGAATACAAGAAGAAAAAGGAAAAACATTAATAGGAAGCAAAAGGTTTGTACCACCTTAATGTAGTATATATTGTCCTTCGCGGACATTCTAATCAATTATGTTGGAAGGAATGCACATGATAACACCAAGGCTCGTTTGGTAACACTGTAAAAAAATTTTAAAATGAAAACTAGAATCATAAATAAAAAACTATCAACAATAATTAGAAATAGAAACTATAAATGTGTTTGTTAAATTACAGAATTTATAATCAAAAACCAAAAACATGTTTGGTTGTCCATAGTTTACAAATTATTTTTGTCTCTTATTTTTCATTTTAGTATTTTATGTTAAATAGAACATATTAAAAATATTTGAGAATATTTTGTAAAAGAATAAAGAGAATATTTTAGAACAAATTTTTTTGAGATTATAATTTAAGAAAATAATTTTAATTATTTTGAAAATATATTTCTATTTTCATTTTTTATTTTTAAAATAATTTTAATTTTAATTTATTTTTATAAAATAATTATATTTATTAAAATAATTTTAATTTATTAAAATAATCTTTAAAGTATTTTTAGTTTATTAAAATTATTTTAAAAAATGTTTTATTTATTTTTTAAAATTGCTTTTTATAAAATTAATTTTATCTTTTAAAAAATTTTTATAAAAATTTTTTTGAAAAATATTTTAAATAATTTTTTTGAATTTTTTTAAATAATTTTAATTTAATAATTATTTTTCAAAAAAATTAATGATTTCATATTAATATTGAAAAGATAGTTCTAAAAGATGCTCACCACAAAGTGAATAATAGTTTTGAAAACCTGTTGCCATAACATGAGAAAAATCACTTTTTCTTGGTTACTAAAGTTGCAAAAACATATTGTTGGTTTTTCTTTTTTCAGAAAACGAAAATAGAAATAAACAAACTAGTTTTCAAGATTTGATCAACAAAAACAAAAAACTAGAAATAGCAATGATACGAAACGAGCCCTAAGATTGCCACCTATTTTCAAAGGAAATTCGTAGCCTATAAAGGATTAACTAGTCCAAAGGTTCCCAAAAATTTAAGGGGAAAAAAAGCAAAAGGATACTAAGGCATGATCTAGGAAAAGAAAATAAAGGTTTTATTTATTTAGTTTTTTGGATCTTTAGATTGTAGAAATAAAGTGATGACACTAATGGGCATAATAGTTCTAAAACTGAAAATACAGAACATTGTATGCTCTGAACTAAAAAATATATACATATATCTCAAAAAAAGGGAACAATACTAGTTAGCATGTGTACCTTTAATTTATAACAAATTCCTTGCTTCAGTAGCAGATCTATTGGAGTGCAGCCTTCCTTATTAGTGGCATTTGGGTCTACTTAGAGGTCATTTTTCAAAGGGCTCACTTTCAAGGTCAACTACGTCGCATATTTGGCAAGTAACTGGAGTGGAGTATTTCCATCTCCATCCTTTTGATTAACAAGATTGATTGCCCATCTTTGTGCTAATATGTGATCTACTGCTAAAAAAAATCGAATTAAAGCAGCAAGATGCAAAATATTCTGGGATTTGCTAATGACCATGTCACAACAATCTGGACAATGTTCCAGAAGCTTTTCCGTTATCCACTTGTCACCTCTCCAAGCTGCTATATGAAGAGCTGTCTTATTATCATCTTTGTTTACACGTATGTACGCCGTAGATTTGTCAACATTTAATAATATTCTTATGAGGTTAGCTGATTGTCGGATGTACGCCGTATCATACGCGTGTTGGGTGTTTTTTGTTTGTACCTCAAAAGGAATAGAATACTTCCCACATTGGAAAAGTGATAAATCTTTTCTCACTTTATATTAGATTTTACTCTAGTGGGCTTGTAAAAAAAAGGATAAGGGGTTGGGCTCGCGCACATGAGATTTGAGCCGATAGTTCAAATTGATGGATTTGCCCTCCTCTGCGCGCAAGATATACGTGAAGCTCGGTCCAAGCCACTTTTTAAAATTTATTATTTTTTATTTTTATAAGATAGTTTATTTTTAGCCTTAACGGAATAGTTCGAATTTTGCTCCTGGTGTTTCATTTTTTGAACAAGTAAAAACATATGCTTAAAAGTCTACCTGCAGTTTCTCTTTAGCTGTTGAAGACCAGATATTTCTCACTTTCAGCTGCATCATTTTCGAGCTACTCTGTTGAGCCTGAAGCCTATAAATAGCCCTCCATTCTCCAAGCTAAAGGCACTGGTACAAAAATCCTTCTCTTCTACTCTGTTCAAAAGACTACTGGGCATTTCATATTAAGTTTCTTTTGCTGTTCCTGAACCTAGTTCAAAACTAGAAGAACTTGTTGAATCCTGGGGGATACGTTTATAGTTGGGCGAAATATCCTTAAAGACAGTGTTCATAACAAGCCTCAAGCTACTATTTGATTTTGCTACATTACTTTTGCACTTGTTCTACAGTTGTGTTTATTTCCTTTAGACTACATTGTTCCAATAATCTTAAGGATATTTCCTACTACATAATGGAGTCTACTGGCCCGAATGGTACACCTTTGATTGCTGCTGCTCCTTCACAAACACAAATTGAACAAGTGCAGCCTGCTATCACTGTCTTCCCTAACATGACTGCGACAACCTTTGCTAAGCCATTTCTTGATATCTCAAAAATAGAAGTATTTGCTGGAGCTAATTTCAAGAGATGGCAGGAGCGCATGTGCACTGTCCTCGACATGCATGGAGTAGCTGATGCCTTTACCGATCCAAAACCTGATGAGTCGTCATCTAAACAATTAGAGCTTTGGGTTCATGCAAATAAGGTATGTAGACATACAATAATTAACACTCTTTCAAATGAATTGTTCGATGTCTACTGTTCCTATAAGGAAGCAAAGGAAATATGGCAATCTTTAATAACCAAGTACACGGCTGAAGACGTTGGAAAACAAAAGTTTGTCAGTGGTAACTATTACAAATGGAAAATGACCGAAGACAAAGACATCAAGATCCAAATCAATGAATACCACAAATTGATAGAGGATCTCAAGTCAGAGAAGATCATTCTGCAAGAAGAATTTGTAGCTGGTATCCTCATAGAAAAGTTACCTCAATCCTGGAATGATTACAAACAAAATCTCAAGCACAAACACAAGCAACTATCCCTTGCTGACTTGGTGACTCACATCATCATAGAAGATACTAACCGGAAGGAGTCCATTACTGCCAAAGGGAAGCAGATTGCAACAAAAGCCAATCTCGTGCAAGACAACAAGCCACATGGAAAGCCAAATAACAGGTACGAAAAGAAAAATGATTACAAGCCCAAAACTAATAATGAAACCTTCAACAAGAAAAAAGGTCACTACTATGTTTGTGGCAAACTTGGACACCACACACCTCAATGCAGACAAAGAAAGGGGAGAAATGACAATCCTGCTAAACCAAATGCAAATTTGGTTGAAGCAGATGATATTATTGCTGCGGTCATTTCTCAAGTAAATGTTGTGGCCAATGTGAGAGATTGGGTGGTAGACTCTGGTGTTATTAGGCACATTTGTGCCAATAAAAATGATTTTGTGTCTTACACCTAACTAAATGAGGGAGAAGAATTTGTTTATCTTGGTGACTCAAGGACTACTCCAGTTCTTGGGAAAGGAAAAGTTCTTCTCAAACTCACATCTGATAAAACACTGGCATTGAGTGAGGTGTTGCATGTTCCTAATATTCGAGCCAATTTGGTATCTGTGGGATTATTAGGAAAGGTTAGAGTGAAGGTTTCTTTTGAATCTGATAAGGTCGTGTTGACCAAAAATAATAATTTTGTGGGCAAGGGATATTGTAATCATGGTTTATTTGTACTCAATATCTCCCAAGTAATGAATGAAAATGTTGGTTCTTCTGCTTACTTGATTGATTCTTGTGATTTATGGCATGCTAGATTAGGACATGTTAGTTTGTCTTATATTAAGAAAATGCAATCTATTGGTCTTATTTCTAATATCAATTATTCTAGCATGAATAAATGTGAAATATGTGCTGAATCTAGACAAACTAAAAAATCTTGTGCTTTTGTCTTTAGAGAATCTGAGTCACTCAACCTAATTCACACTGATCTAGGAGATTTAAAACAAACTATGACTAGAGGAGGCAAAAGATATTATGTGACTTTTATAGATGACTTTTCTAGATATATAAAAGTATATTTGTTGAGAAATAAAGATGAAGCCTTTGACATGTTTCTGACATATAAATCTGAAGTAGAAAATCAATTGAATAAAAAGATTAAAAGAGTTAGATCAGATAGAGGTGGTGAATATGTGTTGCTAAATGAATATTGTGAAAAGGAAGGAATAATTCATGAGATCACACCTCCTACTCACCTGAGTCAAATGGCATAGCTGAAAGGAAAAATAGAACCTTAAAAGAAATGATGAATTGCATGCTTGTTAGTTCTAATGCACCTGATAATCTTTGGGGTGAAGCTATTTTGTCTGCATGTCATTTACAAAATAGAATACCATATAAGAAAACTGGAATAATCCCATATGAGTTATGGAAAGGGTATGCTCCCAATTTAAAATATTTGAAAGTGTGGAGGTGTCTTGCTAAGGTTATGTTACCTGATCCTAAGAAAAGAAAGATAGGATCTAAAACATCTGATTGTGTGTTCATTGGATATGCTAACAATAGTGCTACTTATAGATTTCTTGTAATCAAAAGTGATGTGATTGAATGCAATACTATTGTTGAAACAAAAAATGCTGAATTCTTTGAGAACGTCTTTCCTTTGAAAGCTGATAATATTTCTCGTGCACCTGTTATTCAAAATGATTTTGAAAATGACAATTTGAGAAGGAGTAAGAGACCAAGAAAAGAAAATTCTTTTGGTAACGACTTTTATACTTTTCTTGTAGAGGATGATCCTCTAACTTTTTCTGATGCAATTTCTTCTTCTAGTACACCATTTTGGAAAGAAGCCATAAAAATTGAAATAGATTCAATATTACGAAATAATACTTGGAAATTAGTGGATTTACCTCCAGGAGGTAAACCTATTGGTTGCAAATGGATTTTCAAAAGGAAATTAAACCCTGATGGTTCTATTGATAGATATAAAGCTAGACTTGTTGCAAAAGGCTTTACTCAAAAACAAAATATTGATTATTTTGATACATATGCTCCTGTAACTAGAATTTCCTCTATTCAAATTTTAATTACTTTGGCTTCTATCTATAATCTTTTTATCCATCAAATAGATGTTAAAACTGCATTTTTAAATGGTGACTTAGAAGAAGAAATTTATATGGAGCAACCTGAAGATTGTGTGGTTGCCGAAAAAGAAAATAAAGTTGGTAAACTACTAAAGTCGTTATATGATCTAAAGCAAGCACCTAAACAGTGGCATGAGAAATTTGATCAAGTTTTGTTGTGTGATGGTTTTCCATCTGTTGAGGTAGATAAATGTGTTTATACAAAACTTGATAATGGTGATTGTGTGATTATATGCCTTTATGTGGATGACATGCTTATATTTGGTTCTAGCCTTGATATAATACAAAGAACTAAAAGGTTTTTGTCTTCTAATTTTGATATGAAAGACATGGGAGAGACTAGTGTCATCTTAGGCATAAAAATCGTACGAAATGATAATGGTATAATGTTAAATCAAGGACATTATGTGGAGAAAGTTCTTAAAAGGTTCAATAATTTTGATGTGGTACCTGTGAGCACTCCTTATGATGCTAATAGCCAATTGAAAAAGAATAAAGGAGATGCTGTCTCTCAAAATATATATGCTCAAATTATTGGGAGTCTAATGCATTTAATGAATTTTACTAGACCTGATAGCTTATGTTGTGTGTAGATTGAGTAGGTATACTCATAATCCAAATCATGATCATTGGAATGCATTAGTAAGAGTATTGAAATTTTTGAGAGGTACCATGAACCATGGTATTAAATATAGTGGATTTCTCGCTGTGTTAGAAAGATACGGTGATGCTAACTGGATCTCTGATTCAGATGAGGCAAAATCCACTAGTGGCTATGTGTTCACCCTTGGTGGAGGTGTAATATCTTGGAAATCAGCCAAACAAACCATAATTGCAAGGTCAACTATGGAATCAGAGTTTGAGAGATGGCTGGTAATGAAGCCGAGTGGCTGAGAAATTTCTTGGCAAGTATTCCATTGGGAATAAAACCAACACCTTCTGTGTCTATGCATTGTGATTGCCAAGCCGCAATAGCTATTGTGAAACCAAAACCTTTAATGGGAAAAATAGACACATACGCTTGAGACATAATGTAATAAAGCAGCTGCTTAGAGATGGAATTATTTCCATAGATTATGTGAAGTCAGAGATGAATTTGGCTGATCCTCTGACTAAACCTTTGGGAAGAAAACTAATTAGTGAAACATCGAGGGGAATGGGACTGCTGCTTATTTGAGATATCAACAATGATGGTAACCCAACCTATGTGATTGGCAATCCCATGAATTAGGTTCATATGGGTAATAACAAGTCATTTGTTGATATATTAAACACTATTAAATTTTAGTCCCTCCTATAGTGTGAAGAGTGCAGAACTGCAAATAAAGTGAGGTTGAGCTATGCTCTTAATCAAATCCATATCCTTTATAGGTGGTGTATTAATTGCAGAATACACTTGATGGATTAACCTATATGAGTGTGGAGTGGGGCTACTCCTATGAAATTTATGACAAAATTTCTAGAGTACTCATGAATAACCAGGCACGTGCATGGCCTATTAGCGCAAAACGGCGATGAACAACAAATTGTGGGGGTATAATGTGATAGATAAGAATCTTAACTTATAATAAGAATTCTTGGTTCATAGAAGCTAAAAGCTTCACCAATTATTCTATAAGTTATATCTTATTCTATCTAGGTCTGGTTCATAGTCTAAAAGACACCAGATACGACGCATTATACTCAATGATATAAACCCAGCAAAGTTGTTTTCTTCTAATCCTTTTGAGTTATGTGGGGGATTGTTGGGTGTTTTTGTTTGTACCTCAAAAGGAATAGAATACTTCTCACATTAGAAAAGTGATAAATCTTTTTTCACTTTATATTAGATTTCACTCTAACGGGCTTGTAAAAGAAATGATAAGGGGTTGGGCTCGCGCGCATGAGATTTGGGTCGATAGTTCAAATTGGTAGATTTGCCCCCCCTTGCGCGCAAGATATACATGAGGTCCGGTCCAAGCTACTTTTTAAAATTTATTATTTTTTATTTTCAGAAGATAGTTTATTTTTAGCTTTAACGGAATAGTTCGAACTTTGCTCCTGGTGTTTCATTTTTTGAACAAGTAAAACATATGCTTAAAAGTCTACCGGCAGTTTCTCTTTAGCTGTTGAAGACCAGATATTTCTCACTTTTAGCTGCGTCATTTTCGAGCTACTCTATTGAGCCTGAAGCCTATAAATAGCCCTCCATTCTCCAAGCTAAAGGCACTAGTACAAAAATCCTTCTCCTCTACTCTGTTCAAAAGACTGCTGGGTATTTCATATTAAGTTTCTTTTGTTGTTCCTGAACCTAGTTCACAACTAGAAGAGCTTGTTGAATCCTAGGGGATACGCTTACAGTTGGGCGAAATATCCTTAAGGGCAGTGTTCATAACAAGCCTCAAGCTACTATTTGATTTTGCTACATTACTTTTGCACTTGTTCTATAGTTGTGTTTATTTCCTTTAGACTACATTTTTCCAACAACGCGTAGTGGAATCCATCCTGATTCATCTACTTGTTTTGTGAGTGTCGGGTTCTTGTTGAGTAATTTACTTGCGCATTCTGTTCCAAAATAAACTAAAGCAAATTAAAAGGATGATTTTGACCATATATATATATATATGTAGTATTGTCTTGCCCACAAAATTTACTTGCAAAACAAGCACCATAGGATGCAACGTAACAACAATTGAGTATGAATTACTTACCTGTACACTCATCTAATATTGTAGCATGTAAAGCCGTTTTACCACTAGGACCTTCATATTTTGGTGACGAACAGTTTGTCAAGATTAGGTCCGCAATTTCATGATGACCTTTCTCGACTGCTAAATATAATGGTGTTTCATCAATGTTATAATCAGGATGCTTAAAATGAGGATCAGATGAGACTAATAGACGGACTATCCCTCCATGCTTAATCTTCACGGCGTTGTGTAAAGCTGTGTATCCATGTTGATCCGTTGCCCGCATCATTTTCTCTGTTGTTTGAGCACCACTTTCAAGATGTTCTCTATCAAAAGCTTGTACGCATTCAATAAGTGCTTGGACAATTTTGATACGTCCATTTCTTGAAGCTATGTGCAATGTTGTTTCACCTAGTAAATTCTGCTCGGTGAGCATAGAATGTCGATCTACAAAGTTTTGGATCCGATCAAGTACCTCAAGGACACACTCTACAAAATCACCAAATTGGGACAAAACATGAAGCAAATTGTTGTTGGTTGTGGTTAACTGATGAGGTATTCGGCTATTATTTCCTACAAGGACATCTAACTGTTGTTTGAGGTCATCTAAATTACCATCTTGTGCATATTAATACATGTCAGTATTCATTTGGCTGCTATTATATATGTGATTTCAACAGGACAACTTAGCAAAAGAAGGTTCAGCAGATTTATGTACTTGTGGTTATTCTATCTGTGAGCAAGGGTGATTGATCGATACGCTTATGCTTTAGCCTCTTAAATCTGCAGTCCTCAACAATGGAGCCGTTGGAAACATCTCACAATCATCGTGCAACGCGCCAAGATATCACTTTCTTTTTCTTTTTCTTTATTTTGGTCAACAACATATCTTTCATGCATCGAATATTTAAGACGCAATAGTTAGTGTTGACTGGTCTTCTACAACAAAAGAATGAAAAAAGCAAAAAAAAAAAAAGAGGCAGAAAAGGACATAAATTCCCCACCATAATACCAAATGTCCCTTGTTAAAGAACGTAACGACCCAAAGTCTTTGTTTATAGAAATTGAAAGTGTACTCCAAAAATTAATGTCAGCTAAGAGATGAATTAAACTTTTCACCAAGTTTTCTTTATAGTCAAACTTCCCCACACGATACCAAAAGTCCATTTCTTGTTTATATGATTTAGAAATTGAGGTAGTACCTGCCATGGCTATATTGAAGACAGGGAACCTCTCTCCTTTAATTGTTCTTTCACCTCGAGACTGTGGAAATTGGGTTGGAAAAAAGTTCACAGCCCGAAGAAACTGTATCGATGGGATGACATTAGTACTTGGTTGATACATAGTGGCTATAAGACTGTCTTCAATAATTCTCTTATTTTTCTTCTTAGATTTAAGCAATTTGAATTATTTTCTTATGATTTAGAATCCCTTATTTTTAGTTTTATTCCAACAGTTCTCTTATTTTTTATCAAACTCTCAGTTTAGGAAATCTCTATTTTAGTTTTACTTAAACAACTGTCCTATTTTAAAATATTGCAGTGTTAAAGCTATGGAGAATAGGGAATGGGGAATAGGGAATGAGATTTGGATGTTGGCTTTGGGAGATAAAAAAACCCTTACATATGAGTATTTTGTTTTGGGGTTTAGGAAAAACCTAAAATTTGAGGAATGAGATAGGGGAACTGTTGAAGTACATTAGCATCAACTACTCCCCTAAATATTAGATTTTTGGATATTTGGATAAGTTATTGGAGTGAGCCTAATAGCTTGAAGTCTAGCTTTCATATGGCCGCTATCAAACTATTTTTGGGTGCATTTATCTTCCACATTTAGAGAGAGAGGAACAACCAGTGTCATGACAATGGAGTTGCTACCGAAGAACAAGTGTTCGATTCTGTCGCTTTGATGCTAGAAGCAAACTGTATATGTGTAGGAAAGTTGGGAAAAATCTTTTGAACAATTTGATTTGCACTTCGTGGGGTGTGGATTTAAATAGAATTTGTAAGTAGGCAGGTCTTTTTGTAAATGCTTTGTTCCCGTACCTTTGTTCTTTTGCTATCAATGAAAAATCTCACTTAGTCAACAAAAAAAAAAAGAAGAAATTGAGGTAGTGATATGCAAGTCTTTGTTTATAGATTAAAAATAAATATCTAAATTAAAAGAAATTAAATAAAATTTCATTAAGTTAATAATTTATTTTATAAAAATATTAAGCTTTGATTACATATAAGATAAAATAAATTAATAAAGTGTAACACCCGAGCCATGCATAAGTCTTACCGCTAGTATATAACCATTTCTGGACACTTTAATGCTTTCTTGAATGCATGCTATCATGTCACCTTTTGAATCGTAAAAGTACGAATATACATAAAGCTCGTATGAGTTGAGTTTTTCTAAGAAAAAAGTGAAGGTACATTTTTTTTTCGGTTGTAATAAAAAAAAAAAGAAAAATTCAAATTGAGCTACTTTCCATAAGTCAAAATTTTGACCTTCTCAAAAAAATATTTTTTCTTTCAAATTATATAGAAAAACTAAAACAACTTTTAGAAAATTAAAGGTAATATGCATGAGCACTAATATAATAAGTCGTTTCATTTTCCAACAAAGAATTTATTAACCCTGAATTTATTTTCTCTTGTCAAGCAGAGGAATTAAAACACGTATTCATAGCTATTACATTGTTTATTACCTAGCTACAATATGGCTTTGCGAATCGAACGACAAAAAAGATGAAAACGCTTCCAACAATCATATTTTCTAAAAAAGTTTGGGTCGTGCCATTCTTCGTATTTCCTCACTTATGAAATCTTTTTGTTGGAAAAGTAGTAAAATGGACTTAGAAAGTCATTCTAGCTAGTCAAGGTTTTCGAATCTGATTCTTTTTTTAAAAATTTTTTGACTGATAGCAGCTTGTTAAAATGGATTCCTACTCTTTTTTCTGTTTCTCTACTTTAAGCAAAAAGCCCGGCATTAAATTGCTTTTTTTTGTTTCTTTTCTTTTCTTTAGGGTATGTATCATTCTTACAAAATGGAAGTGCTCGTTTCCTTTTAAAATTGATACAAGTATCTGAATATATCTTTGCCATTAATTATCTTAATATATATTGTTGGCTGAAAATCACTGACTAACTACCTAGGGCTGAAAATAAAACTGCAAAGATCGAAAAAACCATTTAGGTCAAATCAATCGATCGTAATTTGGTGGTTTTTAAAGTGGTTTGGCCACTTATGGTTTCAATTTTTTAAAAATACAAACAAACGGTTTGATTTCCAATTTTAGGAGTAAAAAACCATAGTCAAACTAAACCGCCTGTACATGCACACACACAATTTTAATTTTTAATAATTTAATATATATAGTTAATGAGTTACACTTAAAGTTTCTTATATTCGACGTATGCTCACATATTATTACTTTTTTAGTCTATATTATTTTCTCTTACGGTCTTTTCTTAGACTTAGTCTTTAGGTTTGTACATCAAACAAATAATAAATAAACAACATAAGAAAGGCTCTTGATAGTGAAAAAGATATTGGAGGATTGAACTATTAGGTTTATAATTGTTGTTGGGATTTAAGAAATTATTGCTAAATTAGTATGATTATACTATATAACTAAGTATTAAAACTGCCCAAACCGCTAAAAAACAGCTCTAACTGAAATTGTTAATTTCTCTATTATTTTGGGCAGTTTCAGTTTTACAAAATTATAAATTGCCAAATTCGGTTGGGTTAAAAATTAGTAGTAAAACTGCCCAAATCACTTGTGTAAACCCTTATAACTACCTATAATATAAATTTAAAAGAAACTTCACATTTTTAAAAAGTTTTAGTTCATGATAAGAATAGATTATTTTTAACCAGTACTGAAGATGTAAGTTCCAAAGAAATTTTTTAGAATATAATTTAGCTTTTCTTTTCTATATATGCTCTACATTCTAATTAGCATGGTACAAATATATACTTTGTACCATTTGTTATTATGATTTATTTATTTTCTATTTCATGTATATTATAATGTGTTTTTTTTATACTATGTGATTAACAATATCAAAAACATATTCTAAACTTTATATTACATAGTTACACATGTTCATCGCACTAGTGTAACACTATTCTATACTATATAATAAAGAAAAGTCTACTATACTATATGATTGCCAAGTGTTGAATTAATATTAGTTTTCCTGTTCTTTTGTCACGTGTCAATTTTTTTTGCACTTTTTTTTTTGAAAAGAAAAAACATTAAACATTATTTTTGGATAAAATACGTGTTACCCTCTGTGGTTTGTATAAGTAACTGATTATCACCCGTTATGGTTTATATAAGTAGCGGATTATAGACTAAAATGCTCGCTACCCCTTGTGGTTTATATAAGTAGTTAATTAATCCCCTTACACACACACACACATTACCCCTGTGTTTTCCATAAGTGGTAAATAATCCCCAATTTTAACTTTTTTTCGTCTAATTTAACGGAGAATGCATTATACTCTCCTTTATTGCATGTCAGGATGTCAAATTTTAGATTTTTCTAAACTTTTTTACCAAAACACCCTTATTGAGAATTATAGCATAATTTATTTATCTTTATTTTATAGGATCAAAAAATAAAAAAATAAAAAAATTAAAATTAAAAAATTAAAAAAGTTAAATTAAGAGTAAAAATTCAAAATTTAGATATAAAATTAAATTTTAAAAATTTACAAAATTAAAATTAAAAAAGTTTAAAAATTAAAAATTTTAATAGAATTAAAAATTTTAAAATTTTAAGATCCAAAAAATTTTTAATTTAATTTAATTTAAAATATTAAAAATTTTAATTTAAAAATTTAAAAATAATTTTTTTAAGTAAAAAACGATATCAATAGGGTTTTCTTAGGGAAATTTGGTCTTTTGAAAATCTTATTTAATAGTGTTAAAATGTTATTGAAGATGGGGAGATTGTGTCACTTTTTAAAAAGAACAGGGGATAATATGGCATGTTTTGAACCATAAGGGGTTAATAAGCTACTTATATAAAACATAGGGGGTAACACGCATTTTACCTTTTTTAAAAAAGAAATGACAAATTTATTATCTTGAACAGATGCCAAATAAATGATGAAAATGTATCAATCCATATCATTCATGATTTTTTTACCTAAAACTTTAGATTTTATAAAAATATAAAAGTTGTATTCAATGTCAGAAATTTAATATGACAAAATATATTTATATTTTATCTCTTACATTATTTGTCAAATTTGACCATCAACAATTATAAAAATATAAAAATACTCATTTCTCCCTTGTATTATACGAGTACTATCATATTATATAAATGTCAAAATAATTGTCAAAAATACATTTTAATTTGGAAACCATTACATAATTTTTAATTTATATCACATTATATAGATATTGAAATTCGTACATCTCACAATTAGGCAGGTTAGTATATTATAAAGCATAGTCCATGCCTATTTTAGCCTCTTCTCTCCCATGTGTGATTAAGACATTTTATTTTTTCTACCCAAAAGATTTTCCACTCATAATAAAATTTTCCTCAACTAATAAATCTAATTTCTAAAATAAATTGATTACTATTTCGATCAATAAAAAATATTTTCTAAACTAATTTTTTTTCCCATTTAATGGACATATAGCTAATTTGTCAATTTTTGGGTTACATCATGCAAAAGAATTCTTACTTTCCTTTTGAATAAGAAATAATTTAACTGATAAGAATTTATTTCCTAAAAGAAATTCATTATCAAATTAAGTTGGATATTATTTTGATCAAGTAATAATTATTTCATAATTTATTTTTTAATATTATATATATGTGTGTGTGTGTGTGTATGTATGTATTGATAAAGTTAGAATGCATGTATTTGCAATCAATGTTGCATGTCCTTATATCTTGAATTTTTTTCCTTTTAACTCCAAAAAGATAGTGAGTCTATTCCTTTTATAATGCAAAATTATTTGTTAATCTTCGTTCATGATTATTCTAATTTAAAACATTTTATTTAATTATTCTTGATCTATAATAGAAAAATTATTAGTATTATAATTTTATTAAAAGCTAAATTTTACAAAAAAAACTTATATTTTATTCTTACATTAATGGTAAAAATTAGTTATCAACAATAAATAAAAAATAAAAAATACACATTTTTTAAGTGTATCGCATGAGATATACTCTAATATTATATAAAACAAGGTTCATATTTATCTTTTAATGTCACGTGCTCTAAAATAAGTTCAACTTGAATATATATATAATATTATAGTAATAACTGTACTGTTTCCTTAGTGTTTCAGATATCTCAATTTGTTGTTTGCTCTTGAACTTCTTGTTATTTGTTGTAGATGCGATAGGGTTATTTTTGTCGCCACCTATTCAGGCTTAGATTAGAAGATCAGTCCTTGTCTTTGGGATTTTAGACCATTTAAGCTTTAGATTTCCTAAATCTAGTCTGCATCTGGGTTGATGAGTTCCAATAAACTCATCATTGTGTCTCGAGACATTCTTTTCTTGTTATTTACTGTTCTCGCGACCTTCCATATGGATCCTCAAGAGCAAGTCCGCAGTTTTGTTTCCTCGGTGATCGAAGAGGTGATGTTGAATGGGGTGGGTGATCAGATGTAAACGAATTTAGAAATAGAAGTGCTTAACATTTCGCATATCTTCCAACTCCGAAGTATTCTAGGGAAAGTTGCTCCACATAAGCTAAGGTAAGGCCTTCTCCATCAAGTGAAGTTGTTTTGCCACATCAATCATCTCTGGCCTTTCGTCTTCTTTGACTCGTGTGCACCTCAAAGCCAAATCCAAGAAAGATAAAACAAGATTTTCACTTCCAACTCCTCCTACCTCTTTCAATATTCTTGGGTCTATAACTTGGTCGTATTGATGATTAGCAGCAAAATGTTTAACGTATTGGGACAATATAACCAAATCTCCTTCGTGATTATACCAAAACACAAGTTTTCCCAGTTAGCAGTGTGAGCAAAAATACACCAAAGCCGTAGACATCACTTTTTTGGGTAACATAGCCCGACGTGTAGTACTCAGGATCAACAAACCCACATGTGCCTGCTACATCATATGCAGCCCGCAATTCTCCAGGAGGAAGTGATACACAGAGAGTGAAGTCAAACAATTTAGCAGCCCCATGGTGATTTATGATCACTTTGGACGGCTTTAGGTCCCTATAAATTACAGGTGTTGAGAAAGCAGAATGAAGATAAACAACTGTGCTGGCGATATCCCTTGCAATCCTGATTCTATTTCTCCAAGATAACAATACATTGTTGCTGCAATGTTCTAACAAGTCAGATAAAAATGTACCGTCTACATATTCATATACCGAAGCAGGAGATTCAAATTCCAGGCAGCAACCTACTAGATTCAAGACATTCTTGTGGTGGCTCACATGTGAAGCAATCACAATATCACGGACAGTTTCATTAAGACTATTTTTTTTTTTTCCCACCTGGTCCAATTGTTAACCAGGACTTGGCGTACTTCAAACTGACCTCTGAATACGAATGTGTCGCTCTTGGTAAATACAGGCTCAGAAAAGCTGCTTGTAGCCCTGACTAGCTCTTCTGCAGTAAAGGTACGTATGGGAATGTCATACCTTCCGTTGGAAAATGAGACAAGTTCCGCTAGTAATTCACTGCTGTTTCGCAAAAAGTTTGTTGATTTTTCTTCATCCTGTTTTGGCTTAAAGGACGATAAGATTCTTCTCATGAGACCCATGTGAGGTGCAGTTAGCAAATTGGAGTAATTCAGATGTTTGAAGACTGGAAATGAGTGGCTTACAAGACGATGATGACTGTATGAAATAATACGATGATTGCATGTAATATATTAATTCTATCAAGATCTTAAATTGCATTGTGCAGTATTTACGTAAACATTTTTAGTGATGGCATACATAATTAGATCAAGCAACATTGTCAAGTTGTTAGTGTCCCAGGAATATTTCAGCGATAAGAATTGAAGGCGAACACGACTCATGACCAATGTTCGAATCCAATCCACCATCTTGGGTTGAGTGTCCTTGACTTACCTAGTGCACAGTAAAAAAAACAAGCTATGTACTCGGGGTTTACCAGTTAGTGGTCAGACTTCGTTGAGTGTTCCGGTGGTTAGGCCCCGCCAGTTAAATTTCTTTAATCACAAAAACATTGTCAAGTGGTCTCTTTTACAAGAATACAAGTTGCATTGACTTGCTAAGATGAATTTAGTAAGCTGTTAAATAGTTATTCTCGAATATATTTGTAATGTATTTAGTCATTTATTAGTATGTGACCTGTGGGATTCGATATAAATTTTTAATATTAAATTTACAACTAATTTACAAGTCAAGTGGCCATTCTAGAGCAATTTCCTATCTGAATGCCTTTACATGAGTCAATTCTTTTACATTATGATGATTTATGAGGTAGATCGATGTAGACTCCAGTAAATTTCTTGTCCCTTACCAGAGCATCAAAAATCAAATCATATCCTTCAATTTCTCAAGGTATAGACCTATGTTTTTCTTCGCTCTGGTGAAGATTAAGCAAGTTGTATATATATTATGATCTTTCTAAAGAGGGGTTGTACTAAAAAATTTTCATGTTTATTCTGCTGGTTTCTCAAACTTATCTTGCAGCAGAATTTAACAATTGAAATAATATGATTATTTTGTTCTTCCGTAGCTGTGTTTCTTGGAGTTAGATCCTCTCAAATAATTTAAGATTATAAGAGAAATTTAATAATTATCAATTATTCGAGGAGCTAGATAAAATGATTTCTAAAATTTATTAACGTTATATTATACTCATATTACTATTTGTTATGTGAAGATCCAAATTGGTTCTACGTACTCGTTCTTGATTTTGAACACATTGATATTTACTTCCATGAAAGATTGATGAGATGTCTCTCCAAGGATAAGATATGCAATTCTTGAAGTTAACTCATGGTTGGAACCATTTTGTCGGTTATATGATAAAAGAAACCAAATGACAGAGATTCGGTTGAACGGTTCTATTTGAAGCCGTGTGTGAGAGACACCGCTACATATATCGAACTTTGGCGAACTCTACCCATCTTTCTAGTATATATATTAACGTGACACCCGTGTGATGTACAAAAAACGATATATGTGATTGGATATATTAAAATTATAAAAATTTTGCATTTTACTAAATAGTTATTGAAATAATTATATATTATGGAATTAATAAAACAATGAGAATATATATAAAGAAAGTGTATAATCTTAATTAAATTAAAATATTTAATACAGAAATAGAACTAAATAAATGATGAAAAATAAAAAAATGACTTAAGAATGAACATATTTAATTAATTGATAAGTAATTAAAGAAAGCTTGTCATATAAAGCGTCATTTGGTAGCATGAAATTATAACTTATTTTACTTTATTATATAGTATATATTATATAAAAAGCATCACTTTTTTCAAAAGTAAGGGTAAAATTCTACTTTCTCCAAGACTTCTATTATAACATATATCTATCTATTATCTACTTTGCACATATATTATTTCTACCATTTATTCAGAACTTGTAAGAGTAAAATTTTAATTTTATCATTATTTATATATTAAAACAATTCATACCTAAACTACTATTGACAATACATAGCATTTTAAGAGTATTTTTGTAACTTTATATCTATTTTATTATCTACTTTTTCCCCTTTCATTCCTAATCAAAATGATGTGTTCTCTTTTTCCACTTCTTTATTAGTTACACTTTTCACTTAAGGCTTAGAAGTATTCTCGATTTTCAAGTACATATTTTTTTAAGTTTGAGGGTTAAAAAATTATTTTTCTTAATTTTTTTCTATTTGCTAAATTATATTATTCTAAGTAAACAGAAATATAATGTCAAAATTATTATTGGTAGATCGCCAAAAAAAAAGTTATTATTGGTAGAGGTGCACAGAAGTAGACTTACAATTTTACATCTATTCTATTATTTAATATTTTTCCCAATTCCCAAACAAAACAATATGCCCTTTTTTCTTTTTTTTTTTTCACTTCTCAACTAATCACGCCTTTCACTTAGGGGTGAAAACTGATTCAGATTTCCAAAATTCGAGAGCTAAAAAGTATTTGATTGAACATTAAAAATCATAAAAACCTAATTGAATTTTGAATAAGATTCTAGGACTTAGTCACATTTTTGCGTTTTTTGATATTTGTTAAACCATATTATATTAATTTAGATTAAATTCAAAAATTAATATAAAAAGTTGAACGAAAACAAATATGAAAAGTTAAAGTTTGTCTAAATTATAATTATCTAAGTTCAAAAAAGTGCTAATTTATATCAAATTATATTAAAGAAATTACAAAAAATAAAAAAATTTGATTTTGGATCAAGTTTAGGTGTAAAAATTCAAACCCAATCAACTGTAATATACTTTTTTGAATATTTTCACCTAAACGTTCTTACTGCCCTAATCTTTTTCTACTCTCTAACTAATCTCATATCCAATTTGTCATAATTTTCTACTCTCTAACTAATCTCATATCCAATTTGTCATAACAGCATTTTCACCCTATTTTGACCTAATTTGTCCGATTGGTCTAATTCTTTTCTACTCTTATTAATCTCATATCCAATTTGTCAGAATAACAAACAACAAAACTAAACATTTTTTAACTTCAAGTTTCTAAAAAGTGAGGTGTAAGTCAGTACATGAAGACTTAATTTCTCTAACTTCCTGCAAGATTATTTATTTTCTTCAATAACTCCAGTTCAAGATCTGTAAGTTATTTTGTTGGAAATTTATCTGGAGTTCAGGGCCAAACAAGCTTCAACATCTCTTATGGAAGTGCTACTTGGAAACTTTTTGGCAAGTGGAACTAATCTAAGCAAAATTATATAAGTAATATCTATCCAATCCCTGTCGGAGAAAAGATATTTAGGTCCCTTACTTTTAATTATTAGACCAAATAAGTTTCTTAGTTTTTCTTTTTCTTTTTACAGGTCCCTTTATGTTAAAATATTTCATTTTGTTTCTTAAAGAGGCAAATGACATGTAAAATTCTAATATCTCTTAATTTGTTTATGCTTACATTATTCATTCGCCACTTGGATTTTGCCCCTCAAAAAAATTAATATTTTTATTTATTATTTATTATTTAAAATAATTCATCTAGCACTTTGTAAACCGTTTAATTAATTGACAAAAACTATTTAAGTCCATATTAAGAGTGATGATCAAAACTAGAAGCATATATTATATATATTTTTTTACTTAAATACATGTCACTCCCATTATTAAACGAAAAAGAATAACATCATAGTTTAGAATTTAATTATATAGGGACAAGCCTTTTCTCATATCATAGGTCCAGAATTTAACAATCCTGTATATTCATGATTCTATTTTTTTTTCCAAAAAAATGAAAGAAAAATGTAGCTTTAATTAAATGGCTGTCAAAATGCTAGTGAATAAAGTAAAAATAAATTAAAAATAAAAAAATAAAAATATATTAGAATTTTTGTGAATCCAAGTGGTGAATGAATAATGCAAAAAAAAAATAGAGATATTAGAATTTTGCCATGTCATTTGTCTTATTAAGGGAAAAAATGGCATTTTTTAATATAGGACTTGAAAAGAGAAAAAGAAAAATTAAGGGACCTATTTGATCGAATGATTAAAAGTAAAGGACTTAATTTTTTTTTTTCTCAATCTCCACCTGGTCTCTTATATGGTATTACTGAAGAATTTGTTATTATTTTTTTTTTTTCTCATCCTTCTTAGCAATAACTGCATGCTTCTTATATGGAATATAAACAACACTCCATAACTAAAACTGTGATCACTCTCTGCGGACCAGTTTGCTGGCTTGAGAAATTATTGGAGAATGAATCTGGGTATTTATGACAAGTTAATAATAAATAATATTTTTTACATAAGTTATCTAATAAGATATGTGTCCTAAATGAGTCCAAACCAAATACGTCATAAATATATGTTAGAGAGATAATAGATAGGAGATAATGAAGAAGATGGTAAAACAGCTATTTTGTAAAAGTTTATATAGTATTAATAGAAGAACGACATTCGACAAGAGAATTCAATAGGTTACTGTTCTATATTTCAAAATTTGCACAACTGTTCGAGATCAAACACTAGAAAAAGTGTGAATCTAGAGCTAGCTTTTAACTTCTCGGTGAGAATAAATTATTTGAGATCTATTTTAATTAGTTTTTATTTAAAAGAGACATAACATCGTACTACATAATTTACATACCATTCTTCGAGTTGATTTATCACTTTTGTCACCATTTATCAACAGCTGCAATAGCAAAGGACTGATGTAATTCATGATTGCCTAAAGGGCCATCAAGATCTGCATTAGCAGGTCAATTTGCACATAAAGTGCTGTCAATTCTTGTATGACATTTGAGGCAATGCCAAAATTAATCATATAAAAATGCACTCTAATTGCCTTCATTGCGGCAAAAAATTCCGCCAACTCTTGCAAATTCTGGATTGCACTTTGAGCATCCATCCACATTTAATTTCCAACCTCGATGAGGTTTGAACGATTCTTTCACTGTAGAACACTCTTTTTGCCTGCTTAATAGATTGGATGTCCCAACTCCCAAGCCTCCTGCGCTTCTGTTGCACATTGCACAATGAAATCAACTTTGCGAATCCTTCCCATCTGGTGAATGCTCCCATATCTTAACAACCACCATAAAAGTAATGGCAAGGAGAGTATTCCACTACGTTTGTCAGTTGATCAAAGTTTTCATAGCTAATAACTAATATTATCTAATGCTACTGTATAGAAGTTTAACAACTGCAAAAGCATCAAGCACCAGTGGTCTAGTGGTAGAATAGTACCCTGCCACGGTACAGACCCGGGTTCGATTCCCGGCTGGTGCAGAGCTATGATGATTCGTTTGTGCATCTCGTGATGGCTTGGGTCGTCATGTATGTCTGATCAACTCTTCAGATGAAAGTCCGCGCTTCGGAGCTCTGTTTTTTCCACGCTTATTTTTGCCAAATCGATTAAGAGTCTGTTTGGCCCAACTGTTTAGAGACTCAAAAGTAGTTTCTGCGAATCTAAAAGTTGAAATCTACCTGTTTGGCACATTTTTAAAAGAGCTTTTAAATAAAAGCTGAATCTGAAAAAAGATGAAAAACCAAAAACTCTAAATTGGAGCTTTTCGGAAAAGGTTTTTGAAAAGCTATTTTTATGTCATGTAAAAAATTGTTTTACTTCATTTTTTCTCAAAAGTACTATTTTATATTTTTTAAAATCTAATATTACTCTCGAAACAACTGAAAACTTAACTTTTAAAATATCGGCTAAACAATCAACTGTTTTTATTCAACAGTACTTTTACCCAAAACTCTATTCCTAAAAGTTTTATAGCTCAAGTTGAAATCACACAGCTCGACCAAACAGAGCCTAAGTCTCCAGACACCTTTTCCCAATTAACTATGAAGTTGATAAGACAATAAAATATGCGCTTCTGTATGTAATAATTTGTATCACTTGATGGATTTTTGGAGGAAGATTCTATACCCATATATTTATTATTTGATAGTTGAGCTCCGCCAATTAATCTCTAATCAAATTTCATTGGTTGGATTCCCCTTATTATAAAAAATAAAATATCAAATAAAATGTATTTTGTCCTCTTATGTTTTTCAAAGTCATGTATATGTGTGTGCATACATACATACATATATATATATATATATATATATATATGCCCTATTATGAAGAATGATACTGATACCTAAATGATGTTACACAATTACCCAAAAATAGAAGATTTTGTTCAACATTTTTTATAGCGTAAGAGAGCATTGAATAGTTTTGCAACCATGAGATTTTATGCGCTTTTGACAAAGTGCAGGAGCAAAATGTGTTTACCACAAAATATTTATTTAAGCAAAAATACAATAAAAAAAATCAAATTTTTTATGCACGCACCTCAAACCCAGTTAATTTTAATGGAAGTTTTAAAAGAAGGGGTAACATGCAGCATTTATAATAACTCTGCATACACAGCCTTGTCCACTATTTAACTCAGCATGTTCCATGAGTTATGCAATATGCACAGATGAAAGCTATGAATTTATTCTTTTCCAAGAGAGGCTCGAGAATTAAATAGACAAACACATGAACCCTAAGAACTTAATGGAATATGCAATACCATCACCAACAGTATGGCAGTTCAAGAAGTGAAGCTTTTTTGAGATTGCAAAATTGGATGTTATTAACTTCTCCAGCAAAGACTTCTGTTTCATTAAATGATACAAATTGTGCTTAAAGCCAAAATTGATGATCTAGAATATGGCCACACACTGGAATAAGAAGAAAAGAAAATGGTGGAACAAGCAAATGGTAGGTTACATCTATGGCTGAAGGACTCGGAAGCCTAAACTCATCCCTCAAGCGCCAATGTTCTCTATGTCAGCACCTTTGTCCATTCTCTTGACGATGCCGGCTATAACCTGATTCAAGATCCAAAACAGGATCAGCACTGATAACAAACTCAAAGCAACGGGGTCACAACTGGTTTTGGCTCGAAACTGAGCTGGTGAATACATTATCTAGAGATAATTCTAGTAAATAACTGTCTTTACCTTTCCAGGTCCTATTTCATAGCTCTTTTTCAGCCCTTTGGACAGGAGAGTTTTCACTGTTGTCTCCCACTGGACAGGGGAAGTCACCTATGGTTCCAAGCAAACAAGATCAGTCGGTGGTTGTTTTCAGCTGTATCTAAGACGATAAGTATTTTATCCCTGAAAGGCATTGCCCTTATTAGTTTACCTGGTGGGCTAATATTTTCTTGATTGTGACTGGATCTGCATGTGGTTGTGCATCAACATTAGATATGACTGGTATTCTAGGAGTTCTAATTTCGGTTGCTGCTAATGCAGCTTCCAATATTGAGACAGCTGGTTCCATAAAACTAGTGTGGAATGCACCAGCAACAGCCAGGCGAACCTAAGATGATTAAATATTGCTTGTGAAAAGATTAATTAGGGTAGTATCTGATAGCATGAGTAACAAGATAGATACCGTCATTCGAGCTTTAAATGATTTTGCTGTTGCTTCTACTGCCTCTATTCCTTTCAGTCCTCCAGAGACTGCATAGTTTCCCTGTCAGAATATGATGCAATCCGTGTAAGCAGATATAAAGAAATAGCTTTTTCTCTTTCTTCTTTCAAATAGAAGAAGAGGAAGAAGAAGAAGAAGAAGGAAAAAGAGAATGGGCTGAAAAGAAATTACTGGGCATAAGAAATTTGCAATCTGAACTTTATTGGCTTCATCAACATCTTCATTGGCAGCATCACATAGCTTTTGCACCTTTTCAGAATCAAGTCCTATGACACTAACCATTGCACTTTTAGCAGCATCAGCAGCATCCTAGGAGTGGCAATACAAAGAAAAATTTTAGATATGATTATAAGCAGATGATTATCAGAATACTGGAATGATTTTGCAAGTAACCTGCATGGCTTCACCCCTTAATTTGACCAACTTGAGCCCATCCTCAAAGCTAGCAATCAAAACCAAAGTCCATAAGCGAAGGATAAGAAAGAAAGGATATCAAGCAATTGTCTTTATTGAACATTAATAACTGAACTTCGGTTCTCCCATGTTCTCCTATAAGAAAGTATATTCTATACAAACCAAATGAAGTCCATGTATCTATACATGTTAAAATATCTCTATATACATTGTGTACATGTGTGGGCGTGGATCCTGTCAATGGGCATAAATGAGCCAATAGATAGAATTAGAGGAGCTCTTGACGAAAGTGATGCAGTATGACAAAAGCTAAGTACTTTTTTCACATTTACATTGGGTAAATCACCTGAAAGCTCCTGCAAATGCAAGAGCAGTGTATTCTCCCAAGCTCAGACCACATGTGACATCTGCAGAATCAATTATTTGCTGACCTCCATCACGAACTTGGAGTATCTCAACTGCAGCTAAGCTAGTAACATAAATAGCTGGCTGCAAAAGAACAAAATTAAAGATTAAATATAAACTACTGCAGCAACAATGAAGAAAAAAGGACAAATAATAGATTGATCAAATATCTCTAGGTTAAGAAATATAAATAAGGAATAACAAATATTTAAGGATCAATAGTGCTAGAATACCTGGCTGAAAACAGTTGAATCCAGCTTTTCCTTTGGTCCATTAATGCAAACATCCAAAAGGTCAAACCTTCACAATGATCAAGTTTACGTCACATAAAGATCAATGTTCATAAAGACAGAAATGCTTAATTTATTACAGGCAATCTTTTCAATCTGAGGATCAGTTACTTTCTCTTTAGCAAACAAAAAGATAGATAAAGTATTGAATTTTATTTACCCCAAAATTTCATTAGCTCTCTTGTACAATTCAGCAGCAGCTGGCACCTTTTGAGCCTCAACGCCCATTCCAACAGCTTGTGCACCCTACATTGGTAAAATGCAAATAAAGTTACTTTAGAGTTAAGATAGAGGTGTTGCTGAAAGCCTGAAACCCATTTTTATCAACCCATCAAGCAGTCATGTACAGTACATACAGTCTTCAACAATAGGTTGCTTCAAACCCCATAATATGCCTCATACAGCATTGGTATGTACTTATCAACCAAGCCAGGCAATATCCCACTAGATTGGGTTAAAGGCCATCTATGTGACTCTAATGAAGCCACCTCTTTATGCATTAGAGCTCCTCTGAGTACATAATGTAGCGTCTCGCATTGGTAAGATGCCATGAGTGTAGTTTATAAGATGAAATTCTGGAAAGCAATAACTTGTGTTAATCATTTTAGATTTAGTTAATATTTGGCCCAAGACAATTATTCGCAGACCTATGACAATAGTCCCATTTGGGGCCTCAAGGGATCTGGAATTCGGACGTGACATATTATACCTACACAATAAAGAATTCAGTGTGCTTTATAAATTGGTATCCTGGATTAAGTAAAATTCAGGTTAATCATTTTATCATTCCCAAACCTACATAACGGGTCTTACTTGCAGGCTTGGGGTTTTTGCGACTTGGCTTAACCATTTTACAACTAGTTGATATTTGTTTCTAGTTAACTATTGAATAAACTGGGGAACTTATCCACAGGACAAGAATTAACAGTAAAGAGATTGTCAAAGAATTCTGGGCAGGGCACTGAGGAGTTAAAGACTGAAGTGATTTTTGATTGCTAAACTACAAGACGGAAACCTTGTCTGGCTTTTAAGATGGTGTGCATGCAAGAAGAAGAGAGGATGTTTACCTATGAATACTTGCAGAACAAAAATTCTGATCATTTTATATTTGCTCTCAGTCTTGAATATCCTTCATTTTACATGCTCCTACAGTTTTCATCTCACTTGATGTTAATCTGTTTTATCTAGTCTCTGGTCATTTTATATTGTATTGGTTAATGTAAACTAGTAAGTGATAGAAGTTTGAAATGATGCGCAGATCAATAGAGACGCGAATCATTACTTGGCCAAATTGTTCTGGAATCATGATGGGGATTGGCAGGGGATTGAAGATTATCCGTAGGGATCTTAAAGCAGGAAATATTCTACTTGACATCAATTTAGAGGCCCTTTTGGATTGGCTTTTTTGAAAAGCACTTTTTTTTAATAACTTTTGAAAAACAGCTTTTTTTGAGAAGCTGAAAATTTTGGCTTCTAAAAAAGCTATATTTGAATTTTTTTTCAGAGTTTCAACTTTTTTGAAAGCCAAATCAAATAGTTATTGCAAATTTAATGTAACTTTTTCAGGAAAAAAGTGCTTTTTCCTTTTAAAAAAAAAAAAAGTCAATCCAAACAGGCCCTTAGAACCAAAAGTTTTAGACTTCGGCTTAGCAAGAATCTTTGAAGGGGATCAAACTTTTGCGGAAACAAACGAGAAACAGGGAGATAATATGTCTATGCTTTATATTAACTGCACATGTAAATTTGTTACATAAATATACGGTATATCCATTTTTCAAAGAAAACTTTCACAGACTTAACATCAACACAGTAATCTAATTAAGAAAATATTATTAGCACGCAATACCAATTCACGGATAATATTCATTCCAACACTGTAGATAACAATAAGAGGTAATGAAACTTTCATGGTGTAGTACAGAAATTTAACACCCAAATCTCTTCTTCCCAATTTAGACCCACTTCAATTCAGCAACCCACATTCTCATTTCCAAATTAAACCACCATAAATTAAGCAGCTTTATTATAATTTTCTCGCAGATCAAGCCTCGCTAATCCACTAATAACTAAAATTATGAGCAGCATTATACAACAATATGAATAAGCAACTCAACACATTATAATCCAAATACTAGAAATGCATATTTTTCTTCACAAATTCGTTAATTCTCCAAAGTGAATTCATATTTAAGAAAATAAATAAAAAATAAGCACAAAAAAAATCTGGACCTGGCCGGGGAAAAGAAAAGCAGAAGTGGGTTTATAATCTTTGAACAAGGCATCATCCACAGCAGATCCAGCAGCAGCAACGCTCATGAAAACCCTCGATTTTTGGAGATTTTTTGGGCAAATACTACGAAACCCATTATTGAAAACCACATTAGAGGAGCTTCTCAGATGGTTGGGCTTTCGAAGGGTAACAGAAGGAAGAGTAAGAGTCGATGATGATGATGATGATGATGAGCAGCTCATTTTGGAGAGAAGATTTGGAGAAGATGGATTTGATGATGATGATGATAATCTACTAAATCGAGAGCTGTTTAAGAGGGCATGCATTTATATATATATATATATATATATATATATATATATATAGTGTGCGTGTGTGTGTGTGTGTGTGTGTGTGAAGTTCGAAGTGTGATATCGTTGTTGCTGTTGTGTAGTGAAAAGGTTAGCGGAGTTTGCGATGTGGCAAGAGGGGTTTTGCAAATTCTAGGACAACTACCACCCAACGGCTACAATACAGACTACGTTGCGTGACAAAACATAGATGTTTCCATTGCGGTTTCGGAGGGTGTTTGGCCTTGCTTATTTTGTCCGTGTACATATCTAAATACTAAAAAAATATATGAGGGGTATTTTTTTTTATGTGTTTATAAACAACTAAATAAGCAAAGTCAAACACCCTATTAATTAGCTGAATTTTTTAATTTTTGAAAAAATGTTTGAATTATAATTTTTTTTAGAGTTTTAATTTTTTAAAACTAATTTAAGTTTTTAATATAAAAAGAGACATGTCTTTTTCTTTTTCTAGAAAAAGGTATTTTTTTATGAAAAAAATCAATTCTATAGGTCTTCAACGTAAAATAGTTAGGCCCGTTTGGATTTGTTTTTAAATGAAAATAAAAACTCTAAATAAAGTACCATTCTGAAAAATTTATGCTTAAGCACCCAAGCAATCCATACAAGGAGCTTGGGCTCAAAACCGATCTTACTCAACAAACACTTTATTAAGTAAGGTCGGTTGTTTCCATATATTTAAAATTTTTGAAGTTTCAATTTTTTTCATAAATTACTTTAAACATTTATTTGAAAGAAAATTACGTGTTAATGAAAATTTTACCTTTTTATTGAAAAAGGCTAATCCAATAAAGCCCTTATTTGACCAATTTTGCTGGCTTAGTTAACAGAATTAAGGGTATATTTGGATTTTTTTTTTTTGAAAGCATTTTTGCATAACTTTTGAAAAGATACGTGTTGGAGAAACTTAAATTTGAATTCTTAAGACTTATAACTTTTCTTTGGAAAATGGAAACTCCATATAAAGGTTTACCTTATAAATAGCATTTTAGTTTTTGATTTTTTTTTTAAAAAGCAATCAAAATGGGCTCGAAGGGGTTACAGTTAGGGGTGGAAATTCGGATCGGGTACCGGAACCCGGTCGGATGCAAAAAATGCAAAATTTTCGATTCGAATCCGATATCTGAAAAAATAATCGGAGATCGGGTAATAAATCAGGTAATTTTTTTTCCTACCCGAACCCGATCCGAAAAGCCCGAAAAAATACACACACTATTCCATGGTAAATCATTCACCATAATATTCTAATGTAACACATATATAAACACACATTTTATATAATGTATTAATATTAAAATTTACAATTAAAAAAAGAGAAAAAAAGGTGTTCTTCAAAAGTAATGAGAAGTTAAATAACATAATTAAACTATTTGTAAATAAGTTAGACAACTAAATTGAGTAATATAATTAGAATTAACAAAAAGTAACATTAATTTAGCATAAATATTTGTTATGTTTAAGTTAGATAAATGTGAAAATATATTTTTATAGTCAATATTGATTAATTTTTCCTTTTTGTTTGATTCATAGTTATGATGAAAATGTCTTTATATTTTAAAAAGAGTTCATTTATCTATCGTCATTTTGAACAATCTCTTTTCTTTTATTGAAGCCGATGCTTAGTTTTGAGTATCGTGCTATTTGCATACATGGATGTAATTAGTTTGATTATCAATTAATATATTTGCTAACTTACCGCAAAAAAAAAAATAGTAAACAATTTTGTATTTTTTAGCTTCATAGAAATGTCGAGTATCCGAATATCTAACTCCGAAAAATCCGGCATCCGAAAAATCCGATATCCGGCCAGATAGTTACTATTTAACTACCCGATTGGATATTTTTTCCTCATCCGAAACCCGGAAAACCGAACATGAAAAACCCGATTATCCAAAAATCTGATTCGATTTCCACCCCTAGTTATGGTGCGTATAAAGGATTAAAATTGTCACAATCTAATGCCAATGCTTGCAGAACAGCTACAAAAAAAAATTACAAGTTTCACAATGAAATCACACGACCAATTTTGTTGAGAAGATAACACTTTTGACTAACTAATTTGATACTCGTAAATGAGACTAGTAAAAAAAAAGTGAGAAGATATTTTTTTTAGGTGTTTATAAACTCCAAAACAAGCCAAGCCAAACATGCTCTAAATCTCCAATGCGGCCGAGAAGGGAGATTTAATTTCGTTTAGGAAAAAAAAAAACTCAAAAATTTACTTGAGAGTTGTGTAAGATTTATCTGGTTCCCAAATTATTCTCCTAAAGATATATAGTAGTTCAAATTTTGAAAGAAATTTATTCCACTTGCTAGAAGTGTTCGATATTAAAGACATCTATATATAAATACATTTGATGTCCTATGTAATCATCCATGTATTCCATCTGCTTAAACTGGCCCAACAATGATTGGATTAGTGGGTTTTAGCCGAAATAGACCAACATGTTTCGAACCTTCTTAAAGGTTCCTAAAGAAGATGACCGGCCCGTCGAAACCTAAATACCTGGCCCAACGTTGGTGGCTTTGTAGCACTACTAACCCCAAGTTGGCTGTTTACAAGTAAAAATACCACTTTTTTTCAAACCCCCAATTCAAAATCCGATCACCGATCCCCCCATGAGATTCGAACCTAAATTATTATTCTTGAAAAAAGTGGTTCCGACTACTTGAGCTACACTCTGAATTCTTATGTAAAGATAACATCTGCCGCTTTAGATGTCCAGGAACATTATGAGTAGTAGAAGACGTGTTAGCTTAGAGTAAAAGAATTTGTAATTGTTTATCCTTTCGATTTCGTATTTAAAATTGTTAAAGTAGATGGCGATCACCTTGGCCTAAACCTCAAGAGTTCGAAAGTCTCAGGTATTGCAAGTCACAATAGCTCGTAAAAAGAGAAAGGGCTCGTTTGGATTGGCTTTTTTTAAAAGTGCTTTTTTTTAACAACTTTTGAAAAACAATTTTTTTTAAGAAGCTGAAAATTCTGACTTCTAAAAAAAACTGTATTTGAGCTTTTTTCAGAGTTTCAATTTTTTTGTAAGCCAAATCAAATAGTTATTGCAAATTTAATATAACTTTTTCAAGAAAAAAAAATCAATCCAAACAGGCCTAAACCTCATTTTTCAATTGTGTTTTTCTTTTTTCTTTTTTTTTTTTTTAAAACAGATCGCACAATTTATTCTTGTGGGATTTGAACTTCTAACCTCTTTTCACTAGATATTGTTTTTATAGACAGTGCAAAAGAGTAACCCTCTATTCTATCTCCATGTCTTTGTCTATTCAAAAGAAACTAACTTGTAACTATTGAAACAACTAATGTTTAATCTTACTACTGGTGAACAATCTACATGCTTTACGAGTTATGTTGAGCTTTGAGTAGGGTGAAGCGATTTGCTACCGATCTGCAATCTGTAGTGGTCAAATAACTTCAGTTTGAAGTTTTGCCTTCCCATCATAATTCATAAATACAATTTGGTTTTTGATTAATTTAGAGATGTATTGATGCGTATTATTATAGTACGAGTTTTGTAGACTAGATTTCTACTCTATTTGTTATAATCTTATCGACTATAATGGTCAAATATCTTTAGTTTGAAGTTTTGCCTTCCCATCATAAATACAATTTGGTTCTTGATTAATTTAGAGATGTATGTGTGTTATTATAGTAGGAGTTTTGTAGACTCAATTTCTGCTTTGTTTGTTATAATCTTATTTTAAGCTGTTTATCTTATTGAAATAAAAGTGCATACATCTTATCACATAAATCTAATAAAAACTTAAAATAAACCATATTTTTTATATTACAAAAAATAAGCAATCCATCCTATCTTATTTTTTACAACTATGGAATATATGGTGTATGTGATAAGATATCTTAAATCTTATAAAATATATCTAAATTTCAATAGAATAACCGTCTTAAAACAAGATCATTCCAAACATATTATTCGTCCAATCTAGCAATACGACTTTTCGAGCTTGCATTTGTTCTAACCTTAATTTTAAAAGAAAACAAACAAAACACAAGCAAGAAACTGCAACGAAGAAAAAGAATACAAATGGTACGTGTGAGCTTTTCAACTTAGCTAAAAACGGCCCCGACATGGTTAATATATAGACAAGAGAAGATGGATAAGAAGCTTGAATCACGGAAAAGAGCTAAAAAGTTTGAACTAGGCTACCAATTTGTACGTCAAATCTATAGAAATTATTATGTATAACTTCATGAATGGGTTATCTTTATTTGCTGAAGATGGGTTGCTGATGCTGACCAAAACATGGATACGTGACCTTTATATAGCCCTTTACCAGCCTTAATTCGACCCCACTTGAAATGCCATTTCATCTCCAAAGGCAAAAATCCCTGACCTAGAATCATGCTGAAATTTACATGCACGGCCGGTAGTCTTTTCTTTTTCACACGAGAACAACTCAATTGACAGAATTCGAAATACCAATTAATAAATTTTAAGTGAAAAGATAAGTTTCATAACCTGACCATCAGGTAAATCAAGTTACTCAACCCTAAACAAGGATAAGAATTGAACTTGATTCCTAAATTATGTCTAACCTCAAATTTTATCGTCAAGACATTTTTAGAGGACGGCTAAGAGTCTTTAAGCACTTGGCTTGGCTTTTATGGTGGCTTCTATTTACACCTAGTGATGGGGTTAACTTAATTTGAATCCTTCAATTTAAATATTAATTAAAAGCCCATAATTCTGTCAGATATTATTTTCAACCGATTTGACATAGATTCATCTCCACCACCAAAATTTCCAAACACGTTTTGATGCTTCTCCATTTTCATCACTCCTTCTTTTCTACTCTATCCAAAGCCACAAAAATCTCTCTCTTATTCTTGATTGCTCCATCTCAGCTAGCATCCCATCAAATAGATCAAGTTTGTGGGTTTATCATCTCATCTAACTTCACAACATGTTTGATATTTGTATGATTTTCAATATTTCATTTGCTTAACTAGAAAAAAACCGTTGCTTCCCTATGCCTTTTTAAGCTTTTCTGGATTATTTTCGGCATGTGCATTTTCCTTTCAAACGATTCTCTAAGTGTTACTTTTTGGCTATCTCAACTCCTCCACGATGCGTAGGAAGTGGTATAATTTCTTGACAATTTTACCAATGACTATATTCACATGAATTGCCGATAATTGTAACAAATAATTGTTGTAGGCAAACAGGTGTTTGCTGCCCTTGAAGAAAACTGCTGTTGACAAAATGTTATCAGTAACAATTTGCCTTCAAGCATCCCCGTTCGATTGAGTTATTCTGAAGGTCACAATGTAAGCGTCACAATTTGGTCACAAATACTTTGACAAATTTCATTTTTGTGGATAATTTTCATTTCATTAAGTAATAGTGCAAATTATCTTAGCAATTTCAAGCACATAGAAACTTCTCAATTCTTTTACATAATAAATAGACAATACAAAAATAATTTAAAAAAATATCATATCTTTTACTATTTTTAAGAATCCAAAAGAAAATCACGCATCAACTTACATAAATCTAAAAGAAATTGATTTATAAATAAAAACCTAAAATAAATCACTCAATAGCCCTCATCACTCGATCTTGACACTAATTTGAAGTATGTCTAGCATCTCGAACCAGCATGAAAAATCACACTTGTAAGCCTATAGGAAAAGACATACGAAACACTTTAGTCAACTAAAGAATAAACCACAAAATAGCACGCTGGTGGTTTTGGCAACTAGGCAACTCTAATATTATGAAAGAAGAAATATTTATTTTCACCAAGAAGTCTGGGTACAAGTGCTATTAACAATTTTTTTAACATCGTTTCTAACATAAGAATAAAATTAACAAATAAAGCAAACAATAAACTCAAAGAATATAAAAGGACAAGTGGAAGGCGATATGCAGAGCATTTCCTTTTTTATGTAAATTAATTAGATTGATCCATTATCTTTTAAACTTGTATGATTAGTATAATAGTAGCAATCTGTAATTAATGTAATTAGAGCTACACTCTTATATAAGAAGCTCACATTGTGCAAAAAAAATTAATTTAGAGAAATACAGACACTCCCCTCCAAATTCTATGTCTATTTTTCTCTAATCTAACATGGTATTAGAACTACTATCCTAATAGCCCGTGCCGCTGTTTTGATCGGGCAAAACCATATAAACATAGCTTTTATCATTTTTTTTATATGAAAGCACGCTGTTCTGGACGGTTTTCACCATTTTTTACCACCAAAAAGGACCACACACCACCTCAGCTTAAAAAGCTTATTGAGACGATTCTGGCAATATAAAGATTGTCCTGATCTGAGATCCCATGTGTCGGTGTGCGCTGGTCAAAGTTTAGCCATTGTTCTGTTTGACCAACTATTTTTTCGGAGCCAAATGTTGCCTTGCTGATGTAACTTACCAAGTCATCAGCATATCAATGCCAAGTCATCAGCTTTCCACTCCAGGTGCCAGGCCAGCGTGCCACATTATCATGCCACGTCCACAACCAGGTCACAGATCTTGTCCAGTCATCTACTATGCCAGCAATTTAATTTTTGTTTTTATTCTTTTATCTTTTCTGTAAAAAAAGAATAGGAAAGAAAAAGAAAAAGAATAAGAAAAAAAAGGAAGGTAACTCTCCTAGGTATTTTCAGTGTCCTGAATTCATTTTTGCTATCACTTTCTCCAAATTCTTGCTTGACATACTAGTTTATTGCTCGTAGATCGTACAAACACCTGACAACCTATCTCCTTGTCATTTAGCGAAGGAGATACTAGTGTTTAGTGTTTTAACTTAACATTGTTTCCTCCAATTTACGAGGCCGCTTATTATAATAATAATAACGTAATATTAATGTCTTTTTACAAGGCTACTTAGCGAACGAGGCCCCTATCGTAGATCGGACTTTTCCTTTCCAAGCTACCAGTGAAAAAACTAGTACTTGATCGAGCGAGGGCGGGGATTGATTTGGAAGGCTATAACATCAAGCTGAAGGCCTCATTTCTAGGATGTTGCTTTACCTCCTCTTGTTAAAATTGTAGAATGTTCTTGCAAATTATGACCTTTGCCTAGATTGTATTTTACCGAACACATTTTATTAAATCAGTTAATTAAATAGTTATCCGCTAACGGTTAAAATATTAATAGCTATATGCTACTCGAATAAGCCCTTAAGATGAGATGGTCTCATAAAGTTAAGCAGTAACACAAGGGATAGTGGCTTTTGTATGTCGTTTGCTTTCAATTTATGTGTGTTTGTGTAGAGCTTGTGTCACACCCCTGAATCTAAATCCCAGGCTTGCGAGCAACACTGGTATTGTATGCATAACAAATAACTACTTAAATCTCCAAACTGGCCCAAAATGGTTAATCTAAATTATTAGTTATAAATCAGCCCACAAAAGAATCCGGGACCTTGCAGCTTGATCTTGCAAAATCTTATGATCCGTGTGTATGCAAATATGCTTCTGAAGTTGTTTTGTGGGTGAAAGCATCTTTTAAAGACTTGTACTTAGAATGGTTTATGTATCTTAGCTTCAAAAGTTGGATTTCCACAAGTTTTTCTTTTTTTCTTTTTTTATCTTTTTTTCTTTTGCAAAATCTACCAAGTATTGCCGGATAAGTTGTTAATCAGCAGACTTGACCAACTCAAGAATGGGTTAAGTGTGTGATGGACAAAGTTGTCTCGACGACCTCCATCAATCTACCTACCGGTCGATCAGCATACTCGATGAAAGATTATTGTTACAAGGCCAGAGGCCTACCTTACTTGGTGCCCTAGTCCTTGCAAGGTCAGCCAACCACACACGACCGACAATCACGAAATTTAAGAACAGGCATAACTCATACTTGCATGGACATTTCACGTTAATTCTAAGTACAAAATGCACCGTACATAGCTAGACTCTCACAGCAAGACACGTAGGGGTATAGGCATTAGTCACTCCTGTAACAATCCAACCCCATCTAATCCGCTAATGCCCTTATAATGAACCAAGTATTCGCACCTATTCTACCACATTCTCATTTGCTTAACACTAAGACGGATGCGCAGACAATAACCGCCGCATAGTAGGCACCCTAGATCACTATCATCGTCCCTACTCATTTTTATTAAGTCACTGACCTGACTTTGATACCACTTGTGATGGGGTCGAAGGGCTACCTCACCTAATGCTCTAGTCCTAGGGACAAGGCCAGCCAACCACACACGACTAACAAGTACAAAATGCAAGAATCGACGAAAGTTTATACCTGCATGGATGTTTCACGTTAGTCCGAAGTACAAAATGCACCCCGTGTGACTAAAGTCTCGTAGTTTCACGTTAGTCTGAAGTACAAAATGCACCCATGTGATTAGAGTCTTGTAGAGGCACTTAGAAGTATAGGCATCCCTATGACAACTATTCCATTTATCATAGGGCATCTACTTGTTCAGTATAAGGTAAGTGGCTAGTAATTTTGTTGATTCAATCAACTGTGTTACTTTAACATGGGATGGCGGAGTTGTGTACAATTATACATCTTTTCAGCAAATAAAAACACAAAAAGATTTTTTTTTTAAAATTTACGCAGAGGGTAATATACAATTCGATAAATGACATAACGGGGGGCTTGTAGTACATTTTTCCCTATATTTTTTATACAGGTTAGGAAATAGAAATTCTATTTTGATGCGGAAAGTAAACTTAGAGAACTGGACAAGAACTAAACAAAAGAAAAGCTTTAGCTAGGGTTTGAAAATTGGAATATACCAAAGGCTCTAAATTTGTCACATGTTTATATTTAACGAAATGTTTACTGAAAATTGCACTTTTGCTATAGCGTCATATAATGATGAGTGACTTGAAAATCTCTACAAGTATATTACACCGTGCAGGAGGCAGAGGGGGGCCCTTCACACCCTAAGCTTGTTTTTATTTGACCTGCTAATGATTTGTGTCATATCCTTTTGAATATCAAGAGCCACCATTTTTGGATTGGTAACATGGACGGAAAGGAAAGAAATCGAGGAGAAAATGGAATTTATTTTCTTTATTTTCTTTATTTTTTGGTGAGGGAAAAGAAATAGTGCGATTTGTAATGAGGTTATTTTTGTTTCTTTTTAAGTTAGAATAAAATAAAAGGAAATGAAATGATAGTTTGTGGGAAAAAAAAATAGTACCTATACCATAATAAGAAATAGAGTAAAAATACCTCTTGTATTTTGACAGAATTGCATAAAACATCCTAAAATTTTAAAACTTACTAGTAGCTCCTTATGCTATAAAGAAATATATTGTTGCTTACACCCATTATATTATAAGGAACGTCATAAAAAATATTAAGGGTTTTGTGAAACACTATTTATAGCATAGGAAGTATTTGCAAGTTTCAAAATAGAGAAATATCCTACAACCTTGACAAAATACAAGAGTAAAAGGCATTTTTCCTGAAAAAGTATATATCTACATCTGATTATTGCTTTCATACTTTTCGTAAAGTTTACATTTAATGTTATCTTTTCTTTTGGAATTAGGAGGTAGTTCAAGTGGTTAAAATTACCTCCACCTAAATATGAAGTTCATAGGGGATGGATGATTTGGTTGGGGATGGGGGTAACCAAAAATGCTATCATTTCTTTTGCCATTTTTTTAATCCAAACAAGAAACTATAAGACCCCTTCATTTCATTATCTTTTTACCCCTTCACTTTCTTATAAACATATATGCAGTTTTTGTCACATTATGAGAAATTTAACATTTAATACACAAATTTTTAATACATAAAAAAGTGACGAGATAAAGATTTACAGAAACATTACTGGCTAGTGACCTCGAGTCTACTTTTTTTTTTTATTATTTGAATTAGAGTATTCCCAAATTATATTAAATTTGAGTCTAATCCCTATCCGATCGAATATGGTGAAAGAAAAATCATCTCAACAAATATGCTTCTATAATTCGAACCTATAATTCTCTCCTTATGTAAAATAGGCTACTAAACACCTCAACAAACAACTTATTGGTGAGTCTTGTTATTGACCTGAATCCTTGGAACCCTACAACTGGCAAAGACAGCATATAGGCTAGACTTATAGCCATGCGGACCAATGCCGTTTCGCATACAATATAATATAAATCAGGCAATCTTCATGTTTGCACCTACTCAATTACCCCATAAATTATATGCCATCTGAACTCTCAACATACACCGCTTTACGTGATGCTCTCTATTTCCCACACCACATCATAAAAACTTTTTACCTTTATGCATTCAGTAATATAACAAACACGTCCAAGAAATTATTTTCTTGAGACAAAAACTCGACCAAGCTGTAAATAAATTAATGCATGAAATCATTTTATGGAGCTTAAAAACGCAATAATTCCAGACCAGTATATCTATATTATATTACTTGATATCAACGCAAATAAACAATATTCTAAGGCACGACCCTTGCAACTTATTTTGACACATGCAAGACAATGATACTTGCCTCTCTTAGCAAGAAGACAAGCACAATCATAAGAGTGCTAATGTTTACAAACTCCTTTCTTAGTACCGAGAATTTCAATTTAATTAGAATAAGATTACTAGTATTTTAGTAATATTTTGATTATTTTTGTAATATTTCCTGAAATGTTACTAATAGTTTAATCCTTCTGCTTCTGTTGTTAAAAATATTACATATTGGTTCCTGAAATTGGTTTTTCTATTAAAGTTAATGCAGAGTGTAAAAACCACACCTATAATGCATTTTGACTTTTAATAATGAAAAAATTTAAATAAATTGGTGCAAGTTCTTCCATCTACTTTTCAAAATTGTACAAATTTTTCCCTCTAATTTTAAAAATAATATGAATTCCCCTTTGATTTTAAAAATTGTACAAATTTCTCCTTCTGATTTAAAATAAGGTGCAAATACTCCCCTAAATGAGTAAAAAGACAAACACATATATACTCAATTATGTAGATAGGAGATGTATTTTTTATTTACACCCTACAAGTGTTGTATCTACACCTTATTTTAAATCAAAAGGGGGATCTGAATCATTTTCAAAAGTAGAGGAAGAAATTTGTACCAAATTAACTTATATGAGTTTTTGTGTTATTGACAAGTCAAAATGCATTATAAATGCATTTTAAAAAATTTGGAAGCGTCTGGTGTAGCACAGGAAGGTATCCGTAAATTTTAGAACCACAAAAAATTTTAGACAACTTTCACAAAATATAAGAAAGCAAAATGCATCTTACACTAGATATAAGAACTTTCAACATTTCAACAAACCAAAAAAAAAATAATTTTTCATGAAACAGTAGATATTATTTTAATACTTTGGTTCAACTTTTTGTCTACAACCATACAAGCACACCCCACTTAATTAAGTGATACAACGTATAGAATGTGGAAAGAATAGAACTGCCGACTCTGTTTGACCTAGCTAATGGATTTCAGCCGCTGAATTATAGAATATTTAGTAGTAGAGTTTTGGATAAAATATTATTAAATAAAAATAGTTAATTGTTTGGTCTTATATTTTGTAATTTCAATTATTAATATTTGATTTTTAAAAATATAGAACAATATTTTTAATAAAAAATTAAAAAAATAATTTCTGACATAAAATAAAAATAATTTTTCAAAAGTTTTTTGAAAAACTCTAATTTGGAGTTTTTGGTTTTTAGTTTTTTCCAACTTCAATTTTTATGTAAAAATTCTTTTTAAATGAGCCAAACAAATTAATTTTAACTTTTAAACTAACAAAAATTACTTTTATGTCTCCAAAAGTTAGGTCATTGCATCCACAAAATTGAATCAAATAACTGTACACACCAACGAAGAAATAAATCATAACATGCACGCCGTTGCAAAAAAAACTAGTTTTTAATTTGTAAGTACCATTTCTTTCTTAAAACTGCCAATTCTGTTCAACCCAAGAATAGTACAGAGTCCAGAAAGCTTGAGATGTGCAGGTTATATGGGATCAAGATCTTATTCGAATTAATACTTGTTTTAATATTCTAACAATAAATTTTATTCTTCAATTTTAAATCATGAAAGAAAGTAAAATTTTAAATTGTTTGAATGAAATAAATGATTGGTCTGCGACGTTTGAATAAAACCTTAGGAGAGGATCCAAATTAGGTTATATAGGGCCTTGCCAAGTTGTCTTATCGTTACTTTTTGATGCAAACTTGAACACCTCCGCTCTAAGATTACGTATGATTATAAGCTTAAAATAGACGGCGTATTTGACCGAAGGACCAGCATGTTGAAAAAAGTGGCTCCTCCTTCCCAAAAATTAAGCAAAAACAAATGCCCTTGAAGGCTGTATCCAAAGGGGGGCCAGGTTTTCATTATTGAAGTTATCGTTGCATCTAAAAGTGTTTATAAAAAAATATTAATATATTTATTTATTATATAATTAATACATTTAATTGAAAAGTATTTGTAGAGAGGATATTATAAGTCTGTTTATTTATTAATGAATGTTTATTTAATTTATTATATTAACATATTCTTTTCTGTGAAGGCATGATTCCGTTACACATGAATGGTTTTAATTTTTTTTAATAGATAGCAGTGAGTAACCCATGACTTGGGCTTCGCAAAATTATATCCTGCACTTGCAATACCTTGTAAGGTATACCTATTTATTTGTTCAGTATCCTACAACTATTTGTCAAGTGACTGTTTGTCCAGTATCTCACAACTACATGTTCAGTGATTGCTTGTTCAGCACCCTACAACTGTTTATCCAGTACCCTTTAACTGTTTGTTTAGCATTACACCTTACACTATATACTTGCAGGTACATGATATAAGTTTCCCTGGACTCTGATCATTTAAAAATTTAAACTTATAGAGAAAATATTAGTATATTTATTTATTGTAGTAACATGTCCCATATTAATTTAGACTCGTAAAGTTGCACTTTTGAGAGCAATTTACGCAAATTGTGATATGTCCTTAAGTTAACTCTTGTAGTTTGTCTAGTTAGTCAATTGTTTTATGTCTTCAAAACTTATTGCATTAGCTGTCTATAATCTTCAAAAAGTAGCACATCACCTCCTATGTGTCTAAATAGCTTATTACCTCTCTATGATTTGTCTAATTAGCTAATTATTTCTTTGTATTATTAAAACTTACTACATTACCTCTTCATACTTTTCAAAAGGTGACAGAATTGCCTCTTATTGTTGTTATTATCTAAACAGCATTGGATGAAAATAAGAGTATTTTGTAAATGTAACATATTACAAGTTTTAACACCCAAAAAAAAGCACATATAATGCTCAATAAGTTAAATTGGATGAAAAATAATAAAATAGGAGACCATGTAGGTGCTTTTCTTTTGAAAAATATAAAAGGTGGTGTTTTAAATTTTAAAACACAAAAAGACAATCAGTTAATTAAACAAATTACAAAAGATAATGCACATTCTACTCTTGTAGAAATTGTAGAAATTAATATTATAACTTCTTCACGCAATTGAATTAGAAATTTGTTTCTTAAATATATTGATGACCAAACCATATAATTCTTCTACTTTTTCATGTTATTATTTTATTATTTTTTATTTGGACAAATCCACGAATTACTCCACCCTTTTCACACCAATGTTTCCTTTAATTGGGAGGGATCGGTTTTTCTTTCATCTGTCGGTTTTTCTTTTCGTCTGTACTGAAAGTGGACCACAAAGAGATACAGAGTACAGAAAATAGAGAAAAATATGTTAGGCTGGATTTAGATTTTAATAGTTTCTTCTAGCTCACGATGAACTAACAAGAACCATATACAATATATGGTCATATATGGTTAACACAAATGTAGTTTGAAAGTAAAGACCCTATGTGCCCGATTAAATTGCCTCGTAAAAAAGTATTTTTTCTTAAAAAAACTCAAACTTTTTACTTTAGAAAACTGTTCAAATTTTGAGATTTTTTAAGTTAATTCAATCATTTACTATAAAAAAAAAGAAGTTTTTTTTTAATTATAATAAATATTTATATTTTTAAAAAGAAAGAGTCAATAGAAACGAACTCTATGACCAATCGAACCGAATCATATTCGAGAACCTGTCCCCGACAGTCAATAAAAATTTAAACATTCTTTTGTAACCTAACCATGAGGGCCACAAGACTTGTGTTTGCCGACTTAATATGGGATTAAATCATGATCATTACTTTTGAAGAATACAAGCTTCTTAAAGTGTTGGTTACAAGTGATGTTGGGGTGGTGAACGACAAAATATGGGGCTATGTAGATTTAGTGATTTAGTAATTATGTGCGTAAAGGTATCCATTTTTCATACCACAAACATAAAATAAAATAAAGGGCTAAGAAGATTCATTCGCAAAGGTCATTCTTCATATATCTGTTTCCTCAGTAGCATAATGATATACTGTTTGAGTTGAAAGTTTGCTTTTAGTATGTTTATATATTCCTTACTGGGTAATAATTATGTTTTGATTTGCTTCACAACGAAATGATACCCAAAAAAAAAAAAACAGATAGTTCAAATAGTTAAAATTATTTTTCTTAAACGTAAAATCTTGGGTTCAATCTCGTATAAGTGGGGGTTTAGAAAAAGGAAGAGAAAATGATACTAAAAAAAATTGTTTTAGTTGCATTAATTTTTGTTTTAGTTGCATCTTGAAAAAAGAATTTGATAGCAAGACCCAATTTCCTCCATTTCTGGAAAAAGTATACGTACAATACCAAATTTTCTTTATTTATTAAAACTCGCATTTCTTTGTCAAAATGGGAAAGAAGCTAATAATATTACTCGAGCAATGAATCTTGCTCTACCTAATAGCAAGCGCAAGAGCACAAGAATGAATGCAATAACGCGACTTTCAAAGCATGATCTATATCCCAAAATTTAGAAATTAATCTGCACAATAATTTGTCTGACAATAAAACTTTTTTGTACTATGTAAACATAGAACAACCAAATTAAACCAAATACTTCATCCATATTGAGAATATTCAAATGTGTTACAATGTATTAAGGAATATTATTCAGTCAAAAGGCTTATTATAGTGTTCTTGTGACTTACATGTGAAGCTGCCCAATTACAATTAATCTTTCTTTGGAACAACTAGAATTCATTAAAGTGGAATAGTCTTTCCGGCAAAGCTAGCTAGCTGCAGTACACTGGCAATGGAGAAAATTAGGATTCATGCGATATATAAAACAGATCCAAATTCAACCTTAACCGTGTCTCTAGAGTTAACAAGATACTTTAGTCGGCAGCGAACAACATAAGAAAATTCTGCATTCATATAAGAAGAAAAATGAGACACTAATCCACTAGCCATTTGGTTTGATGCTATGTTTTTTTTACTTTGAAAATAGATGAATATAAAAAGGGTAGATCTCAAGATCAATTCTCTTAACCGTGTCTCTAGAGTTAACAAGATACTTTAGTCGGCAGCGTACAACATAAGAAAATTCTGCATTCATATAAGAAGAAAAATGAGACACTAATCCACTAGCCATTTGGTTTGATGCTATGTTTTTTTTACTTTGAAAATAGATGAATATAAAAAGGGTAGATCTCAAGATCAATTCTCAAAACATGTAATTCGCGTTCAAAAGGTCATATAAAGCTATTTTGATATCGCTTCACGAGAGAGACACCCAAGGAAAATAGCCTCAGCTAAAAATTAAGAGCCACGTGCCATAAATTGACCTGTTTATGTAAATTTTGAAATATCGAAAACTTCACCTATCATTAATCCTTTATTAAAAGAGTCACAAAACATAGTGTTAAGTGCTACCACAATTCAAGATGTGTCTAGCAGAAAATAATAAAGTTGAGAAATATTTCTTTACTATGTATCCAACCATGATCAAACCAACTACAATCAGGCTTAAGACATCTTATTAACTCAAGCATTGAAGACGCCCTCGAGGCCCCATTGATTGTCTTGGAGAAAGAAACCATCTCCTAATTTTTCTTGCTGAAGAGTGCTAGTTAACTGATCTAGGACTTGAAGCCTGTTTGGTTTTGCTTATTTTGAAGGTTATAAAGGGCTTATTTAGATTTTTTTTTTTTTTAAGAAAAAATAATTTTTTTCTTGAAAAAATTATATCAAATTTGTAATAATTATTTGATTTGGTTTCCAAAAAAATTGAAACTTTGAAAAAAATTCAAATACAACTTTTTTTAAAAACTAAAATTTTTAACTTCTCAAAAAAAATTATTTTTCAAAAATTATTAAAAAAACACTTTTAAAAAAAGCTAATTCAAACGAGTCCAAATGCCAATAATAAAAAGCTCTTCTCACATATTTTTTATTGTCGAGGCTCATAAGCTCCAAAATAAATTGAGCCAAACAAGCTGTTAGTTGAGTGATAACCCTCACCTACATACCCGCCTTTTTCTCTCTTTAAGAATTCTCTCGACCTTCTTCTTTGCTGGTTTTGCTTAACCGAGCCCTCGCCTTAGGCTGATGTTTCTGGCTTTCTGCTTTCCTTTTCTTTATCTTTCTATATATCACTGTCTTACGCAAGTCCACCAAAGTCAACATCGTCTCTTACATCAATTTATACTTACATTTTATATATGATGCGAAAATTGTCACATTTGTGATTATGGGCTCATTTTGATTGATTTTTTTTCATGAAAAGTAAAAAGCACATGTCTTTTTCATATTATATTTGTGTTGGGTTTCAAAAAAGGCTAAAAACTCTTTAAAAAAAGAAAGTTCAAATGTAATTTTTTCTAAAATTCAATATTTTAAATTCTCAAAATTAGAAACACTTTTCCTCAAAAGTTATAAGAAAAAATACTTAAAAAAAAAAAATCAATGTTGAAGAACCCTATATCTCTGAGTTTGTTCTCTTTTATTTCTCTTCTGATGCCCCATTTCCAGTCTTCTTTCACTTTCTTTTCTCTTCTCTCTCTCTCACACGCAAAAAAGAATTTTGGATGAATATCTATTACCGTTCTATATAAATAGAAATTGGCATCTTAAAATGCTTGAGTGTTTCTAGTCCTCGAGTAATCTCTTCAGTTTCATTTGAACGTTTTAGACAGTTGATCTCGCAGGGACATGGTAGCTGATACGGTATAACACATCTGTGTATATAATATGTTTTGAGTAATGTTATATATTATTTCTAAGTAAAAAAAATTCCTATCTTATGTAATGAAATGTTATATATTATTTCTTAACACATCCGTCCCCTCTAATATGTCAGTCCTACACCATCTTTTTTTTTTTAATTCTTTTTGCAAATGGGTTAATTAGTATCCTCACATGATACTTGTTACATGAGTAAACATATAATGTAAATTACAAAGTAAAAGTTTAACTATATATATATATATATATATATATATATATGATTATCACTATAAATTGTGTAGTTATTTATTAAGTAATACTATATTTGGTTGGATGATGATAATATGAAGGAGCCAAAAAAAAGGGGACAAAAAAATTAGTTTCAACTGTGTTTTGGATTTTTAAGTTACAACCTTTTCATGTTCCGTCGATCCTAGCAAACAAGGATAAGAATAATTGTTCCCAACGGTTCGATAAGAGTAGTTGCATAGTAATTTTTTCGTAATTAAATTTGTATTTATATTATATATTATTTGACCCTGAACTCATCTTGAGTGATGGAGTAATTGTATAGTAATTTTTTTTGTAATTAAAGTTCCTAAGTTTGTATTTATATTCTCTCGTTATTAATATTATTTGACCCTTAACTCAAGCATATGTATATGTTAATATCGTTTGACTCTTAACTCATTTGAGTATATATGTGGGAAGGCAATATTGTATTATTAATTTAATAATGAGCATATCTTGCCAAAAAAGAAAAAAGGATGAAAAATATTTTCTTCCCAAATGGATATCTTAAAAACACCCATATTTCATCCCCTTAAAAATTAACATCCGCCAACCGAGAGCTCGTTTTGATTTGCCCTTCTCGAAAGCTTCTTTACAAAAAACTTTTAGAAAAAAAAGTTTTTTCTTGGGAAGTTAAAATTTTTTCTTTCAAAGAAAAGTTTAAATTAAAATTTTTCAAAATTTTAATTTTTTGTGAAATCTAATTCACAACCTATATTGTAAGAAGGATGTAATTTTTTTTCAAAAAAGAATATATTTTTTCATGAAAAGATCAATTTAACCTAGCTCCATATAGTTTAGTATCCCCTCCCCTTAAGAAACATAAAAGGAAAAAGACTTGTTTGAATTTTTTTAATTTTCACAAAAAATACTTTTTATTATTATTAATTTTTTTTAAAGTATTTTTCTACCCACAAACCAAACTCCAATTGTAAATTTATTTCAATTTTCAAATGGGGTTTGAAACTTTTCCACGGCCCAATAAGAACTCAACGTTGAGGTCCCCTTCCTCTATAAAAGTTCTACTACCCTCACCTTTCCTTCCACACCATGTAAATATCTCTTAGATTTATACGTACATATACATACACACTGAAAAAGCCATCCTTTGTTTTCAAATTCGTCCACACAGTATGGAAGGATCTGTAAAGCTCAGGAGGGATAGCGCCACGGACGTAAAATCATCGATAAACACAAGTTGATTTTGATGTTATTGCAACACCGAACAGGGTTTCTGATCATGATCATATAATATCAGTGGCGCTATCTATCCTGAGTTTGACAGGCCCTTCTTACTATATTTTTTGTTGCAGACGCGAGAAGTGCTGTTTACAGCTTAGGAAATGGATATTGTGATCATCTAAGCATGCCTTTTTCATTATATTTTGCACAATAAACATATATATATATACACAAATATGTATTTGTTTAGTTTTCGAGTTGCATGTCATCCATCTTCTCTGTGACAAGGTCCGAACCCAGATCGTCATCACTTTTAAAAGAAATAGTCTCAATTATTTCAACTACTCTCTAATCCCCCATCAGCAAGAACTTGTTACTCTTTGATGCTACCATCTATGGTTATTGCTGCACCAGCCTAGAAATTTGCTTCCGTGATCTGGGTATTTATTTATTTTTTTCGTAGTAACAAATTTTCCACTTTTTCTTTTTTTTTTTCCCGTGTTTTTCTATTTTTAATTTTTCCTCTTGAGAAACTTCATGCTACTTTTCCAAGAGGTTTAGATATTGTCATAGCCGAATGATGAATTGTCTTTCTGCACTTCAGACAAAATCATGGTTTTCTCGCGTTTATGTGACTCTGCTTGTTGGCCCTAACAATTCATTGGTAACATATATCCAATACTTCACCGCCGACTGAAGACATAGTCAGTCTTTTTTCACTTCATTGTCTTATTTCAGGTTATTCTATCTTTCAACAAATCATGAAACAAACCATATGATGATTCCTTTTCCAGTTTTCCCGCCTTCTTTTTTTTTTCCCCCCTCCATAAGATTAAAGTAATAGCTCTTGCTTTATTGTGTTCTTGACTTTCATTATATTATTTTCCACCTTCTTGAGAGCAATTTTCTGGAGAATTACTAAATGAACTTTACATGCAGGAATCATTTAGTTGTTTTTCATTAATTTCTTGGGATTGATTCAGTTCTTGCAGCTAAAAATAAAGAAAAAGAAAGAAAAATAACAAATTAAGGGAAAGCAAAAAATCAGTTCTCTTTTGTCCTGAAAATACATACTACAAATGTAATTCTTGTTTGTAGCTTAGAGGTGTCCCTCTTTTAGGGGCTGTTTGGATTGAGGAGAATGGGGAGAAAGGAAAGGGGAGGGAGAGATTTTGGTATTCTATTCTTTGTTTGTTTTGAAAGTATTGGGAGGCGAGGGTTTTGAAAGGGAAAGTAAATTTTTTTCAAATTTTTTATTTTTAATTTTTTTAAATTGGGATAAAATAGAGGAAAAAGATTTTTGAAATTTTTTACTCTTTAATTTTTTACATATAAAATTTATTTTTTCTTTCTATTTTTTTTAATCAAATACAAAATACTCATAATTATTTATATTTTTTTTTATAAAAAAAACTCTAATTCAAACATAAATTACTCATTTCCTCCCTTTTTTTTTATAATCTTTCCTTTTCCTTTCCTTTATTAAATTTTCTCCCTCCAATCCAAACACACCCTTAGGAATTTCGATATTCTTCCTAAACTTAAAATAGTACGAGAAAATCGATAAACACCGAGCTTACTCTTCACCTTCACTTGTTTGTTTCCTCTTTCTAATTCTGCAAAAAAAAAAAAAAGAAGGCAGAGGAATACTTAATCTTTGTGTACTGCAATGAATATGTGATTGCAGGTTTTGTGGGGACGAGTTGAATCAATGCAGTCTGAAGACTGAAGTATTCCCCAGGAGAAGCCTTTAAAGTGTTATGGGCAGGGGTTTTTATTATTATACGCTTCTAACTTAAATGTGTTTGCAGGTTTTCTAATTATGAGTATGAGTTAATATTGATGTTGACTCCTTTTCCCTACTTCGTTTAGGTCACGTCTTCGTCCCTTTCTTTTACATCATCTCTTGCATTATTCTGGAGCTTTCACTAGTTTGAATTTGCTGTATATTTTAAAGCGTTCATGTATATCTGGGAAAGAGTCAAGTGTAAGGTAATAAGGGTTGTCGTCTTCTTCACGACATGATTCAATTGGTTAAGACTAACGCGGGTTTGCTGTCTCTTTTGCGGCATGACCCGATTGGCTAATGAGGTTTGTCGCCTTTTTTACGGTATGACTCAATTGATTAAGAGTGACCAAGTCTTTGTGTTAAATTTAGGTTTAAATCTCCTTAAAGTTCTCTTAATTCCCAATAACTAACTTAACATTTGCGGGCCAAGAGTCCTCGTAATAACCCTACCCAACTAGTGGATTTTTTACTCATTAAACTTAATTAATTAGTCTAAAATATTTAAATTCGTGATAAAAATAATAATGAACAAAAGTTATTATAAACGAAATATAAATTTCACAAAGAATCGATGTAGTCGGAAGGTTACACTTTTTACGTAGTCAGATTTCAATATTGGTTTTAGCCTATGTTAATTTGAAATAGATTTATTTATTTGTTTTAGTTTTTAAATTATTTAACTTCTATTGACAAAACAATCCGCATACGTCTCTTTAATTTATGTAGTTTTCCTTATTCTATATTTTTGAGCTCAATCTCTGATGCATGAGTATGATGATAAAGATGGCAAGATTTTTCATTCAGATAGAAGTTGATGCCAGACATTGACTTTGGACCTCGAAATTTTTTAGTGTATCATTCTTATCCATCTTTGTTGGGATGCAATACTAGCCGTCCGTTCCGCCATCATGTGCCAACTGGACGGCTGGGATTCAAGGTAATATTGCATATTGCAAAATCTTTTACAAATTTGATGTAACTTTATGGTACAAATTATGTCTCACAGAATGAGGACAAAGAAACCAGCTTAACTGTTTAACATCAATCTCCAACTTATGATTTTACTTTAGATTACACTGCATCATCCCCCCACATTTGAAGATAATGCACAACGTGGTTGAACAGAAACACCCACCACTTTCCTAGGCCAGGAAATCTAGCCTGAGTTTGTTGTGAGTTCTATCAAAATTTGTCGGAATTTACGTTGAATACTGTTGAAAAAATCGAGAACATATTTACACACATAAAAACACAATTAAAAAAATACATAAATAATACGTGATATTTTTAACATGATTTGGCCCTTTACCTATGTCCACAATTTCTTTTGAGGTAAATTTCACTATTCAACAACAACGAGATTACAACTCATGTGACTTTTTGCACTAATAAAAAAGTCTAAATCCTTCCCAACAGATTTCGTAAAATGATTCTATCCTCAACAGGATTAGAACGAATGTAAAACACGCTCGGTATTCTCAGACTCTCCCTCTAACCGACACCTCTTATGGAGTGTGGGCGAAAGGCACACTCTTAAGACACACCAAATACAAGCTACAATACCCTCTATTTATAGGAGAGAAAATCATTACACCTCAAGATTTCTCCTCTACTATTTATGTAACTTATATTTTGGTAACAAAATTAATACAATTAAGTGTCTTCCACTAGTTTTATAATTTGTATGAGTTTGGACTTTGAGCCATAATTCAACAAATTCTTTCCTTGGTGAAAAGTCTTGAGCTTCTTTGCAGTAAGTGGAACCTTTTTACAGTCTTCATACTAGAGCCATCCCTCAAGAGCAATCTTCACGGCAACAGCTACCAACACATCCTAGCAGGTTTTCGGAGTTATTACCAACATCCCTCTCCGTGCCGTCAACCTTGACCTCTCAAAGTTGTTTGCGTCCTCCCTCGACACAAGGCATCTCGGACATGCTCTTCTTTCCAACGATAGCACTCCTTATCAGTTGTTTGGCCAAGACTCTGATTGTTCAGCTACGCTGACTCTCCTCGTGTGACTCCTCCCTCAAATCGATCCTTCTTCAACTAGTCTACTCACCTAAACATCTCTTTTCTAGAATTTTGTTCACTAGTCGGCTAAATGTATTTACTCACACAATTGCTCCAAAGACTTCCGCACAATTCTATCACCACTTCATCGTTTTACTCAAATTCAAAGCTCACTCACGATACATCAAAATTTGGCAAAACGGACTTAAAAAATGAACTCAGGACATCAAAAACCAGTTGGAGACCCTCAGTCAAACCCCAAATTGCTCTCAGCCAAAGCTGGTCAAACCCTATGTTTGACTTTTTGACCACAAATTCACAAAACTTGACCTGCTTGTATCTCACAATTGGACCGTCAGATCATTATAAAATTTTAACAGCTTACTCTCTCGCCATGATGAACCACAGCAATAAACGGATCGTCGATCTAACTCCGGGAAGGCCTCCAAACGTGACTAGAAAATTTGTGAATTTTCGAACTCCTCTTTGACAACCTTTTTGTTTTTCGTGCAAACTAACGTCCTTCAAACAACTCCTTATGTGCCCTTCTTGTGTCGTCATCGTGCCCAGTTCACCAGCTAAGCTTTAATACCACTTGTTGGGAAAATAAAGGACACATGCACATACACCAATGTGCAGCAGAAAAATACACACAAAGAACACGCAATATTTTTAATGTGGTTCGGCCCTCTGCCTAAGTCCACGATCACCTCTGGAATAAATTTCACTATTCAACAATAAGGGGATTACAATTCATGTAATTTTTTTGCACGGATAGAAAAGTCTAAACCCTCCTCCACAGAGTTGGTACAATAGTTCTATCCTCAACAAGACTAGAATGAATGTAATACACTCTCGATGCCCTCAGGCTCTCTCTCTCACCCACACCTCCCATGGAGTGTGGCTCAAAGGCACACTCCTAAGGCACACCAAATACAAGCTACAAAACCCTCTATTTATAGGATAGAAATCCTTGCACCCCAAAATTTCTCCTCTATTATTTAGGTAGTTTATATTTTGGTAACACAATTAATAAAATTAATTGTCTTCCACAAGTTTCCTAATTTGCATGGGCTTGGACTTTGAGTCATAACCCAACAAATACAATTCTTGAAAAATCAAGAGTTTCAAAATCGTCATATTTGATTTGATGTACTCAATTTAATATAACTTAGTTTTAGGACAAAATTTTATATTTTTCATGTTTTTCAACATATATCATTTACTAGTTTAATTGATGTTTCATTCTAAAACTAGTTAGTATTAGATGGCTCATGACTTATTTCAAGATTTTGGTAATGCTTATGTCTATGCTGTCCTGAGAGTCTTAATTTGTCCACATGGGGCAATTGGAAAATTATATTTTTTAGCATTCTTAGACGTATGACCTATGATTAATTATGAAATGCGCAACTAATTACGTGGTCAATCAAGATTAAAGGGTAAATCAAGTGGTCGAGACTACTTCTCTCGTAAGTGAGATCTTGAGTTCAAATCTCATGGGGAATGAGGGGTTACACTGGGGAGAAGGGTTTTAAAAAATAAAATAAAATGAAATTTAAAAAAAAAAGCAAAAGAAAAGAACTAATTACGTGGTCAATGCCAAAGGACAAGTAAATGAATAGTCAATACCTAAAACATAAATGGGTCACTTGTGAGACTCAGCTCAGATACAATGTTATTAGAACTCAATTTGGAATACCTTGAGAAACATTTCATCTAAAGTGGACTGGTATTATGTTATTTGGTTTAAGCTCAATATACCAAATCATACTTTGTACATTTTGTTAAATAGAAACTTAGTTTATCTAAGGGCTTTAGGAAGAATTATTTGAATAGAGCTATTTGTAGAGTTTGAGATGTAGAAGATAGTATTTTGTTGTAAATGATCACTTTTTAGTTAAGAAAGAAGTGAATTCAATTCTAAAATCAATTACATTATGTATTGATATTAATTAAGTATAGTCATCCAAATCTTATATGGTTCTAATAGTGTTAATTCGTCCATTAAGCACATTTTGAGATATGCATCCTCCAGCATTGTTTCCATCATTTGATGATTGAAGTTGCACACATCTTATGGCATTTTTCATTAATTAGTAACCTGCCATAGAGAGTAAGTGTTTATGCATTCATTAGGATATGCCCCCACTCACCCATTGTTTCTTTAAAATATATATATTTTAAGTTATTTTTAATATTAAAATTTACCTAATATCCACTAAATATTTAAAAATTATCCATATAGAGTGTTAAATTATTCATTTTTGGTCCGGCCCCGAAAAACACTTTAGATTCGCCAAAAAGTGCTTTCTATCTGCATTTTCTATGTTAACCAACGTTGGCTTCAGAGAGGTCAAGTAATTTTGAAACTATTTCACAAGTAGAAAAAGGGCAAGTTACAATTTAGCCTATGCGAGGTGTTGGATGCGACAAAACGAGGTGAAACATTTCTTAAAATGATCTTTGAGTAATTCGTTTGTTGATATCTTTTCCTCCTCTATACCCAAAAAAACAAAAAAAAATTACTAATATATTTTGGATAATTTGCTCTCCAGGGGAATATGAAAAAAGGTAAAGAATTATATACGGTTAAAACCATTCATGTGAATCCCTCAAAACTCCTGACTGATCATTTCGTTAGTTTCGTCACTTACAAACACAATGAAAATGGAAAACATTCAATTGTTCATTCAACATATTTAAGAGGTGAATGAAGCAAAAGAAGTTGAGTTTCTCATTATCGAAATTGATTTTTTGGTCACTTTCAACTAGCCAAGTGAGTTTATACCTCATTTTAAATAGCATGATTAGGCCTCTCTTTAAGAATTACAAAGGAATCTCTAATATGAAAATCAACTACCGTTTAAGGCACATGTATAGGGAAGTAAATAGATTCGCTAATCAACTAGTTAGTATGTCTTTTGAAACTTGGATTTTTAACAAGATATCCAGGCTACTCAATATGCTATTGGAACAAAGTAGGACGGGTAAGACATTGTCTAAGAAAATAATAATTAAGTGAAAAGTATAGTGGCGAATCTTCTGGGGAAAACATCGAAACTCACAGCTGAGAGGGCTATGATTCTAGGGTAGACATCTTTTTTGTGTAGAAGGTATTCACTGGATTGGAAGAAGTGAGGTGTTTGATGAGACCTAGCGCTAGAAATAGGAAGGGAGGGGATGTAAATTTTATGCCCATATTTCCACGCCTTGGTGCAGTTGTTATGTCTGTACGCTCTTGGGCAAGGGAATACGAAGGGCGATTTTTTTGGTATGGAGAATTCAATATTTTTTATTAGATAATTAAGCAGTAAACTTCAGGAGCAATTTATGAATTTTTAGATTAAGGTTAATACCTCTATTAGTCCTTCAACTGTTAGTTTTGGGACAAGTTAATTCCTAAATTTTTAAATTGCATATTTTAATCTCTCAACTTTTTAGGGTTTACCGTTAGTCCTTTTACTAACTTCCATCCAAAATTTAACGTCAAAATTTTTCGGTTAGATAATTCCAATACAATCAAGGGCATTTTTGGCAATTTTGGAAATGAGTGAACAATCAAAGGAGCTGAGAACAAAAGGGTTTGATTTTGTGTTATGCCAAAATTGCCCTTGATCAGTTGATTGTATTGGGTTTTATGACCAAAAAAATTTGACGTTAAGTTTTGGGTAGAAGTTAGTAAAAGGACTAATAGAAGTCCTAAATTCAAAGTTAAGGGACTAAAAGATGTATTTTAAAAGTTTAGGACCCAAAATTATCCCAAAATTAATAGTTGAAGGACTAATAGAGGTATTAGCCCATGTATTATTCTACCTAATTTTGGTAACCGGTCTCTGGAATTATAACTAGTATACAAATCCGCAGGATACAATGGATGTTTTATTTTTTTTATTTTATATTTTGTGTGTTTTGTATAATTATATAATTAAAAATAATTATGGATTAGTGAATTTCTCTTTTGCTCAGCTAATCAGTGAATAGTTTAAATAGTTAAAATTACTCTCTCAAGAGTCACAACTTGGGTTCAAATCCTATTAAAAGTGGAAGTTGAGTTGGTACAAAGGTTAAAAACATAGTCAAAGATGATTAGTTTTATAAATGAAGCAATTTATTAATGTATTGTATGTTTATTTTTCTTAATCTGAATATTCATGTGATCAAAATAAAAAGGATAAACACTAGAAATTAATTTATTTTTATTTTTTTAATCAAATAAGGGACCACCGATATCACGTATACTAAGCATTAAATGAAGAAACTGAAGACAACCACACTAAGAATGGAACACTCGAGTGTCACATGGTATCCTACCTCTTAAGCGAAAGAGATTAAGAGAATATAGAGAAACAATATTATTGCAAGTATAAAAGCATCAATATAGAAATATTAATGAGGTTCCATTGTGGCAAATTAGAAATTATATTGTATATGATAGATAAAAAGATAAAAAGTAAAAAGAATTAATTTACATTTTCATTTTTTATCGTTTGTCAATTGTTAAAAAATGACGTTAACGTTAAAAAAACAAAATATAGAAAAAATTGGAAGACAAAGTATCAAATGAAATCCTACCTAAACATTTAATAAAAATGAAAAAAACATACTAATCCTAATATTAAAAGAAAAAAATGACACTTTAATTTTTTTTTAAATATAATTTTTGAGAGGTACACCATACACTAAACTTTTTTATTGTATAAAATAAATTTCAATTGAAAAAGAAAAAATGGTGAGCTGCCACATGACTCTTCACTTTGTCATTTTAATATATAGATGGATTTTTAAAAACATGTAAATTTTTGAAGTATGTTTTAGACAAAGAAAAAAAATGATTTAGCTCTAATTGAATAAAATTATTCATATATGAAAATTAAATCGTATAATTTCTGCCTTCACTAAATAAAAATAGGATAACAATAACTATGTAATTTATGAATCTGGACTGGATGTTCAACCCAAGTTTAGATTTGCTTTTGGATTTCCCACAGATAATAATGTCAAATTATAAGGTACACCCTCATCTATATAATCATTTTCATAAAAAAAAAAACACAAAGAATTATACGCATGATCTCTTTCTTTGCCTTTGTTTTCTTCCTCTCTCTACATCTCTGTTTAATCATATTTGTGACAATTGGTTCTAATAGTTGTATATATATATTTAAAGATTCATATATATTTAGTAATTTATTATTATTTGTTCAATTTTCTATAATTGTTTGTTTTGTAGCCAATTGTTGTTTGTTCAGTATTCTATAACTGTTTATTCAGTAGGCTATTATTGTTTATTCAGTATTCCATAATTATTTTTTGTTCAGTAGATGATTATTATTTGTTCACTATTTTATATATGTTTGTTTGGTGCTCTATAACTGTTTATTCAATAACCTTTTTATTGTCTTTTAGTAGACTTTTATTATTTGTTCAGTAGCCTATTATTGTTTATTCAGTACTCTATAACTGTTTGTTCTGTAGCATATTATTGTTTGTTCAGTATTTTATAACTATTTATTATATAACCAATTATTGTTTGTTCAGTATTCTGTAACTGTTTATTCAGTAGGCAAATATTGTTTGTTCAGTAGCAGTAACATATTATTGTTTGTTTAGTAGTAATAGCATATTATTATTTGTTCAGTGTTTTATAAGTGTTTGTTTTGTAGGCTATTATTGCTTGTTCAGTAGCATATTATTTATCAAAATATCTGTTTATAATTTAAATTGGTTAAAACTACCAAAATTGCTTATACATTATTCAATCTCTGTTTATTTGTGGATAGCTTCATCAGATTATATATTTTTGTTTATAACTCATAATTCAAAGTTACAAATGTTTTCTATTTTTTTAGATGTTGTTGCTTCGGATTTGATATTTTCTATTTCTTTGAACGTTGTTGCTTTAGTTGTTTTGATTAAATTGAGCTGCAATTTTAATCTCATATCTTTCTTGAGTTGTTAAACAAATTGAATTCAAGAATTATATTTGAGGTTTTGTTGTAAAACAGAGGAGAGAGGAAAAGAAAAAAAAAAAGAAGAAGAAAAAGCGTATTATGTATCACATGATTTCATAGCACCAACAACGTGCACTTACGAGCGCACAGTATAAGGTCTCGATATATAATAATTGAGTATTGAAAATATAGAAATAAAAGACAGCCTTTAAAGGCATGGTAATATAATTGTCCGAACCTTTGTAGTAATAATAAGAAAAGCTACTACTATTTGTTTGTAAATATATAAAGGTTCACTTTCTTTTAAAGAGTTTATAAGCATATTTTACCAAATATTTACTAAATATGTCAATAATTTATAAACATATTTTATCTAAACACTTCTTTGCTTATTTGATATATGTCTATAGTAATAAAAACTATTTATAAGTATCAAGTACTTATAAGCAGCTTTAAAAAAAATTAAAAAAAAAAGCCAAACACCCTCTTCGATCAAGGGACAAGATTAATTAGAGAAGTGCACCACATTCATAAGCTTCAGCAGCCAACTAATTTTCGGTGCAACATATTTCCAGTAATCATCTATGACAAATCAATTGGTGAATAAAAAAATAAAGTTAAACATGTAAATATTATGTCTCTTCTCTTTCTTCTTTTCTTCCATATCAAATAAAACTTCGTAGGTAATGAAATTTTCTAGGGAAAAAAGATAAGAAAGTTTGGCGCCCCCTTCTCAATGATTCTTGGATCAATATATTGAGAAGAAAAATATGCGCATGATATAGGGTTTATATTTATGAGTGAAGAAATGACACTCCAAAACAAAGAAAAAATGTGATGCAGATTTTAATGCCTTTTTTTTATGTACGGTTTTTGCTTTGGAGATTTTATTTATAGTGTGTTTGGAATGATCTTATTTTAATATACTTATCTTATTGAAATTTGGAGATATTTTATAAGATTTAAGATATCTTGTCATATACACCATGTATTTTATAATTGTAAAAAATAAAATAAGATGGATTGCTTATTTCTTATAAGATAAAAAATTTGGTTTGTTTTAAAAAATTTTTAAAGATCCATAATAAGATGTCTTAAATCTTATAAGATTTTCTTCTATTTCAATAGGATAATCATCTTAAAATAAGACTATAACAAACAAAACATTAATATATAAAATTTGATTGAATATCTAAAGATAAAATAATTACTTAATATGGAAAGCTATTTTATTACTAACCTTTTCCATTAAAGTAAGCATTTATTACTAAACTACCATCATTTGGAAAATAGATAATTTCAAAGTACACTAGGTTAACGAACTTAACTTTCCATTAAAATAGTTGATACTTCTTTAGAAATTATATTATCTCCATCCAAAAAAGATAGACTTGTATTCTTTTTTTGGATTATCTCAAATTAAAGTCTCATCTTCTTTTAGAACGGGTAGTTAAGTAATTGAATTCTTTATGCACCCTTATTTAATGTGCATCGGTCCTTATTAATGTGTTCCCATCAATTTGGTGGTAGTTATGGAGTCCTCTAATACTATTATTAATGGAGGGGTATATTAGGAAAGACACCCAGCAAAAATTATTATTTTAACTACATTAACTGCATCTTGTTTAAATTGTGTGAAAATACAAGTAGATCTATCGTTGTTGGATGGAAGTAGTACTAAAAATTGGGTGAGAGAAAGTAATGTTATAAAATGTGTAGCTAATTAAATCACAATTCATATTGGTATATATTCAAAGTTACAACCTTTCTTTTTTTGGGTCAGAAAAATTACAACCCTGAATGAGCACATTCTACACGTTAGCCATAGCAAATAATCCCAAGATTTGAGTAACTTTCTATTGCAAAATATTCTTTCAAGCCTTCCGCCCATTCTTTAACTTGGCCTATAGTGTGTCCTTCCCTTTGAAAAAGATAAATTTTCAAATTTAATTCTCAACACAAATATTGTATTATTAATTTTTAAATTTCTATATTAAAAAAAAATCTAATTGAATGTTTTCAATCCAATGGCAAAGCAAGGTGGAGCACTTGAAAATTAAAAAAGAGACCCACTCATGTCTCAAGCATGAACCAATAAAGAGGCAAGTCTCTTTAGTATCATATTAATGAACTTTACGTATGAATAACCCTAATCATATTTCTTTCAAACAAATCATATAGTCGCGTATCTCAAATTTTGAACTCTAGTATGAACTGTTGAGGCTTTCCTAGCCGTTCCGCCCGTTCCCATCATACTAAAAAAGAGAGAGGAGCCCCCAGGGGCATAGGTGAGTTGGTAAGTGGCCAGGTGATTAGGGTGGTGACACCCTGACAACGCGGGATCGAGTCCGTGTGGCGGCAGTACTCCGCTGAAATATTGCAGGGGCTGTTGCTGGATTTCCACGCCCGTTGGTCCTCTCCCTGGTCGGGCTGCCACTCACGCACATCCCTCGATTTACCTCCCGCCTGGTTAAGGGGCCTCTGGCCAGGTGGGAAAGGGGTTCTCCTTTGGTTAACCCTTTTAAAAAAAAAAAAAAGAGAGAGGAAAAAAAGGAGAGAGAGTACTGAACCGTGGCCCAAACATAAATTGTTGGCGGTCCTTTTGTCAGTCGTGGAGTTCATTTGCTTTCTTCATAAATTTGTGCCCTGACGCCAGAGAAGTAGCAGTGGGGATGCAGCTGGAGCTGCGCTGAAACAACTTAAATCCTGCTCTAATGGGGAATAATGGATGCATGGCAGAATGCAACTACTCATCAACTAGTCAGTGGCTTCATCTGTGGCCTTTTTATGCTGCCATCACCTGAAAAAAAAAAAAAATGTAAGAAAAATTTATCAATCCTAACCACATATATTTATTATAATCACATCGTATCATGGTTGCTTTTCTTGATCCATTAGAAGCATCCCATACACAACCCCACCCCCCCCCCCCCCAAAAAAAAAACACACACACACACACACACAAAGACCAAAACATATCATTGGTAGGTGGATATGTGGCTAGGGTGGGGTCATGCATGGGGTTGGGGGGAGCGTGTTGAGCTCAAAACACGCACTAAAAAAAAATTATTTAAAAATTTCTATCTCAAAATAGATTTGAGACAAAAATTTTCTGTCTCAAAAATCCTTGTCTATGAAACAGAATATTCTATCACAAATTTTCGTCTCAAATATGTATTAATTTATTGGAAAATTTTGTCCAAATTTTGTCTTAAATTCATCTCAACGTCTCAAATCTGTACGAAAATTTTTCGTCTCAAATCTATACAGAAATTTTTTGTCTCAAACCTACTGATTTCTAGTAGTGATATAGGTGGATATATGTGGCTAGGTGGGCTCATGCTTGGGGTTGTGGGGAGGGGGTCGACTATAAACTTGTTCCCTTACTGTGGCTCAAAATGGCAAGTGGTTTGGGCTAAGCTAAACATGGCCCATGGGTAAACTGTTAGGCCAACTTATTGGCTTATAGGCTTGGTCCTGCAAGCACATAAACAAGTGGAGTTGGGCTGGGCCAGGGCATGAAATATGTGGCTAACCAAGCCCAGAAATCTAGCTCAACCTAATTTAGAAAGGAAACGGAACAGGCCAGGTCAAGTTCTCCAGTTTATTCCTTAAACTAGTTGTTACATAGTTGTGGGGGGTAAATGAGAAAAACATTTAATTTTCTTGTCTAGTTGGCTAGGCAGGCCTATATCATATGGGCCCATCTGATCCACCTTCTGGTCCGACCTATATGGGCCATGGTCTTGCCTTTATGGGCTCATAAACAAGTTTGGCTGAAGGGCCAACAGCCCAGCCAGAAGCGAGTTAGGCTGGGCCTAGCCAAGTGAGCCCAGAAACTTGCCATCTTGAATTGTGACCCACGAAATTCATTTCAATTATATTATATTATATTATTTGACAAAAAATATATATATATAATTAACATATATATTTATATATCACTATAAAGGTTATATTCTAGAATTATATCATTTACATGGCATGTTGCCTTGGATTGTAGTTCATATTTGATATCAATTCATGTGACCAAATATATCTTACCCTTTCAATTAAATTCAGTATCCATATCCAATTACATTGTATGACATCTAAAGCATTAATAATATTTAGCCAAATCAAAATATTCTTGAGCTAAAATGTCAGCTCTCCAAGGTGTCGTCTTCTTTGGCTTTAGTACGTATGTCTACTACGCATAGGTTCTAATATGCTTTCCATTACCTATTTCATATCTTATTATCCTTCATTTGTAAGTAATATTTGGGAACCAGATAAAATTATTTTGATAAATTAACAATAAGTAATATTAACAATATTTAATAAAAGACATGATAATTAAATTTTTTTAATAAAAGACATGATAAAATGTAAGATGCAATTGCACGACACAAATGTCCTCACAGATCGCAGCATGCAGTGAGAAAGAGTAACTAACTTTCAAAATGTAACGACCAATATGAAGTGTAACTGTTACACCCATTTTGACACGTGTCCATACTTTCCCATAATTTAGGATTTTAATTTGGACATAGTTTTTCATGGTTAAGGATTCAATCTCACTTTGCTAGACATGAACTACAAAGAAGAAACAACTCCAAAATCCTCGAGGGAGCAAGAATGAAATTTGATCTCAACAAGGATCAAGAACAGATCAGAGAAGGCCTGATAATATGTCGCCGGAGACGAATCTCCGACCCTTTTGGCGTGTTCTATGGGCAAAACCCATTGGATTACTCTTTCCCCCTTGCATTGTTAGAAATCGCCACGGTCATCATAATTTCGCGTATCCTTCAATGTCTTCTTAAGCCTCTCAGGCAGCCTAGAATCGTCTCAGGGATCCTAGTAAGTTCGTTCTTTTTTGTGCATTTTATATCCACATTCAAATTAAGTTCAGTAGAGAGGAAACTATAATATATATGCCATGTTTCTGGCATCTATGTTTTAGTCTTGCAAATTGTTATCTCGTGTCAAATATTCAACGATTATTATCATTATTATCTTGAAGGGTGGTATAATAATAGGGCCGTCCGTTCTAAGCCGCAGCAAGAAGCTCAGGGATCATATGTTTCCTGATGATGCAGAATTTGTGATGAAAAATGTCGGAACAATGGGATTTATGTATTACCTTTTTTTATCCGGGGTGAAGATGGACCTGACAGTGATAAAGAAGGCAGGGAAAAGGCAATGGTGTATAGCCTTTGTAGGAATTCTTGTTCCTCTGCTATCTACCACATTGATCGCGGTCATCATGCGCAAATCTTTGGAGAAACAACTTGCTAAAGCGCCTGCAATTTATGGGGTTTCATCGCTGTTGTCTATGACTGCATTTCCTGTTCTGTATACCATATTGAGAGAACTAAATCTGTTAAGCTCTGAAATCGGGAGGTTGTCGATGTCAATAGCTTTGATCGGTGATGTAATAGGAATCCACGGGGTGGTGGCTTTTGAGGCAGCCATACAAGGGGATGCAAAGCGCATAGCTGCATTGTGGTATATGATATCTTTGGTGGTCCTGATGTTGTCGATTTTTGGTGGAATTCGACGCGCGATGGTTTGGATAGTGAAAACAACTCCAGAAGGGAAGCCAGTGGCGCAAATATACGTGATTGCCATATTGTTGGGTGTTTTGGTTATAGGATTTGTGACTGATGCTTGTGGAGTAGCAATCTGCAATGGACCATTGTGGCTGGGATTGGTTGTCCCCGATGGCCCTCCGTTGGGAGCATCCCTTGTGGAGAAGAGTGAGACCATAATCATGGAGATTCTCATGCCATTTTCCTTCACGTATGTTGGGATGGTGACAGATTTTTCCTCCATGAATGACCACTGGTCCAATCTGCAACCCATTTTTTTCATGGCTTTGGCTGGCTGCATAACTAAACTGTTAGCTACTCTACTCGCTGCTCGCTTTTTTGACATGACATTTAGGGATAGCCTAACTCTTAGCTTAATATTGAGTTTAAGAGGTGAAGTGGAAATTATCTTGTTCATACACTGGCTGGATTTGAAGGTAATTATCTCCTCTCTCCTTCCTAAACTTCCCCTTTTCCTTCATCTGGAAACAGGTACGGCATATAATTTCTTTAGAACCGACTAATTTCATCTGATGTCCTAATACAGATCATAACCAAGCCATATTTTGCCATGCTGGTGATATGGATGACAATGGTGACTGCTCTAGCTACACCTATGATCAGCATGCTATACGATCCAACAAGGCCTTATATGGTCAACAAGAGAAGAAATATTCAGCATCATCCTCCAAATGCAGAATTGCATATTGTATCTTGTATCTACGATGAGAAAGATGTGGGTGGAATAACAAAACTGCTTGGGATTTCCAATCCAACGGTTAACAGTCCATTCTGTGTCTACGCTTTACATCTCATTGAGCTCATTGCCAGCGCTTCCCTTGTGTTCATAGACCACAAGAATCAGGACCAGGATTCTGGAAACACCAACAACAGTTCAATTCATAATGCTCTCAGGCTTTTCCAAGAAGCCAGAGGTGAACATGTAAAGATACATGCTTATACATCAGTGTCCCCTAAGAGAAGCATGTACCAAGACATTTGTGAACTAGCTCTTACGAAAAAAGCTTCTCTGATAATTCTACCTTTTCACAAGGAGGATGTTGATAGCCTTACTGCAACAGAGGCAATACCACAAGGACTTCGATCTGTAAACTTAAATGTCTTGGCAAATTCACCTTGCTCGGTTGCAATACTTTTTGAAAATGGTTCATTCCAGAGCCACCTTTTCAGTGGTTCCACAAGGAGTTCAGCATACCATTTTGCAGTTCTTTTCTTGGGAGGAGCAGATGCTAGAGAGGCCCTTTCTTATGCAGATAGGATGGCTGCACATCCAGATGTATCTCTTACCGTGATCCGGTTTCTCTCACACAACAGCGAGGGAGATAACAAGCTGGAGAAGAAACTTGATGATGGTCTAGTAACCTGGTTCTGGGTGAAGAATGAAGGGAACAATAAGGTTGTCTACCGCGAGGTGGTGGTAAAGAATGGAGTAGAGACTATTGCAGCAATTCAGGCAATGACTGCTGAATACTATGATGCTTGGATTGTGGGAAGGAAGCATGGGATAAACCCTGTGCTAATACGAGGATTATCAAATTGGAGTGAGAACCATGAACTTGGAGTGATAGGAGACTATGTTGCCTCTGGGGATTTAGGCAGTACAGCTTCTGTTTTGGTAGTGCAGCAGCAGGTTTTAAGAGGATAAGATATAGAATTCAGGTAGTTTACTAGAAGATTTTTTTCACTTTGTACATAATAGAATTGAGATAGTACTAGTCAAGACCTTAAGAGAGCCTAGGATGTTCTGGCTTGAACAGGGGCTAACTTCTAACTGTATCACAGAAAATTTGTTAGTTGTTCTTCTGTTTTACTTTGTATCAATCAGAAACTGCAATCCAAATTTGGAGGTTTTATTAAATTTGTACTCCACAACCATCGTCTTTCTTTCTTATCTCGCCTCTATCTCTTTCTTTATTCCCAATCTCAATCATCTAACGTGATATAAATGGCTAACGTTTCGGCTCTTAAGCACTTGGAAACACTAGTAAATTTGCATCACTAAAACTACTTATTCTACATTTGAAGCACAGCACTACTAAAATTTTCTGCTATTCTTGTTTTTGGTGATTCATTGGCAGAATTATAACAATTTTATCACGATATTTGTCAACGTGAACCACGTTCCATATGGTCAACCACCTTCCATGTGGTCGATCATTTCTAACCAAATCTCAACAGAGAAGTTCCTAGATGGAAAATTCATGTGACTTACTGGCTTTTCTTTTTTTCTTTTCTTTTTTCTTCGTAAGGAGGTTGATGATGATTTTCTACCTCCCTCCAAAGATGACTCAAACTCAAGACCCATAAATCTTATGTCCAAGTTACTAGCTTTCGCACTAGCGATTAAGGATCACGATCCTCCTTTCTTGCACTAGAACTTACCTAATGAAAACCTTCTTTTTTCTTTTACCCTTCCGCCAACTCAACTCCCGGCCCTCATAGGATTCAACTGCAGGTCATTACTCAAAAAGTAAACTCAACCGCTTGGGCAACTCCGTGAATCCCAACAAAACTTAAAGCTAGATCAATTCGCAAAATGCTCAACATTTTCATATTACCGAATAATTCCTCTGAACAAATTCTGCGAGTACTCAAGACAAACATGTTATAAAAGACTGTTCAAGTTATTATGTACAATTTGAAGACTGCCACATTTGACGAGGATTCGTTTTCCAAAGTTCTTATGAGATAAAATTGCTAATATACATCATAACAAAGAGATCTTCGTAACATAAGCAAAATTTATGCTGCAAATCAATGATCCAAGCCTGAAATCTGTAACAAGTGATGAAAAAACTCAACTTGGGTTAGTGTACACTGTTGAAGAAATTAATCCTAAAGAAATAAATAATATACTACAAAATTTGCAACACTCGGATAAAAAAAAGCCATTACAGAAGCCTGACATGAGACTTCTGGTGAGAAGAAAACAGGAAGAGAGAAAACATAATGCCGAAGAATGTTTCTATCTTGCATAGAAAGGATCAGATGTAACCTGAACTACATCTGCAGTTTGAGTGCCTGCAATGAATTGACTTTTGATTCACAAATTTTAAGGAACTTGGACAGCATAGTGCCTTGACCAGTTATCACTCCCCTGATGATATCAGCAGGAGACCAAGACTGCACAGCCCAAGTTATCCGATCGCCCAGCTCCATATGATTTACAGATGAAATGAAAGTTTCAATAATTTGACAGACCTTTCCAGGCCCATCGCCTTGTTCATCTTTACGGAGTGAGGAAAGTATGTTGTCTAACTTTTCATCATCGGACTTGTCAATCTGTTCGCTCAACCATTTAGCAACTTCGTCTAGTATTGCACAGAGACACTGGATTGAATCTTGTATTTCATGAGAAAGATGAGAGCTTGAGTGATCGGCATGCCCGCCTTTCTTCTTTTTCTTTCCAGACGGAAGTAATGACCGGACACAAGACTGGATTACTAGACTATGCCAAGCTAATGGTTCTGTCACCAACTGCACTAATACTGGAAGGCCACTCCCAGGAGAAGACAGTAGGGAACCCATGGATCTAACCTGTTCCAGGATAACTTTTTTAAGTAAAGAATTCACCAGTTGCCAAGTGGCATGTCGAGATGTATCTTGATCTGACTGCATAACTTCATGACTCTTTAGATCCCAAGCATTCAAGACGACGACAAAGTTCATCCAGTCAATCAGATCTGAGCTTAATACCTGCAGAAAAGGAGACCCAAGTTTTAACTCTAGCCTGCTCTGTGACAATATATTTATTAAGCAGCATAAAGCAGATTGGTATCGCACATTTTAACTATTTTGCCAATTTGAAAGCAACATAACCAACATTAACCACAGTTACACAAATATTCCTTTAGCCAGCCATCTGTACTGCTATGATAATTACATGTACAAGAAGTTCATGTGCAGAGAAGAGCAAGAACATACCTCTGAGGACTTTTGGCCACTTGAAACCGCAAAAACCAGTTCTATTGCATCCTGGAAAGGAAATCCCAAGATCTGAGCATAGCGCTCAAGCAAAACTTTTAGCTCTGATGAGAGTTTGGGGTCAGCTGCAGAACCATTGGCTTCAATGTTTTCCTTGACCGATGAAGAAGCACAGTGAACAGACAGATAGATAACCCGTGGTAGAAGAGATCTCTTTTCTATGTTTCTTAATGTGCTTGCTTCTGTTTGCTTGATCTGATTATGCTGCAGGAACAGTTACAATTAGTTATCAGGATAAGAAAGAAATTGGAAGGAAAAAGCCAAATGCAGCAGAAGGCATCATATAGGGAGATAGAATCCTTTGGACAAAAGAATGAGTCAAATGCAGCAGAAGGCATCATAGAGGGATACCTCGGACAAGGAAAAGATTGTGACATAGCAAGAGTAACAAGTAACATTTAGAAAGAAAAGAAGATTTTAGTCAGAGCTCACAACCACTCAAGACTAAGGCATTTCCCCAGTTGCACAAAGAAAAGTCCAGATATGTCAACTTCCTCATCCCCAAATATCTTCTAGTATCATGGAATGTTATTCATGCCTATGACATGATCATGCATCCACATATTCTTCCTTCAATCAGAAGTCAAAGCATCAATCTTTTACGAGTTTTTTAGATAGAAGTTCGAAACTACTTAACTTTCAAGACTAACAGAGGGACAGTTCTGAATGAGATAGAATTGTCAATATCAATATCCCAAAATATATTCAGAAAGAAAATACAATAATCTTTCTGCCTGAGAAAGTAATAGATCAGTACTATTTGTCAAGTTCTATTTTACTACCATCTAAAGCAAAAATTACTTTCTTTTCCAGCCCCTTCCTCACTGTATTGGAAGAAGTTTACCATCTAAAGTAGAGAGAAAAACTGTCATTGGAGCTGACGATATTAAACCATGAGATTTGCAAAAGATAGTATAGGAAAACATCTACTAATTATCTTAAAAAAATTAACCGTGGCATTTAGTGATGCCACTGAAAAGCATTGAGAAACAACATAACGGCTAAAACTTACCAAGTTTTCTCTGGGGCAGTATGATGGTCCTTCAAATGGTCCTGCAAGACAAGCAAAAGCTCACAATCAATCAGAGTTCTTTTCACTAACACACACAGAATCTAGGGAAGCATTCATGCGATAAGCATTCATATCAAGAGAAACTCAAGATCTCCAGTAGATCTAGATTCTAAGCAAACTAGTTGAGGTCTTCTTCCTTGTCCTACCTATTCCATTCTCTCGGCACTTGCACACTACTTCGAGGTAAACACTGTACCATGCAGTATATCTTCATGAAGCCTCAGAGCATACCAAAAATTGTTTTCTGCTATTGCATATAAGAGCAACATAGTGCAAAAAAGTGCAATCTTGTACTGACCTAAGAGATAATTTTTGTCATATGTTGGTGTCCACCAAGGTCTGAGCTGCAGGTCTTCATTGAAGGTCAAAGATTTGCTCTGGATCTCACTTGAGAGCTCAATAAAGTGAACTCCATGTTTCAAGCTTTCTAGAATGCTCTGAGAATGAGAAGTAATGTTGCTTCAACAAATTAATACCACTACAGATGGCGCTCCAAAAAAATCAAAAGAAGCGGCATCTGAAACACGAGCAAGGGAAAAAAAAAAGCTTATGGAGCATGAGCTGAAAATCAAAACATAGTTACCTCCTCCTCTTCGATGTTATCCGCATTTTGTTTGAGCTGTAGAATTGGTGCTTCAACCTTCGCCATCAAGTACTGACTGGAACGTTGTAATCGTTCCTTAAACTGAACGAATTCAATTACCTATAAGAAGGCATAATCAATTATTATTTTCTTTGAATGTTTTCAGTAAAGGTTCTCATTTCAGTTTAATATAGCTGCAACTTCAAGCTCAAAAGACAGGACTTTTCTTTCGGGCAAAAATTTCCTCCATCATAATAAGCTTGAGAACTTAGACATTTTCCGTTTGTTCAAGTCATGAGGTGGTAGACATCAATCTGTAATCACCATGACAGTTGGTTCTTCATAACTAAGTGGAAGGTAAAGTAGCCCTTAGCACCAGAATGACAAGTCTTTATCAACAAATCCATTCAAACATGCTGTCTTTTTAAAGTCAAGTCATCCCAAGAGCATTTAATCAACCAGTTGTAAAATTTTCAATTCTTTAGAAGCAATGAGTGAAGCCACATTTAGCTGGTTTACATAATTAATCAATAAATTCGTACTACTCCACTCAAATAAACAATAAAAAGATACAAAATACCAGGAACAGTTCCATGAGTTGTACTTGTTTGATTCTCTTATTTGTCCTAATCTTCATAAGGAGAGAAGGGGATGCTACATGATGGAACAAGTAAATTTCGAAAGGTAAAAAGTTAAAAATTAAAATCTCTATTGACCAACAAACATCTAAGAGCCAAGAAATTTACTCTTAACAACAAGTAACAACCGTACCTAAAAATCAAACATAGCAGAAAGTCCAAAAATATGTATTATCATGTATGGCATAAGATGGTGTCAAACATCTGGATAATATATTATAATGAGATGTAGCTCACATGCTTCTACAGTTCCTATGACTTTAAGCAAGGAATTTAAGAACCCAAGGTAATACATTATGGTAAGAAGTATTTCACATACTTTCGAGTAGTTCCTATGACGATAAGCAAGGAATGTAAGATCTGCAGATTCTCTAAAATGATCATCCATGAATCTCAAATAATCTCTCAAAAGATAGGCCAAATCTGGCCATAACGGTGATGCCAACATCTGAGGTATGATGTGGTGTGATAAAGTCTCCAGCAGTATATTCTTCACATCCAATGATTTATATCTGGAAAGGAGGAAAAAAACGTTTCAATGCCACTATAGAATTCAAAAAGACCAGTATACAAGAGAATTTGAAAAGCTTATGCCATTAGAAAAGGTCATTTTTTGAAAAAAAAGCAGTACTAGTCTTAGAATTAATTTTACCGTTCATATGCTAAAGGAAGAGAACCCCAGTGAGAATATAAATGCAACAATAGGATCTTGTATTGCCACACGAATCTGCAAATACATGAACATGCAAACACAAGTTAACACCAGAAACAATCAAGATGATTACACACTAATTCATAATAGGGTAGAAAATGAAAATGGAAGCAGTCTCAGGCTAGCATGAATCTGATTCTGTTAGCAGCTTACAGGAAGCTGGAGCGGAGTATCTTTAAGGAAAACTTCCTTTGAGATCTAGTTTTGTTTTAATTATTTTCTCCGTTTGGGGGGTTGGGGAGACTTTCAAGCCACAGCTCAGTTGGAGCTTCAGATCACATTAATAACAAAATAAAAACTGTTCACCTACTGGACTGCAAGATGAAGATTAAACAAAGCAAATTCATCAGACAATGTGAATATCAATAAAACAGCATCTCTGCCCATAGTAAGCTAGACGACTCAATCTGAAAAGCCTTACCAAGTAGATGTACGTCAAATTTAATCTTACCTATGTATCCACTTTGGTAGATTTACAAGAAAGCATATCACAACTAATGAATACAACATGGGTTCAAAAGAAGCTCACTCCAACAAGGCCATAGAAATCTAAAGGGACGGATGGTCATAGAAACCTAAAGGAAGATATACTTCTTCCTCTCTCTTGCTACTAATATTCTTAGAAATTGCTTTATAATCTCCTTCCATCTGGCCTAAGGAATGGCCACTTCTTCGTCTACCTAGATCTCATCTTCCCAATTTCAGGTGAGAATGGAATATAAGCTAGTGTCTCTTACATATTAACTAATTTCTCATGAATACTTTAAGCCACTCATCATTAAGTAATAATTATTAGCCCAGATGACAAAAAATTAGCAATGATATTCTTTAGCACTTAAGCCACCTGTATTAAGGGCTCGTTTGGATTGGTTTCTAAAAGAAGCACCTTTTTGTATAACTTTTGAATAAAGTGCTTCTTTGAAAAGCTCAAATTTCTGCCTTCTGGAAGAAAGCTCATATTTCTGCCTTCTGGAAGAAAGCTCAATTTGGGCTTTTTTAGAGTTTCAACTTTCTTGGGAACCAATCCAAATACTTATTGCGGAAAAAGAAAGGGTGCTTTTCTTCATGAAAAAAATACTTTTTCATTATTATAAAAAATAAAAATAAAGAATGCCTTGTCTAAGAAAGATGAACTATCAAAAGACTTGACTGAAGTATCATCACTGAATATCCACCAGTTTACATGAAACAAACTATGTGAATGTTCATCGTTATATCTCAACCCTAAAATTGTGAAGATAAAAAACTTCTTACATCTACAAGAAGTGAAACTGACACGTTTCCTAACATCTATTTCTTCAAATACTGGAGCGATCTTACTTTTGACCCAATAAGAATACATACAGCAGTGATTACATAACAATTGGAAGAAGTACATTTTTCAGAAAAGATCAGGGAATTTACGTTCTAACCTTCTGATAGTCAAACCAAACTCCAGAATCATGATTGACTCCAGCAAATAACCAAGATGCTTTGTTCGCCAAAAGAGCTAAAAACCAAAATTGTCAAGGAAAACAAAGGTAAATAAACAACCCATTCTTGGAAATTGGATAAATGGCATGAGAGTTTAAGTTACAGAGTAAAGAAAGCAATACGACTGAGAAGCAACAGAACCCAACTTTTCACATAATAGGATATAAAGTACACTGCACAATAATTTCAAAACTACATTAAAAAAACATTATGAAGCTTAGGAAGTCTCCATTGTTTCAGATACTATATATGGTTCTACCTTTTTCAGTATACTATGATGAACGGGATAGGATTTTTTTCAGTATGGTAAGTCAACATTCATTTTTTAGTTATTCCCTTGGGTCTCAACCCTAGACCACCAGAAAGCACCTGTCACATATGGACTCAAACCGGAACCTCTGGACAAAATACAGAGCCTCAACAATATCATCTGCAAATACATAGTGTCATAAAACATTTATAGTCCCAGATAGGTCAATCCTTCTTATCAGTCTTTTGGTAGATCTTTTATGGGGGATGGCAATGTGGCTATCACACTATTAAATGAAGTGGAAATGCTTAGTTGTTTAAGCATTGGAACAACCTTTCACACATGTTACAAGTCTTTAAATTTATCATCATAAGCCTTTGAAGGAAGAAAAGGATATACCGATAAACGTGCTGCAACAATGACAATATCGCAGAAGAAACAAACATGTGTCATGACATCTATTCAATAAGAAGTGGTAGTCTTTGCTATAAATGGACACATTTCCAAGTTCAATCTTTGGTATTAGCAACTTGTTAATTTTAAATCAGTCATAGTGAAATGATGTCACCTATTTTAAAGATTTTACAAATAAAGATCATAATTATCAAATCGTAAATCATATCACAAGTCATAATACCACTTTTGAAAAACAAATGATAAGACCAGAAAGATCAACAAAACAACATTAGCACCAAGAGAAATACTATCGACAACAATAACAACCACCAGTCCTCTTCATCACTTTCATCTTCACTTGTCTTTGTCTTACTCTTTTCCTACTATGGTTCATTGAGCGTTATTATGGTTTAAATAATCTTATGTGGGGAAGGGGAAGAAAGAATTGAGAGAGAAGGGAGGGAGAGGTGGGGAGGAGAACATGTGGCCTAACATAGATGTAGTATAAAAGTAATCATACATTCAGTTGTAAGATTCACCATGGATCACCATAATTCACATAAATTTCCTATTCATATGCTGATTAATATGAGTTTGCTCCTGAATTGAAGTGAATTTTAAGCTAGAAATAGCCAATCATATGATTCTGATAACTACGATACAGATAGATGGATGATTTGAAACACATGAAAGAACAACTTAAATTTTTATTGGCAGGAAAGACCACCTGAATCAGCACATTGCATGTCATGGATAGAAGCTCTTCACCATGCATGCTCTCTTGAGCATCTAAATCTTTCGATAGTGGAAGGTTCCTACAGAACATGTCAGTCATTTGTACAGCTATGCCCTCCAGATCTGTTCAAGCATAAATCAGCAATGCACCATATCAGTTGTAAGAATTTAGGTACAGGATGTGTAAGGATTAGTTGATGAAATGAATATAGCAAAAACAAGGCATCAGAATATGTCAACTGTGTAATTGAACTAAGCAATAAGAACTTTTAAAGCCACTAGAAAACACTAAAGCCATGAAGTTACTACACTGATGTCAAGCAACAAGATTGGGTGGCAGGTGAACAGTATGATTGACAGGCAGTCCATTTGGGGTAGTAAGAGAGCAACTTCTAAACGAAATGGTATGATTGTAATAAGCCAAAAATGATAAAAACAAAGATGCTGTTGCGCATCCCACATGCCCAAGCAAAAAAGATAAAACAAAAGGCACTGCTGCACATCCCAAATGCCAAAAATAGGTCAAAAGTTGCTGCAACCAAAAAGGGCACAAAATAGACAGTAACATATAATAAATATTCATACAATGAAGATGGTCATACCCCTAATAGGAAGATTGAACAAGTTCCCAATTAAGTTTCGAACTTTGAAAATAGTCATAGACAGTCCAAGAGCCTTAGTTTGTAAAGGCGCAGAAGAGTCACATCCTTCCATTAACTTCCCCAAAAACTCACTCTTTTTTTCATCATCCAGAACTTGAAGATACATTTCAACATCAGAGGTAAAGCATGACAAATGGCCAAACCTGCATTCAGTGGAAAAAAGCTCAAAAATAGAGTCAAGTTTAATCAATTTATGATCAATTGACAATGGATCACACAATAAGTAATGTATAAATATACCAACAGAATTTAGCCACAGATTGGTCAGAAACGAAGAAGGATAGCATAAAGGGGGGGTTTGGTTTATGGAAATGACTTTTCATTTACAGGAATCACATTCTATACGAGCAACAGTTTCACTAGATATCTTATAAATAGAATCCCTCCTTTTTCCAACCCAATTCCTCCACCACCGCGAAACCCGATTAGACTCACGCATGCTACACTTTTTAGTTATTGGGAGAACCCAAATACTCTCTTTCGGATTCAGGTAACAACTCTCCGAGATCTTTTTCCCTTTTGGAAGATACAACAGCGAAACAATCAACCTATTGATATTAGAAGACCCAACGGATTCTTCCAATGTATCATTTGTGCTAAAAGTTGTTGCTTTTGGTTTAAGCTTAATATTCCTAAGAATTTTCAATAATTTATCAAAAATACCCCTAATTCGAAGAGATAAAAAATTATTTTTGACAATGTATATGCAATGTGGATAACTGTATAATGTATAGCATGTGTATATAATGTCTTTGAACATGTGTGTGTATAGTGCGTGTATATTATGTGTAATGTGCGTATAATGTGCGTGCTTTTGACCATGCGTCTGCATCTGCAGTGTGTGTATAATATGTGTGTCTTAAGTGTAAAATGCGTCTAGTATATGTAAAATGTGTGTATGTGTGCTTGACCATGTAAGAGTATTGTGTGTATAATGAGTGTAGTGTGTGCAGTGCATATTTGCAGTGTGCTCTATTGCGTTGGCCGTGTGTTGCTGTGTGTGGGGGGGCTGTTCGACCATATGTCTTTGTAGTGTGTGTATGTATCCGTATGCCCACGCGTAGACCATGTGTGTTTGTGAAAGCAATCAAAAGATTAGAAAGAAACTTATTTTTTATTTTTGCTGAGATGGGTATTTTGGTCTTTTTATTGGATGAAAGCATTCCCACCACTCATGAAAGTAAGATTTCCCACCCCTTCCATGAGAATAAAGATAGGGGATTTCAAGGGAATATTGAATTCCCAAGAATGAGGTATTCACAGGAAATATTTTTTTCATTCTGCGAACTAAACATCAGAATCTTAAATTCCAAACTTAAGAATCTTAGGGTGCGTTTGTTGCCTGTTTTGTGTTTTCATTTTCATGAAGAATAAAAATTAGGATAGAAAACTCATTTAGTTAACCATTTTTGTTTTCATTTTCAAAAAACAAAAAACAAATTTCTAGGAAAACAAAAAACATCAAAAAAGTGTTTGCTCTGAAAACAAGGTGGCAATTTTGTAAATAAACTCTAAAAAATTTAGAAAACAAGGTGGCAATTCTGTAAATAATTCTAAAGATTTAGAAAATAAGGTGGTAATTTTGTAAATAACTCTAAAAGATTTAGAAAATAAGGTGGCAGTTTTGTAAATATCTCCAAAAAATTTAGAAAACAAGGTGGCAATTTTGTAAATATCTCCAAAAATTTTAGAAAACAAGGTGGAAATTTTGTAAATAAACATAAAAAAAACACTATTGATTACCAAACACATTCTCTAAATTTTAGAAAAAAGAAAATGAAAATGGAAAATGAAAACCAGAAAATGAAAACAGGAAACAGGCAAACCAAACGCAACCTTAAATTCCAGACTTTACTTTCCTGAGAATCTTATAGGATGCCATGAAACAAACAAGCCTGAAGGTATGAAGATTGGGAAGACTAGAAAGTTCTCAAGAATGGCTCACACTACTTGCCCTACCACAAGTGCACAATTGATCAACCATGCAGAACTCTACCCAAAAAATAAAATACTTTCAGGATAAAATCTGTAAGCCAAGATTGCAAAACCAAACATCCGGGAAAGAAATTGACATGGTAGACGGCAGAGAGGGGGAGGGATATAAAGCAGAACGTAAGTTAACAGTTTTGAGATAAACAATGTAGATCTAATATACCTCGAAAAGTATTGCACCAAAGCCTCCACCAATTTGTCAGCTTGACCCCTGCCATAGAGAATCTTCCTTCTCTCTATTTCTAGGTCTGCCAAGTATGGACATCTTAAAGAATCATTGTTGGCTTCCGTCAGTAAATTCTGCATAAAAGTTGATGCCTTCGATATACGGGAATCGAACTGCAGATCAAAATTGCATGTGTCACATGCTATATCACACAGTTGTACAAAGTATTCTAGTAAAATGGTTTGAAATAATAATTGCCAGGATGGGATATCTACAAGAACGCACTACTTCATCTGCTAAGTGCATATTCTTGGGGCCAACAGGTTGCAATGGGCGATCAGAACCACTATTAGCACCATCCCAAGAGTTGCGGTCATCTTCTAGCAAACAGCCCAGGTAGTGGAGAAAACAATCCCAATCATCTGGACTGCGAAAGAAAGAAAAAGATCAGCGGGACAATCTTTTCCTCCTTTGGGAGTCAACAGCTGATTCATCAGAGGAAACAGGTCTGAAAGAGCAAATATTAACATTAACAGCTCAAATTTGATATGACATCCTACCATTGAGTCTAAAGTCAAAGAAAAGATCAAATGCTACTCTGGAAAGATATAGCTCAGAAAAATCCTCATAAGTTTCAGGGGGCTGCAAAAGCTGATAGCCATCCAAGGAAAAGCAATTTTAAGAAAGCATATGAAAACTAGTTTTGCATAATATCTAGCATTTGATAATAGTGTTCAACACTTCTAATATCTTTCTAGAAAGAAATTGTTGTTTTACAAGGAGAAACATTTTAAGCGCCAATACACAATAATTCAGCAGAAAATGGATTATTCCTCTAATAATCTGGAACAATATTGCTATCTGGAACCATCTTCTTCCCAACTGGGTTCCAATAAACATAACTCATATAGTTAATTAAGAATATTTAGAAAATGCAACCCCAAAGGAAAGTGCCTTGCACATAATGTCTTCCGTCATAAGCTTCTTACAAGGCATCATCTATTTAAAAGCAAAATATCTTATAAATGTCCTGAAGCCAAATAGCAATTAGAATAGCTAAATGTTTTGGTTCATTTAAAGAAATCCAATGCTAAAATCAAAAGAAACTTGAACAACAAGAAGTAAAATGTACATTGTCCTACTTAGAAATATGGAACAAAGAAACATACAATATAATCTATCAGCCTTCTTCCCCTTCTCAATTTATAATCAGAATATCTTAATGTGTAGTGAGGCCAGGTAAAAAATTAGAATAATTAAAAGTATTGGTTCATTTAAAGAAATCCATTGCCAAAATCAGAAGAAACTTAAGCAACAAGTAAAATGTACGTTGTCTTACTTGGAATATGGAACAGGAGAAACCTACAATACAATGATCTCGTTGCCAGGTAAGGATACTGTATGTATGTATTTGGTTATTTGATTGTAAAGAAAGTAAACAATTGATTAAATGCAATAACCACCAAATAAGAAAACTGCACAATGTGATTAAAACAAAATGCTTTCACTATTCATTAGGTATCATCACATAAATAACATCACTGCAAATTCTCTGCTCAAATAAGTCCAAGATCTAGATCATGTATTGCAAAGTGAATGTAAAAGAACATACATTCCCTTGTTAAATTTTTTCCAGTTATTGTACATGAAGATCATAGAAAAACCAACTTCACCAAACTTACAACAACGTCGAAATTGATGCATGTGATGTTGAATTTATCCACAACTACAAACTCTTTCTATAAACACGAGCTAAAATGCATCAAAAAATACTTGAATGATCACTGCAGAGGATAAACTCTAGTATACATGTCAAAATCGCATGCCACAAGGAAAGTAAGGAAAGTAACTCTTGACATATAAAATATACCAGCTACAAAAACAAGCATGGCCTTTATCTACAATCTGCAGTCAATGACTATCTCAAATTCAGATAACATTCTCTACTTTCTATTGATGACTCTATCAAACCATAAAAAGCACCAATGTTATTTTTTCAGCAGTCTTCCTCAACTCAAATTTTCAAGGATGGAGAAACAATTAAAAAGATAGAAAACATTTGCTGAAGGTTACAACCAAAGTAAAACCAATCACTTCAGAGAAGCATACCATAATTCTAAAACTCTCTGGAATATATCAGCTGCGGCAGCATAATCACCTGCCTTCGCAAGAAGCTTCCCCTGTCAACTTGAAGATAAACAGAGCAGTTCACAATCAAAGCAAAACTGAAGTCTGGAAAAATGCATGTCCATATACAGGATTAATGTTATATAAGCAAAACTACAGCTAAAGCTCTCAATTCCCAAAATTGAAAATATGAGATCCTAAGGAGACAGGTTCCTCTTAAGCTGCTACATATAAAGTCTCTAATTCAATCCCTTTGCTTATATTTCATCCTTTAAAATTTATGTCAGACAAAAGCATCATTATTATTCAAGTGTGCTGCTTGATGTTAATATATGTAACCAGCAATAGAGTTGGACTATTGATTTATATATCCAAATGTTTCTTTATCTGTCTGTTCAATTGTGGGGAAACAAGGTGGAAGCCATGCAACTTCTCCATTGGTGCTTCATCATTTGCAGTACATTCTACAAAAGGACTCCTTGCAGTTATCTCCATCTCAGTTACATGCCATACGGGCATACGGCAAATGAAGCAACTGAATAGCGTCATCCCACACATACCAAAACCCTATTCTGTCTGGATAAACATAATCAAGTTGCTGGACAAACTCATACAGCAATTAGATGTTAACTTGAGAGAAAAGAAAGATCTTTCATTTACTGAAAAATGATTACAGTGCTTAGTATTTATAGACAACAACTTCTACTAGACAGTTAGTAAAAACTGTCTTATATCTAACTAATGCTGAGTTGTCAAATGCTCTTCTAACCAACTCTCTATAACTAACTAACAATATTACAAATATAACCCTGTACTCTAACATCCCCCCTCAAGCTGAGCTTTGGTCTGAGCCAAGGGAAGCTTGCTAAGAAGATATCCAAACTGCTGTGTAGAGAGAGCTTTAGTAAACAGATCTGCTGGCTGCTCTGTAGAAGGAAGATAGATGACTTGCAACTTTTTAGAAACCACCTGCTCTCTTATATAATGATAATCCAATTCTATGTTTAGTTCTAGCATGAAATACAGGATTTGATGCTAGAGCTAAGGCAGATAGATTGTCAAAAGCAAGAGTAGGCATAGAAATTGGAATATGCAAAGCAGATAATAGATATTTGAGCCATGTAATTTCTATAGCAGTCTGAGCCATAGATCTATACTCTACTTGAGAGGACACAGCAATAGTAGGCTGTTTCTTAGAACACCAAGAAATCAAATTTTGTCCCAAAAAGACACAAGAACTGTGGTAGATCTCTGTCCAAAAGGTCACCGCCCAATCACTATCGAATAGGCATGAAGATGAAGTGGTCCAGAGTAAAAACAATGCCTGTGTGATTGTACCCTTAACAAACCTAAGAATTCTCTTAAGCTCTGCAAAATCAGAATTTGTAGGAGCATGCATACTCTAGCAAAGCTGTATTAATCGCATCTTTGAAGTTCGCCTTGTGATGTAAGATATTGCAAGGCACCAACCAAGCTTCTGAATAAAGTAGGATTTGCAAAAGGTAAATGACTATCAATGGAACCTTTTGTATATTTAGAAATGGTTGGAGTTGCAGCAGGTTTACAGTCCACCATACCTGCCTTGTGTAAAAGTTTCCTTGCATATTTTGTTTGATGTAAAAGAATCCCTGTATATAACTCCTGAACTTCTAAGCCAAGAAAATAGGAAAGAGTCCCTAAATACTTCATGGCAAACTGAGAACCCATAGCAGAAATCAGAGAAGAAATAGCATCAGGAGAAGAACCAGTGATGATTATGTCATCCACGTACACAAGAAGGATGACAGTTGCTATAGGAGTTTTCTTAATGAACAAAGAAGTATCTGCTGGAGTTGTAGTAAATCCCTGACTAACAAGAAAATTAGAAAGCTTAGAATACCAAGCCCTTGGTGCTTGTTTTAGTCCATACAAGGACTTTTGAAGCTTGCAAACATGTTCAGTTTTGAAGGATCTTGAAACCCTTGTGGTTGTTGCATATATACCACTTCATCCAAATCTCCATGCAAAAAGGCATTTGAGATGTCCAATTGATGTAAGGACCACCCAAAATGTAAAGCAAGACTTAGAACAGTCCTAATAGTAGGTGGTTTAACCACTGGACTGAAGGTTTCTTCATAGTCCAAGCCTGCTTCTTGATGAAAGCCTTTGGCCACTAATCTGGCCTTGAACTTGGCAATTGATCCATTAGCTCTCCTTTTTATATTGTACACCCACTTGCAGCCAATTGGTTGCCTATCAGATGGTGGAGGAACTAAGACCCAAGTCTGTTGTTTCATAAGAGCTTCAAATTCCTCTATCATAGCCTGTTGCCAACAAGGCACTTTTGCAGCCTCTTTATAAGAGATAGGTTCGATGTCGATTCTGATCATGGTAGTGGAATGTAATCGGTATAATGGAGGTGGCAAAGAGCACATTTTAGACCTAGTTAACATAGGATGAGTATTTGTGAGAGGAGGAGAAAAAGACTGATCATTAGATGATGCAGATGTTGCAGATGATTGAGAAACTGGAGAAGAGGAAGACTGAACATTAGATGATGCTTGAATATTAGATGATGAAGATTGAGCAGAATATTGTGACTGACTATGTCATGTGGAAGATACCTGAGTAGGTAGAGAAACACTAGAAGGAAGAGAATCATGCTCTTCTAGTAGTGATAATGAACTAGATGTAAATGGAGTAAGTCCTGAAAAATTTGATGATTCAGGAAAGGAAGTACTGTGAAAAATGGGAGGAAAAATATTGGCAGAGATAGGAGAAGTGGAAGCAGTGCTAAAAGGAAAAGTATGTTCAATGAATTTAACATGTCTAGACATGTACACCCTATTTGTGCTAATGTCCAAGCACTTATACCCCTTTGTAGTAGATGAGTATCCAAGAAAAACACAAGGTTTAGACCTATTCTCAAGTTTATGAGAGGTGTAAGGTCTTAACCAGGGGTAGCATAAACAGCCAAATACCCTAAGAAAAGCATGAATCGGGAATTGCATTATAGAGAACTTCATAAGGAGACTTATTTTCAAGAGTAGGAGTAGGCGATCTGTTTATGAGAAAATTAGCGAGCCAAAGCTTCTAGCCAATATTTTACTAGCATTTTACTATGATTTAGCAAAGCCAGAGTAGTCTCTATAAGATGTAAATGTTTCCTCTCCACCTTCCCATTTTGCTGAGGTGTGTGAAGACAGGAAGTTTGATGAATAGTGCCAAGAGACTGCAAATATATCTGAAATTTATGATTAACAAATTCACCTCCATTATCAATTCTGAAGGTTTTAATATCTGATTGAAACTGAGTTTTGACCATTGCAGTAAAGGAAAGGAAGCATGGTATGCATCACTTTTTAGCTTTAGAGGATAAATCCATGAAAACTTAGTAAAATCATCCAAAAAGATGATGTAATATTTGTATTGCATACAAGATTCCATAGAGGAAGGCCCCCATACATCAGAATGTATCAACTCAAAAGCTTTAGAAGTGTGTGTTACAGAGAGAGAAAAAGACAATCTATGAGCTTTTGATACAGAGCAATCCTGACAGTTTTCTATAGAGTAGCCTAGCTGCTTATTGATATTTGCAGAAATAACAGTTGAAACATGTTTATTGGGATGGCCTAGTCTTAAATGCCATACCCTATCTTCAATAGAAGTAGAGTCAGTACAAACACAATGAAAAACAGAAGATGATGACTGAAAGGAGTGAGACTGCAGCTGAAATGGGATGGGATAGAGTCCTTTATCACAGGGGCCCTTGAACAGCACCTTGTGTGAATTGTTGTCCAGCAGAGTAACATCCTTAGATGTAAAGACAGCAGTACAATCATTGTCAAGAGTCAATTGATGTATAGAAAGAAGATTAGAAGGAACAAATAAGACATTAGAAACAAAAAGATTAGAGGAAGGTGTATGAAGAATACCAAACCCAGTGTTAAGAATAGGTAAAGTAACTCCATTACCCAACGTGAATCAACTGTTCCTTATAAGGCTGAGTGTGGTGCATCCGTTGCATATCCAAGTAACATGGCTTGTAGCTCCAGTGTCTAAAAACCAGGAAGTGGTTGTTGCGGAGTGGAAGGCCAAGTAGTAGACAATTGAGCGATGAAAGCAATGGATTAGATGTCTCGGGCTTGACTTGAAGTCCGAGCAAGAAGCCGCTTGTTCAGCTTGACATAGTAGTAATTCTCGATGTCAAGCTGTGCCAACACTACTGATGCATTGTGATTGGGCTAACCACAAATCGACACATAAGTCCGAGGTCGATCGTTAGAATTATTTGATTTCGAGCTCTTCCTTGACCTCTTGGACCCCGCCTCTAGAGTTAGAGTTAAAAGCTCTAGCTCTTCCTCTACCTCTTTGAGCGAGAAGTAGTATACAGGCGATCAAGTTCTTGATTGTTTGGAAAGACAGTAGAATCAGATAAACTCAGTTTAGAGGTAAAAGAAAGATTCAGTTCTTCATTGATAAGAAGACTGATAAGCTCAGAGACAGTCACAGGTTTTGGCCTAACTCTAATGGATGTCCTGATAGTGTCATAGGCAGCAGGTGAGCCTTGAAGAATATAATAGACAATATCTTCATCTTTGAGAGGTTCATTAGCCCCAGCCAAAGCATCTGCAATAGCTTTGACTTCATCAGTGTAGACTTGAATAGTCTTAGCTCCTTTGGTGATGTTCTGCAATCTATGCCTTAGCTGATACACTAAGGATCTACTACTAGATTGAAACCTTTGCTCTATAGCAAACCAGATCTCAGAAGTATTAAGTTGATAAATGTGATGAGAATAGAATTTGACACGAAGCATAGAAGCAACTCTTGAGATATTGATCAATATCCGCCAACATGTGTATTCGTAATTAGGAGAAACTGATCCACCAGGCTGTCTTAACAAAGAACTAGGACAAGGAACTCACGTGACATGATCAAATAGTTTACAAGCCTTGAGAAAAGACTGAAACTGAGTTTTCCAAAAAAGATGATTTTGAGTATCCAATTTGATGTTCACATAAGCAGGAAAATACTGCAACAGTAATTTCACAGCCAGTGAAAGTGATTGATCAGAAGGCAAAGCCATAAAAATTTTGTTAGGGTTAGGGTTTCAAGCAAAAAAGTGAGATTGAACGAAGTTTTATGATCTTGTGCTGCGATTTGAAAACTAAATCGATTGATCTGCTCGCAATGAAGAAACAAAGCTATGAACAAGATATCAAGACTGGGCAACAAGATTTGAGTAGTATTTGAGGAGAATTTTGATGATGAAAACCCTAAATTCTAAACAAATTGATCAAAAAAGAAGATTATGAAAGAAAACAACAGAAAAAATGAGCTGAGATCTGTTCGCGAGAACTTAATCAAACAATTTGATGGATTAGAAACCTTGTTTGATAAACTTGGAAGCCATTGACGATGAGCTTCAAAGCTCAAGAAAGAATCAGGATCGTGCTTGCTCTTGATACCATGTTAACTTGAGAGAAAAGAAAGATCTTTCATTTACTGAAAAATGATTACAGTGCTTAGTATTTATAGACAACAACTTCTACTAGACAGTTAGTAAAAACTGTCTTATATCTAACTAATGCTGAGCTGTCAAATGCTCTTCTAACCAACTCTCTATAACTAACTAACAATATTACAAATATAACCCTGTTCTCTAACATTAGACATTCTATCTAGTCCTTTCTGCATCATATGGTGGCTCAAAAAAGGTTAAGATGTAACTAATATCCATCAACATACAGGAACAATGATGATAATCACCTCAAGTTTAGGTCCGATGGTAGGCTGGAACATATACCCATAACTTTAAAGTAATGCAATAAGTTGCGGTTGATAACTATTTATTGAGACAAAAACTGTCTTACATGAATATTGTTACCATACATCAGCACAACCATAACACGATAATGATACAAATTTAGAAGGAGTGCAGGAAATACCTGTAGTCGTAGTCTATCAACTTCAATCATAATAAGAGACCCCAATTTCCCTGAAAGAATTTCCAAAGCATCCCCAAACTTGGCTTGTTGTTCCAGTAGAGATATGTAGACAATAAGAGCTGCAACAATTAGCAATTGCTTCAGTAAATAAACAACACAATTTAAGATATAAGAGGACAATATTTTTACTCATAGGTAGAGAAAAGAACTAATGCCAGAGGGGCCAAAAGCACCTTCAGGTTCATGCAAACTATGAGAAGCAATGTGCATCTTGAGCAACCCTTCAGCTAATAGTAAGAGTTTGTCTCCTCCATTGCCGCAAAAAACCTGTGCCAATTCAAATGAGAAAAAATCATTAGGACTAGGATTTGTTTTCAGTATAAAAAATACTCTCAGCAACTCTTTGTGACCTAGGAGCAAACCAAGATCATGACACAAAACAAAAAACACAATTAAAAAGGAAGACAAACTATATAGCTGCAATAGTTTTGATAATGTACCATTATTTTCTCTACAGAGACAAGCTCGCCAGGCAGAGAACTTAAGAAAGAGACTGAAGTAACCAGAACAGATATACAGATTGTCCTGACCCTAAACTTTGTCCCATAAGTGACATGATTAACCAATCATTGAAATGTATCATGGGACAGCCCTGGCCAGAAACACCCAGGGAAAAAAAGAAAATGAAAAAGAAAGAAGGCAGAAACTAAATAAGGTATAGGACTATTGTCACAAGGGTAACAAATGCCTGTAACCCAGGTGCCTTGCTACAACCCCTCTAGTCACACGGGACACATTTTGTGCCTAATACTAGCATGCGAGGTTGATGAAGGCAAGGATTTTCTGCCAACTCTTGCTTTTCCCGCTTGTTAGTCATGTGTGGTTGGCTAGCCCTATCTTGGGGACATGGGCGCTAGGCAAGGCATGATGCTAGCCCCATTATGGTATCGGGGCCAGGATGGCGACTGAGCAGGAAGGAGTAAGGATGACGATAGAAGCAGGAGGGGTCTGCTGTGCCGCTAGCTGTTGTCGGTGCGTCTGCTATCGTTGGGTGACCCATGATGCTTGTCTTATGACAAGTAATGAGGGATGTGGCAAGAGAGGCACAACTACTTAGTCTACTACGAGGGCGTTAGCGATGATTAATGCCTGTATCGCAGGTAAGGGTTTTCTGCCAATTCCAGCTTTTAGCGCTTGTCAATCTTGTGTGGTTGCCCAGTGTTATCATAGGGACATGGGCATGCTACCAACCTTGTTACAAATGATATCAAAGCCAAGCTAGCAACTCATCAACAAGAAATAGGGATGATGACTAAGGGGTCTTCATGCCGCCAACCGTTATCGATGCGTTTGCTATTATTGGTTGACTCGCGGCGTTGGTTTTATGACAAGCAATGAGAATGTGGCAAAAGAGGCGCAACGCTGGGTCCACTACGAGCGTGTTAACGGATAGGGTAGGGAAAGTTTGTCATAGGGGTGACAAATACCTGTACCCTAGATGTCTTGCTACTTGGCCTCTAACCACACAAGATGCATTTCCAACACTAACACGTACCACTGGAATATATTAAAAAAAAATTATATATATGTATATATATGTGAAAAGGTTAATTTTGATCCATTTAAATATCTATTGACCCCACTAAAATATTTATTGACCCCTCATCCCATGTAATTAGGATCCTCTTCTAACTCTCATTTGGTCCTAACTTTCAAATTTAAAATCTCAATCATGTATTTTATTCTTAAAATGTCAAGAAAAATCTTAACCATTGATTTTAATATTTTACCTCTACCAAAAATAATTTTCCATTCTCATTTTCTCACTCTTCTTTTCCCGCCATTGCAAACGTTTTTAGCTACATCAATGATCAAGATTGGTTAAAAATTTTAAGAATAGAATACATGGTTGAGATCTTAAGTTAGAAGGTTAGGACTAAATAAGAGATAGGAGAGGATCCTCATCCAACTCCATGACCTACCTTTTTTTTTGGGTCTTTGCTTGCAGGTCACTTGCTCTTTTTATTTTGTTATTTTTATTGAAAGGGATGTATCTAATAGCATTAAAAATGAAGTGATTATTCAATGCTTTTAAAATATGAGAACCTAATATGAGACCCCTTCGAAATCAATTGCTGCATTTGTATTGTGAAAAATATTCAAACTTTTTTATTTATGAACTATTCTTATATTGACACTAGTAAAAAAATTTTCTGGCACCGTCACTACACATAACATCCATGCAAGTAAGGGTTTTTCACCAACTCTTGCTTTTCGCACTTGTCACTAGGCAGACCATGCTATTCAGCCCCGTTACAACTACCATTGCCATGATTACCAAGGAAAACAAATAACAACCTAAAACACCCCGTTAAGAAGTTAAAAGGAGTTCTAAATCTGTGAAAGGACACTACCATCCTGTTAGATATATTTCTCTCTAAATGTCAACCTAGAGGAGTTTTAAATCTGCAAAAAGTTGATCTTAATCTACACCTCTCTGCTTATATACTCATCTTTTCTGACGATCTCCAATCAAGAGTATTCTCTCTAACATGTAAATACTTCATGGAGATGTCTAGAAACATGATATGTTCAAGTCTCCAGACAAATGCTGCATAGATAATGTCTTGAGGAAACAAACAACATCAGCTTAGGTGTTGCTTTCTACTGGGAGGAGATGGAAAAATATCCAAGCTTGAGCAATCAACCTGCCGACATTCTATATTTTACTTTTATCTGATCACAATTTGGAAACAGCAGATAGAATTTCTTTTTTCTTTTCCTTTTTTGCTGAGGAATTAATCCATTTAATTCCACCAACAAAACTGTGCAGAGATCGATATCAGATAAACAGAGTCCCCTAACTTAGATTACATCACTCCAATCTCTACCAAAAAAAAAAAAAATACTATGTCCAAAAGTACTTTTGCATTTGTGTTGGATGCTAATTCTGTCTCTAATATCCACACAAATCAAGTGAAAAATCTGATCCTCCGACCAAAACAGAAAACTATGCACACTCCTGTTCCTTTCTTGCCACACTTGGTAGACACTAGAGCTGGATGCCAGTCCAAGCAAGTGCTGCTTCAGCCCTTCTCCTTTACAGAGATTTCCAATCTCCTCCGCTAGCTCCTCCGGTTCCAGATCTTGCAAATGGCATCTCATTCTCTTGCAGCATTATCCAAGATACGCTTTGTGAATGGGCACGTGGAAAAAAAGAAGGAAAAAAAAAAGATGATTTCTAGTCTCCAAAGAAAGCTCACAGAAGACACATCAAGAATTGGAAATTATTCCCCAAGAGAGCAACCTGTATGGCATTGGGACTCTCTCCAGGCAACAGCCCAAAGACAGAAGCTGTGGGACAGCAGTATTCCAAACAATACCATCCTAAGCAACCTTGCTTACTTTCTCCCTGATCTGTTCCCAAGTCTCACCACGGGAGAATTACCCAGGGCACAAATCTGCCAGTGGACCTGATGGTTCACCACAATTAGGCAGATCCCCGACCAGATTCACCATAGATCCCAATTCTTGAGGCCATCCCCAGTTACTTCCAACAATAAATTGACTGACCTTGCTATTCCTGAAGTTCTCCAATATCTCTATGCCATTCTCTGCTGCATATTCTTTAAAGGGCCAAACTCAAGCCAATTATCTCAGATCAAAAAAGTATTTATAGTTTAGATTAACCTTTGTCTTCTGTATTGGTTAAACTGTAGATCAACCTCGCACAAAATACCCTTTTCACTACATGAAATTAAGATGATCTCAATAAATTTGAATCATTAATTTCCGGAATGTAGGTCACATATAACAAGTGGATCACATTTACTCAGAGATTTCTCGGCACGTGTACCAAAAGGAGGAATCAAAGGCAGAGCAAATAGTACCTGCAACTGAATGCTGCAAACTGCCCAAAGTAAAAATCTTTCTTCACCAACAATCTTGTACATTTTGATAGCTATCTGCAGGAGTAAAGAAAAGGAAAATGAGCTAAGCAAACCAAATACATCAAAAAATTATTATAAAAAAGATTTCTGTATGGTACTAGTAATTCTTGAATTCTTCCCGTTTCCTTTTTTCTTTATTTTTAGACAAACAAGAGGAAACCAATTGAACAATAATAACCTGTTGCTGCTTCACAAATGAGTATTCTCGAACGTAGCAATTGAAAAGACCCATCATTAGCTCCACATTATTAGGAAATTTCCCACAAGCATGCTCATAGCAACTAGTTGCCATATCCACTGTATTCATAGACATACGTAACGAAGAAATGAATCAAAGTAAAAGTATCACAAAGATACAGAATAATAAGAGAACTACTACTGACAGTGGTCAAGTCGTTGGAAAACAATCTGTAAAGTGCTGAGAGTGAGATCATCTATCAGAAGGGCATCATTGGTATATAGTAATTCTTTGGCATTTAAACAGACAGACAATGCTTCATCAGCTTTACCCATCCTCTCCAATATGAGAGCCTTAAGTGCCTGCAGTTCGTCAAAAATGAGATATATCTTCAGAAAAAAGTGAAACTTTAGAATTATGCAAACTGGACACAGACATTCTATGTGGTCTTGCTACTATATCCCTATATCATGCGGAAAAAAGTAACATGAATCATGCCACATCACTGTTGATTTGATCTTGAAGTGAGGCAAGAAGGCATGTCTCGTAGTTTCTTCTATTATCCTATATGATACACCATTAATTGCTAGCTATCTTTTCTATAGAACGAAGTAGAAGGTCAATACACCTCTATTATGAAGGCCTTTTCCTGGATTCATTCTTAACAGAATTAAACTGGTGTTCAAGAAATATAGAGGTCATTCAGAAAAAGTGAGGAGGCCACCACAGAGGGATAGGAAAGCTAGAAATGAGGCCATAAATCATCTGTTTCTTTATGAGGTTATTGCAATAAGCTATACAAAGTTCTGTTCAACCCTTTTTGGCGAAATAAAGGTTTTGCCAAATGGTATAAAAGGAAATATCCACAATTAAATACTAGAGTTTCAGTGAACGCAAGTAATAGAAGCCTCTTTGACAAATGCACCTGGTTTGTTAGTTTCCCATACTCATCATGGTTATATACACAGATCATGAATCTCTTCAATATAAAAATGAGGGCATACATGTAGGCTTCCCAAGGACATAAGAATTGTGAAAATAGCAATAGCAGGAAGAAAGAAAACAATGTCCATCTACTCATACTCATATCCTTTAATTTATTATAAGTTTAAGGAATCAGCAAAAAGATTAAAATAAAATTTCTAAATATTTCATGATCCACCAATTATTCCTTCTGGCACACATAAATATCCTTTTCCTGGCATATTATAACTTCAAGATTCTCTACTAGCCCCCAGGCCCCCACTGCTCCTGCCCCGTCCCCCCACACCCACCAATCTCTTTTCTGGCAGGGGCCTTCAAGGAATAATTACGAGTTGCACCAAAGATCAGCTAGCCCTAGAATTTTCAAATACTTCCTCAAAGTAATAGATAATAAACTCAAATAGAAACACTTCTACCTAGCTTGCCAGATGACAAATGTCAAAGCCATTCACTAAACACATGCATTAAATTCTAGCAGTAGAAATTACATAAAGATGAGATTTCGCTATACAAGGACGCCAATTTCTGCAAATAAAAACTACAAAGATGGCTTCTTTTTTCTTACCCCACCTCCTCTAACTGACAATGCTTTCACTTAGCCCCACTCCAATCAGAGGATTCAAACTAAATTACAAAAAAATGCTTCAACACACTCAATATCACGACCAATCTTGAAAATGTAACTAGTGACCATGTGCACATATACAAATGCAAAATTAGGTTCTCAAAAACACCAAATATTTCAAAGCTGCAGAATTACAATATGTACAAGTCTCAGTTCAAGCTCCCAGTTTATTACGAAATAATCTGCAATGATGAAATTGAAATAATCCCCAAACATTAGCTTCAATAACTTTTTTGTAAATTGAACACCTCATCTACAGCTTAAAATTTTAGACAGGAATTTGCAAATTTTCAAAAGACTCATTCAAGAGCAGTTAGGATTCTTTTTATTTGATTGAGCCATAACCATAGGCATATTCTTTCAAATGAGCAGCAGCGCCAAGCTAGAGCGCCCTCTAAAAGCTCAAGCTATTGGAGAAGAACATATTATATTTTATTTATTAACTTTAGCAAACTCAGTCACCTGCATTCATTTATTATTTCATCAAGCCTTATGCATGGATGTAGTTTTGACATGCATGTAGTAAACCGAGAGCTCTTGTTAACCAGACTACCATATAAATTGATCAAATTTCTCATACTGTTTGGAAGAAATGGAGTCAGAAAATGCATGGAGTAAACCAAGAGCTCTTGTTAACCAGGCTACCATATAAATTGATAAAATTTCTCATACTGTTTGGAAGAAATGGACTCAGAAAAATTTATGGAATTCATCTAGAACTCCAACGAATTGTGTCCGGAAGTAACACGTTAAAATATTAGAACTGATTTGGAAATCCAAACTCCCTCGAGCCTTACTGGTATCCTTGGTCAAGAGATGGAATTTACAATCCCAATTTTACCAAGTTGGTAAAATAAATCTATTTATGGATAAGAATATCATTTGTATAATAACATATTACAATAATATCATTTCATCTACTAAGGGCCTTTTGGATTGGCTTCTTCCATGAAAAAGCATTTCTTTTCCCAAAAAGGCGCACCTTTTTAGCAATAAGTATTTGGATTAGATTTCAAAGAAAAAAAAAAACTAAAACGCTAAAAATAAGCTCAATTTCACCTTTTTCCAAAAGCCAGAATTTCGCAATTTCCTGAAAAGTTGTGGAACAAGAAAATGTTTTTGAAAAAAGTCAATCCAAACGAGCCATTAATACCATTTTACCATTACAAATACAAATTGTTATGGAATTCATTTACGAATAAGATGGATTTCACACTATCAGTAATTACAAACAATATGTCAAAGTTTAAACTTTTACATTCAGTAATTCATCGAATTCAACTTCTACAAGGGAAAAAAATTAAAAAAAAAAAAGAGATAATGCTAATTTTGGCCAAACAAATCAGTCGCATTACACTCAAAAGCCTCGAAAACCAAAACTGAAACTTTTGAACAAATAAACAAACCGAGACTTACAAGACCATACGGAGAGTTGGGATACTTAGCAAGCAAAGCAGTGGAGAGCTTGAGGGCATTCTTGAACTGGCGCGAATCAATCGCGTCCCATATGGGTCGGACCCTCCGCTCCGGTAACCCACCGGCCAACCCAAATTTCGACGCCATTTTTCCCCCACTATTTGCTCCTTTTACTTGTTAAAACTTTGTCTACAGATCCAAAGTTTTCAGTGTGTGTTGTGTGTGTTTTTTTAGGAGGTGGGTTTGTATTTTGCTGGATAGGAGGTGGAGGTTGGAAGAGAGTGGGTGCGTGGGTGCGTGCCTGCGTGCGTGTATGCAGTTTAGGGATAAATTGTCAGATGTGAGCTGGGTTGTCTGCGTTCACCCTAGTTTGGGATTTTGGGTAATGGAACACCAAAAGAAAAGAGTAGTTTTACTAGGAGGGTGTTTGGTTTGAAATTTTTTTTTTTTTTTGTCAAATTTGCTTAAACTTAATTTAGAAGGTGCTAGATTGGCTTATTAAAAAATTATTTAAAGTAATTTTGATTTTAAGTGATTTTTTTTATTGTCAATTTTAAGTTATTACGTATTTGAATAAAAGTTGTAGTTATTAAAATAAGTATTTATATTTTTATTGAAGTGGGTTGAAAAGTAAATTATATAATTAAAATAATTATTAAGGACATTAAAATAGAATTTAAAAAGGCAAGTATAAGAGGGTGTTTGGATTGGCTTATAAAAAAGCTACTTAAAGTACTTATGGCTTTAAGTGACTTTTTTCTTTATTGTCAACTTTAAGTAGTTACGTGTTTGAATAAAAGTTGTAATTATAAAAATAAATATTTACATGTTTGATTAAAGTGGATTGAAAAGTAAGTTATATTGTTAAAATAACTATTAAGGATATTAAAATAGAATTTAAAAAGATAAGTATAAGGTAAAAGAGTAAAGATATTTTAGTAATAAAAATAAAAAGGCAAGGATAAGATAGCAAATGATGTCAAACTTACTTTTTTTTAAAATGCTTAAAGCTATAAAAAGCAAAAGCTGGAGTTGGAGAGTTTTTTATTTTCTACTTAAAGCCACTTAAAAAAAGTGCATTTTTAATTAAAACAAACATTTTCATTAGTTTAAAGCTTGAACTTGAAAAAGTGACATAGGGCCCGTTTGGATCGGCTTTTTTCAAAAGCATTTTTTTAATAGCTTTTGAAAAAATAGCTTTTTTGATAAACTAAAAATTTTGGCTTCTAAAAAAATTGTATTTGAGCTTTTTCAGAGAGTCAGTTTTTTTGGAGACCAAATCAAATAGTTATTGCAAAATTAATGTAACTTTTTTAAGGAAAAAAAAAGTGTTATTTCTTTTAAAAAAAAAAGAAACCAATACAAACAAGCCATATATTAGGGGGTGTTTGGGCAGCTTATAAGCTAAAATGATAAAAAAAAAAAAAAAAGTGTTTGGTAAAGAAGCTTATAAGCTAACCAAAAAAAGAATAGTCCTGGCCAATTTTTTTTATGGAGCTTATAAGTACTTGGTCAAACATGTCAAAAAAACATGTGAAAGAGGCTTATAAGAACTTGGTCAAATATGTCAAAAAGACATATATACCCTTAAAGTTTTATCACATTAATTGATGACATGTCCCTTTTAATTATTTTAAACCACCATTGCTATTTATAAGCACTTATTTACCAAACATGATAGAAGCTTATAAGCATATATTTATCCAAATACATAACAACTTACTTATAAGTAGCTTCGGTCTATAAGCACTAGCTGCGGGATTGGATACTATATACTCTAAATATTGTGCACTCGTCTAATATTGGGCATCTCACAGTAGCATGTTCACATGTTTATTATTATAAATTCACAATTTTTATATTATATGTTCACAACTTTTAGTTATTTTCAAACCGCATGTTATTTGTTTAAAAATTTAACACTTTATTTTCAAAACTTTTAAATTGTTCAAAATTTGTATATTCATTACTCTTATATTATATGTTTAAAAGGTTTATATCATATGTTTAAAAAGATAAATTACATATTTACAACTCTTTAATATATATTCACAACTTGTGAATGATATGTTCACAAATTTATTAACGATTTTGAAGCTTGCAATCGAAGGTGTTACTAGTACTCGATCAATGATCAGATTGTTGTGTTGTGTTCATTAGTGTGAGGAGAGTGAACTTGTTCAACTTCACATTGATTCGACGGTCGAACTGTAAGATTTATTGGGCGGTGTACCATGCACGTTTGGGTATACCATTTCTTTGGGTACATGGTATAATTTGTACACCAACTGCTTATAAGTACTTAAAAATAAGCTTAGCCAAACGGGCTCTCAGTTTTGTGTTTATTTTAGTTACATTAGTTTTGTGCTTCTTTTAGTTACATTAGTTTTGTGCTTGTATGGCATATTTTGTACTTTCAAAGCCTAGTACTTTCTTTTTTTATATTTCATGTGACTTTTTCTACACAGCGTTAATACAAATATAATAATTCCAAGTTATATGAGGTATATATGTGCATGTGTATAATATGTTGACATTTTTAGGCTTGGGACTATAAATTATATAGATTTTATTTTGTTCTAAATAAGAGTTTGAATTATATACAAACTCTTCATATTTTTCTCTTTTTCTAAATATAAAAGATTATATATATTTGAAATTTAAAAAGTATGAATGATTTTTGTAATTTGCATCTACCAAGCATTAAAATTAAAAAAAATATAAATAAAATCGCAAAAAGTATTGTGCTATTTATCAGTGAGTGGTATTATTAGACTGATCTGTTGGCAGGAAATGTTCTTCATTTTAGATAACGAAAACATTCCATTATTACCAACCGAAAGAAATACGACCTCTCTAAGATATTACGATTTATAGAAACTAATAAATAAACTTGTGTGTATATGCTCCATTTATAAAATAGAAAATAATAAAACAATTATTAGAAAAATGGGCATTTGAAAAATATTTTGAAACCCATTTTAAAAAAACCTTGTCTTAAATGACAAGGAATTCTTCTTTACAAATAGAGCTCTTACATTAGCCGTTAGGTGTGTATTGCAATAGGACTGGTTGTAAGAAAGAAAGCTATTGTAAGAATGTGAGGGAGAGTCTAGACTTTTCTAGTCATGCTACCATTAAGTGTGGAGTTTCGTGGATATAAGCAGAAGGCCGAACCACGATTATTTGGGTGTGCCTTTCTTGTTATTCATGTATTATTCTGTTGTGTGTTTATGTGTCCTAATTTCCTAATAAAACGATTAATAAATTTACTTCAATTTTTATTTATAACTATGTTGGTTATTGGTGCCCAATTTATATGTGTGTGTGTGTGTGAGTATGAAATAAAAATATACCTTTTAAACGTTAATTCCTGGTAAGTTTTTAATACAAATAATGTTTTTTACGAGAGATCTTCACTAATTTAGTAAAACATGTAAATTGCTTATGAAAGATTTAATACTTGAATAAAATATTCAAATTGAGAAAGTTGAATAAGAAAATAATTTTACATGAGAAAAAAGGAATAAAATTTTTTGAATGTTTTATGTAAATGAATGTTATTGTATTCAAGTCGCTAATTGTATTTGGGGACGATTTTTGGTAAACATCACTAAATCTTATTTTTTGTGACAAATAAAAATGTCTCTATTAAATCATTGATTAAGTTATCCAATATCATTTGTGGTGTAAAAAAAGTGGCTAAATTAAAGTTTTAGTAACGATTCTAATACATGGCTAAATGAAAGTTTCAATGATGATTCCTATACATAGTTAAATGTACGTTTCAGCAACAATTTTGAAATATAACTAAATGTATGTTTTAGTTACAATTTTGAAACATTGCCAAATGTATGTTGTCAAAAAAACCATGGAAGTTTTAGTGCGATTTCGAAACATCCCTAAATGTACGTTTTAGCGACAAATAAAAGTGTCTGATCAGGTTATCCAATTTCATTTGTAATGTTAAAAGCATGTCTAAATGGGAGTTTCAGTGACGATCTTGATACATCCTTAAATGTACGTTTCACAACAAACTAAAACATCTTAATTAAATTAGTGATCAAATTAGGCCCTCTTATTTATAGCAATATCTTTTTTTGCTAAGTAAGCAAATGAGTAGATTAAAATTAGCAAACTATACAAACGTCCCAAAGGGTAATTCCAAAAGATCAGGCCAATATTTCCTTATTCATATACCACCCTTTACACATGGCCGTATTATGTGCACTGTTTTTGAACTTCCTACGAGTAAGAATATTTTGTTTAACATCAAAAATAATATTTCCAAAAATCTGTTTCTCACATATAGCACGATGATCATGCATTCTTCGATTCCTTTCACGCCATATATGATAAACAACAGTGTCAAATAATAGTTTGATAACTGTGACTTGCAAGGTGCTGCTCCTGCATTTTCTAACCAACCAAAAGGTAATATCCCTGCATTCACAGAGCCAATATGGTCCTTTTGGCATCTTCATTCTCTTTAACTAGATGGTGTTCAAAGTCAAAGTAAAAGGTGCTCTCGATTTTCAATACTTCTTCGACAAAAGAGGCGCATCGGGTCAACCATCGTTCCCCAAGAAACAAGTCTCATTTTTGTTGGGGCTCTATTCCACCAAGCAACCCAAGCACAGAAAAGCATGTTTTGGAATTGATTGTTTGAACTAGATCGCTTTGTCTCGATCAACCTTAGGATATTTCATGTGAATAGCCTCCCAGGTAGAATAAAATGGTAAGTCACCTGCCGGGTTAGAGAGCCAAATGATAGAATCCACTTGAGATAGGTTGGGTTTAAGATTTCCAATATTCTGGCTAGTCTAATGATAAATAGGGTTCTCTGGCCAGCTCTACCTATCCCCCGTTAACAAAATCAGCCACTCTCGCTTCCATGTCACTTCCACTATTAATGATATTTTCAACTCCAACAATGTTCTTCAATATACCTAGAGGATACCGAAAATCAATCCAAAAAAGTGTGTTTCTACCATTACCAATTTTATGGGAAACCAATCCCTTCATCAAGTTTCTGACTTGAAGAGCTTTTTCCAATAACATGCTGCGTCACCTGGGATATTATCTTCCCAAATATTCACACTTCTCAATCTGTAATTTTTGATCCATTGCACCAAAATAGATGGTTTTTCAATGATGATGTCCCATAAACAACTGAAATTAGTTGTAATATTTGAATCCACAAACCACTTTAACCCTAGTCCGCCTTCATTAATAGATTTACACACCTCACCAAGCAATTTTTGCCTTTTTAGCATTCAATTCTGAATTAGACCACACATAGCTAGCAATAATTTTCTCAATATTCTTGAGAGTACTCTTAGGAAGGACAAATATTCTCGCCCAAAAGGCATGGATGTTAAAGAGGACAAATTGAACTAGTTGTCTCCTCGTAGCGATGGACAACCATCTAAGAGCCTAACCTTCAATGCAATTCAGAATGCGCTCAATGAGAATCTTCCCATCTTGTAAGCTCAATTTACTCAAAAGTTAGTAAAACTCCAAGGTGTCTCATTGGAAGTGTTCCTTCTTTGTGCCCCAGGTTTGAAGAGATATGTCCTTTAAGAACAGTATCACACCCACCAAAATACCCATCACTTTTGCCTTTACTAACCTATAATCCGAAAAGTTTCCCAAGCAACTCAAGACTTTTCTTGATAATGCCAATTGATTCTATATCTGCCTTCGAGAATATAAGTATTCCATCAGCAAAGAAGATATGGCTCAAGCCAATGCGATGACATCTAGGAGGGAACTTGAAATTTCCATGCTCAACAGCCCTCTCAAAAATACAAGATAAAATTTTCATACCGATCACAAACAAGTATAAGGATATGGGATGCCGCTGCCTGAGTCCTTTAGAGCTAGTAAAGAAACCATAGAGACCACCATTAATAGAAATGCATGCCCTCACCCAATTATATAGGGAAACCTGAATGCACAAAGGGCTGCGAAAATGAAATTCCAATCAAGTGTATCATAGGCTCTTCGTAAATCATCTTTGATAGTGCACCTTGGAGTTCCATTCTTCCTATCATAGCCTCTCACAAATTCCTGTGCTAAATGAATGTTGTCGGTAATATTTCTCCCTCTCACAAGTTCCTACACTAAATTGTTGAAGGCAATATTTCTCCCTTATATAAGTTATTTGCATAAAAGAAAAGGAATAAGAAGTTTTTATCAAACTTGAAAGAGCAAAACAAAAGTTGAACCCAAGCATGCTATAAAAGACTAAATCATGAGAAGAAAGCATTTGACAATTATAATAATTGTTGCAACCTATATATATAATAATTGTTGCAACCTATATATATCACAACCTACTAATTAGTTGCAACAATGTTTTATTACCGCTTATGCAACAAAATAAAATTAGTAACTGCACAAACCAAAACTATAGGCTTGTTTGGATTAGCTTTTTTCAAAAGTACTTTTCTACAAACTTTTGAAAAAAAAGTGTTTTTCTAATAAGCTAAAAATCTGGGCTTCTAAAAAAAGCTATTAATGAGCCTTTTTCAACGTTTCAGCTTTTCTGGAAGCCAAGTCAAATAATTATTGTAAAAGGAATAATTTTTTTCAAGAAAAAAGTGCTTTCTCCTTAAAGAAAAGCGAATCCAAGTAGGCCCTATATGAAAAGATAAGTAATGCTAGGACATTAATACTGTAAAAAACTCATAGTTTTTCTGATTACATTAATGACATTTTGCAATTTCATCATTCTCGACTGCTTTAGCGTTGAAATATACCTAACAAAGTGTTAATAAAAATCTTAATATCAAAACCACATTAATTGATAAAATCAACTAAACAAAAGTTTTGTAATCACACCATATCAAATAAATAATAATTTGGACAACAACTAAGAGAAAGTAAAGGGAACAACTTATAAATTTACCAAAAGTCGTACTTACCAGTATCCAAAGAACACAATAAGCTCGTTCCTTACTATCAAGTTCACAATTAGTTCGAAACAAAACAATTTTGAAATGAACCTAATGTATAACTAAAACTAAGAAACACCACAAACTTGATTCCCAAATCAACACTAACAAAATCAATTTTAAAGTTATATTTGACAAAATCAAACCTAACACATAACTCGTATTCAACAAAATTAAATCCAACAAAAAACTACTTTTTACACATGCAACAAAACCAAATTCAATACTCGTACTCAACAAAACCAAATCTAACACTTGCCAAACCAAATTTAACCTATATATCTATTACTATATACTAAAAGAAAACCAAATGCACTTGAAAGCATCCCTCTCATTTTACAACCAAATAAATCTAGCCCTTGTATCATCTTTACTTTTTATTGCACTATGTCATGTCAATCGCATTACTTTTGTTTTCTTTTAAATTTTTGTTGTATCAAAGCATTTTCCTCTTCTAACTGTTGTCCTACGCACTGCTTGCTACTTGAAGATACTGATGTATTGCCAAAAAAAAACTTCAAAATTTTAAATCCATGATAAACGTGCCATTTAACCAAATATTTCATGTGTGTAATGGTTGGAAAAAGGAAATATCTAGAGCATTTAACACAACCGTTCATCCCTATAATGTTTAACCTACTTTTTCGTTCCCAAGAAAAATCGCAATCCTTTTCTTCAAGTTAAAAAAATGTACTTTAAATAAATTGAAATTTTAACTTTTTAATAAGACCAATTAACCTTTAGTTTATATAAAATATAAAATGAAAAATATATATCATACCTATACATCGCACAGGGTTTAGACTAGTAAACATCAAATTCTAACTCCATTTCCTTCTTTTGGCTAATATTCAATAAAATGAAATTCACTATAAAACTTTCTATGGTTACACTTTAAACTCAAGCCTCATTTCTTTTTGTTCATATTCAGCAAAACCGAACTTGAACTCAAACCCTGTCTCCTTTTTTGACTTATACTTAACAAAATTGAATTCAATGTATCAAGCTTTCTACACATAAACATCAATCTCAAACTTTTTTGCCATCAATAACTAAAATTATAATTAGCATGTAAATAAATTATACATGACAAAGAAAAAAAACAAAATGACATGAGTTCTTGAAGCTTCAAAAGATCTATCTACCTTAATCCTGCATTTCAAAAGTAAATTAATGCAATAACAAGAACTTTAATATTCTATATTTTCACTTAACAATGAGAGGTATTATTAACGGTTGCTCGTCTTCTTCACCTTCAGTATCATACTGAGAGCCCATCAATTTACAAAAAAAGATGATCGTGTCCTGCAAAATCTTCTCTTTTATTCTAACCACATCATCTAATTTCAGTTTAAGCTACCTATTTTCCACTTAGTAAATTCTATGTAAGTTCTCCCAAAACTCCCGCATTTTTGCATTTCTACAACAGCTAATGAAGGATGGCTTTAAACCATATCCTAAGCTTTGATGCAACTCAAGCAAGTCCCAAGCACACGATCACAAATTTCATCCATACTTAGTGGAGCACCACCATCTGTGAATTTTGCCAAGACATCTTGCATTTGATTCTACACAAGTATTTAAAACATGGATCAACAATAATCATTAATGTTGCCAAGACAATGAATCCAAGGGAAGTGAATTGGATTAATGGCACAAATAGACAATTAAAACTCTTTTTCAATCAATATACAAAGTATATCAAAGTAATCAAGAAAATAACTCTTGAAAGTAAAAAGTTTGAGAGTAAGAAAATCTAACGTAGTGATTTAGTGTGGTTCTCCCTGTTGGGTGTTTTTGTTTGTACCTCAAAAGGAATAGAATACTTCCCACATTGGAAAAGTGATAAATCTTTTCTCACTTTATATTAGATTTCACTCTAGTGGGCTTGTAAAAGAAAGAATAAGGGGTTGGGCTCGCGCGCATGAAATTTGGGCCGATAGTTCAAATTAGTGGATTGATATACGTGAAGCCCGGTCCAAGCCACTTTTTAAAATTTATTATTTTTGATTTTCAGAAGATAGCTTATTTTTAGCCTTAACGGAATAGTTCGAATTTGCGGTTTCTCTTTAGCTGTTTGTGCCTCAAGCTACTATTTGATTTTGCTACATTACTTTTGCACTTATTCTACAGTTGTGTTTATTTCCTTCAGACTACATTTTTCAACACTCCCAAGGGCCTAGTCTCCTTCCTATGGTCTCCTTTACAGTTTCACGAACTTCGCTAGTGAATCAGCTTCTTGCTTAGTATGTTGTAGAAGCATAGAACAACAACCACAATATTTTGTTTTCAATAAGGACCACAAGTGTTCTCCCAACACTTGAGGGTTTTGGTCCCTTTACTCTTAACAAATGATCTCACATTCTAGTCTACCCAAGAGTGAAGTACACACCTAATACAATAGTAAAGAGTTTTGGTGACAAGACTTCTTGTGAGTAAGAGTACAAGAGGCATATAAACCTTCCTATATTACTCTAAGTAGGTAGGCAATTTATGAACTCAAGTGTTCTTCATCAATGAATGCAATTGATATGCTTTCAATGTAAGCAATGAATGATGGAAGATTGTAATGAGTGAGCTTTGAATTCTTTTTGATTGCAAAGAAGGCTTAGATTAAGTTATGGAAGTGTTAGAGGTAAAAGAGCTATTTAAAAAGCCAAAAAGTAAAAATCCCACGGCTATATTCGAAATTTTACAAAAAGCAACTAACGTTGCCTCAACTGGTAGGAACACATAAACTAAACTACCCAAGGTGGCTAAGACTACCAATTGAGCACCCTTCGACGGACACCTACCGGTCAAGACGGGTAGGTAAAATGGGAAAAAAGATAATAACCTTTTTGAAAGTTTTTCTTTGCAACTAAAGAGTAGATAAGCACATTTTTTGTAGGCTTTTTGGAGGCTCAAGAAACCAACTTACTTAAAACATGCAAAGCACCACAAGCATGTAAAGCATTAAATGCAAGGCTAAACTCATACTCAACTAAAGATTATTTCAGATTTTTATTCAAATAGCTATATCTACATTTATATATACATATATCATCCCATAGGTCATGCAAGTTGTACAAAGCACTCAAGCACCTATAATGCATAATTATAAACATGACATATGTATTTTCACTACAAAATAGGTGAGAATAAGACATGTATATACATTACTAGACACACGCGCGCGCACACACACACATACATCTATGTATAGCATTTTCAAGACATGCAAGAATACCATACTAATTAATTGCTACCATACTAATTAATTGCCTACAATACATAGCATAAGCTAGATTTTATGTGCTTTTACTGTAGAAAATAGCCAATGACATAAGTTATATACATACTTCTATACATATATGTGAAGAGACATATGCTAGTAACTTATTAACGTAGCGAAAATTTGAAGAACATAGCAAGAAAGGAAGAGAATCAAGGGACTCAATTTCATGGCTGAAATTTGCCAAGAAATCCCATAGATAATAAACTCTAACAGAGGGAATAAAAATATTATTGAATAATTTTTGGAGAAGGTCTTTTAACAAAAAAATGTTTCACCCCTATATATAGCTATTTCAGGAATTCAAAACTAAATAGAATTTGATTTTACTAGTCCTTTCCATATAAAAATAGCTAATAAACTAATTCTAATATAATTAGGACTCAATAACAAATAACAATAGGACTTAATAATAGATAACCAATCCAAATCCTAATAAAACTAGAATTGGATTGCATCAGTCTCCCCAGGTGCAAAAAGAACTCATTCTCGAGTTTTCCACCACTATGATCCTCTAAATCACCCTGATATAGAACAAGATGCTTGACTTGAAGACATCTTTTTCTCCAACTCATCATGATCATAATCATGAGTTAGAGTTTCCAGTTGCGCAAAGCGTTGGGATAAGGCTTTAACTTGTCTTCTCAACTCTTGTAATTCTTCATGTCGTTGTTGTTGATCAGGGAGGAAAAACTCCAGATGCCAACTAACACCTCTATCTCGTTGTTGTTGATCAGGGGGAAAACCTTGCTCTGATAGCCAACTAACACAACAAAAAATTTGGAAAACATAGCAAGAGAGGAAGAAAATCAAGGAGCTCAATTTCAAGGCTAAAATTTGCCAAGAAATCCCATAGATAATAAACCCTAACAGAGAGAATAAAAATATTATTGAATAATTTCTGGACAAGGTCTTCTAACAATAAAAAATTTACCCCTATATACAGCTATTTTAGGAATTCAAAACTAAATGGAATTTGATTTTACTAGTCCTTTCCATATAAAAATAGCTAATAAACTAATTCTAATATAATTATGACTCAATAACAAATAACAATAGGACTCAATAACATATAACAAATCCAAATCCTAATATAACTAGGATTGGGTTGCATCACTTATGGAGTGCAAGCTTGGTTAAGTCAAAAACTTTATTTAATTTAGAACATCTGCAGAGAGTAAAGTTTAATGATAGTTATGAAGTTATTTTGTGAAGAAACAAACAACTAAGACATGCAACATTTTAAGGAGAAAAGATGATTTATTAATAGAGCAAGAAGAACTACAACATGCAATAAAACTATGCAAGACATGCTAATATACTAATGAAGTGTAGTATGAAGTTTTTGAGCTTATATAGTATTGCCTAAACAATGAATCCAAGAGGGCGTGAATTCGATTAATGGCACAAATAAACAATAAAAACTCTTAACATACAAGATATGGAATAGCAAATAACAACACTTGAATGTAAAGAGTTTAAGGTAAGAAGATCAAGGGCTCGTTTGGATTGGCTTTTTTCAAAAGCGTTTTTTTAACAGCTTTTGAAAAACAGTTTTTTTTTAGAAGCTAAAAATTTTGGCTTCTAAAAAAAGCTATATTTGAGCTTTTTTCAGAGTTTCAGCTTTTTAGGAAACCAAATCAAATAGTTATTGAAAATTTAACATAACTTTTTCAAAAAAAAAAAAGGTGCTTTTTCCTAAAAAAAAGTACTTTTTCCTGAAAAAAGCCAATTCAAATAGGTCCCAAATGCTGCGATTAAGAGTGGTTCGAACTCCTGAGGACTTAGTTCATTACCTAAGGTCTCTCTTAGGATTTCGGTAACTTTATCAGTGAATTGGTTTCTTGCTTAGTACATTATAGAAGTGTAAAACAACGATTACACCCCTTACTTTACCACAAGGACCAGAGGTGTTCTTCTAACACTTGAGGACTTCAATCCTTCACTCTTGATAAAAAGCTCCTCGTACTCTATTTTATCCAAGAGCAAAGTATTAACCCAATGTAATAGTAAAGTGTTTGATTACAAGACTTCTTCTGAGCGAGGGTACAAGATGTATTTAAACCTTCCTATATTGCTCTAAGTAGATTGACAATTTATGAGCCTAATCAACTTGATCAATGAATGCTAATGATATGCAACCAATAAAGAATAGCAATAAACAAGATAAACTTGCAAGAGAGAAAGCTTTTAATGCTAATAGATTGTAGAGAGAGTTTGGATCAAGTTATGTTCTGAGTTGGAAGGTGAAAGATGTATTTATAATGCCAAAAAGTGATTTTCCCGACGATTAAATTTGAAAAACATACAAAGGGCTATCGGTTGACTAAGCCAGTCTACCCCCTATCTCAGCTAGTACTTCTAGTGAGCTAAATATGCTAACCGGTTGACATTATTAGTCGACCTCTTGGCTCAGTTGATAGGGGAAAATAGTATTTGTTTATGTTGGTTGACTGAGCTGGTCGACCAGTTGTCACAACCGATAGTTGCAAAAAAAACTAAAATACTGTACCTACTTTTTCAAAAAGCAACTTTATCTACCTAAAACAAAAATTAAGCACATTTTTTGTAGTTTGACAGCTTAAGATGGCAACTTGCACTATAAAATCATGTCAATTAAATTCTAAACCAACCAAGCATGCAATGCATTAAATGCCGAGGTCAAACTCTTACTCAACTTAAGATATTTCCAGATTTTGGGTTTGAAAAGGCTTATGTATGCTAGTATATTACCCCATAGGCTTGCGAGTTGTGCAAAAACACTTAAACACCTATAATGTAAAGCTATGAACAAGATAGGTGCACTTTTGACGCATATGAGCATGTATATACATATATGTATCTGTACACACATGCATATAATTATATTTCCAATGTAGGTAGTGTTAAGTATACTCAAAGGTCTGTGTATCATAGCTATGGGTTAAATACACTCTTTGACTACAAATTTTGATCACATATGCATACATACATACATATATACATACATACATGCATACATACATAAATTCATACATTCATATATATATATATATATATATTCTCATACATAATGTACCAGGAGATATTTAACTAAAGTTTGCAAAAATAACTTTTGGTTAAGTTACAAACTCATGAAAATCTGTAGAGAACAAAATGAAATGAATGCAATAGAGTTGAGAGTAATCAAGTAATTTAATCATGCAATAAGTTAAGGAGAAAAGATGAACTTATTAAAGAACCATGCAAGTATCCGTGCAAGCACAATATGCCATTGGATACATTGAGCTCATAAGACCACCTATGTACTAAGATCAATTTAGCAAGACTAAGAAAGAAGAGATTATACTAATCTTCAAGCAATCTTCCTAGTTCTTCAATCTTCAATTTTGATCCATGCTCCAATCTCCAATTCTTCATCTTGCTCAAGTGGGTAATTTTCGAAAGATATTCAAAATACTCCAAAGTAGCAATTAATTAGTTATATAACATACAATTATTGCATCATCACAACTAAATAAAATAACAATAAGTTCAACAATAGTGTCTATCTCCAAAGAGTAATTTAACAAAAATCTACCAAAGTCTTCAGATCATCTTCGATCATCAAGACTTTAAACTTCAAGTACTCCAAGGTTTAATATTGCTCCATGCTTGCTCCCAAACAAGCTATATTCATTTCAAGCTCAAAAAGATAATTATTATCAATTATGACATCGTCTAAATATATAAATAAGGCAATAATTCCAACAATTAATATACTAAAAACAATTAGTACCGTTATAATTAAAAGACTTACATAGTTTGATTATGATTCTTGAGAGGTACATCTTTTATCTTCAGTTAATAAATGTGCTTATAAAACTTGATCCTGTCATATTCTTGGCTTTCCTTCCCTATCTTGATCGATTGAAAACAAGCAGTAAATTAATAACTTTTTATTAAAAAAAAAAGATGCAATTAGTCAACCAATCATATTTAGTAGCTTATGTCATGCCACCACAAATGATCGTGGTCCTTGGTTTTGTGAAGTTTTCATCTTGGCACTTCTTGTAGCTGTTTCCTTGCTTTTCTCTCAACTTTAAAATTACAAGAAAGAAAATTCAACTATTATCTAGTAAAGTTAAAAAGGAATTGATTCATACCTAAACCTTTGTGTCTAACCAATAACCACACAATGCAGTCCATTCATTTGGCATCACTTTGGGTACTAGTGGATTTTAGTGAGTTTACTCACTTGTTTCAAATTGCATATATGTCTTCGACTTTTGAATTGACCACTAAGTATCCCATTGATAGTTCTAGTTACTCTTACACAAGTACCCAACCCCTCAACATCTAGCCTCATGTGTGAATAGGTTCATAAAAAATAATTGTTAAATAGTTTAATATTAAGTCTAAAATTTGTTTCACAAAAAGAATATTTAAACTTACTTTGAGGGTAATATGAACATGCTTTTTTAACTTTCTTAAAGGCTAGGAAATGCAACTGGACACGGCATAAATGCGCAAGAAACAATTCCAAGTTCACTTGATAATTTGACAGATTGAATCTTATTTTTTGGTATACCATATTCAAGATCCACAATGATTTGCACCTTTCATTTGTTGGACTCATTTATTTTTTGTAATTTTTTTCCTTTAGTAGGGCCTCTAACTCACTTTAGTGACCTAACTCTCTTTGTTGTCACTAGATATCTAGAATTTATGAATTTTTAAATCAAAGAAGAAAAGGTCATAAGCGAAGTTTTTAAAAATTGAAAAATAAATAAGATACATTCTTAAATTTGTTTTTGCCTTGTGACTCACTGAAGCCTATGTTTGGTTGTTGTGCAATTGAATGATCTAATGAGGGTCTATCAACAAATTATTAGTTACATTTTAATACAATAACAATCATTAAGTATATATATTATATTATAACACGATAAATAACAAAAGCTAATTGCATTATAGAACATAAATTTCAAAAATACAAATTATACAAATGGATCAAAAATATCCAAAAGTAAAAATTAAATAAATGGAAAAAATCGTTGATTATATTCTGACATAATTATTAGAATCATAATTGTACGATTCACGATACAAATCCTACGATTCAATACGATACATTTAAAAAAGACACAAATTGGAAGTAAATCGTGAGATATACTGAAACAGGAGTTGAATCATGCGAATTGCAATAGATCAAATCTAATCGTGCGATTCACTAAATCAATTTGTTTTGTTTTGTACCAAAATTTAAGCCCAAAAACAAAATTATATTACTTTTAAAATCAGATTAAAAGTGAAATCCAAAAACAAAAAAGAATCTCATTTGTAAAATCAAAGTAAAGCCCAGCTAAACACCAAAAACAAATAAAAAAACCATTTAGAAATCAAACTATCTTTTACTAATCAATACAACAAATATCAGAAATCAAAAAGCACAAGAAATTAAAAAAAAAACAAAAAGCGAGAGACAAGCGTAGCTTAAGCCTGAAAGTGAATGTCAAAAAACTTGGTTGTTCGCTAAATATTGATGTTTGTTGAAGTGTTTTGCTGATTTTTAATGAATGGTCATCATGTGAACAAGAGGTAAGGTTCAATCATATAATTTTCTTTTTTCTTTGTTTGTGGTGAACCTTTGAAGTTATACCCGGTGTGGGTGTTAGAGCATTGAGAAGACCTTTCCTTAGTACGAGAGAACCAGGAAGGATGCACCTCTAGTCTAAGTATAAGTTGACATTTATATACTGCATATTGCATATGGATTTGTCGATGGCTTTTGTCACTTTGTTATTTATTTATTTATTTATTTTTGTTAAGGGCTCAACACTCCGGACATGAATATGTGTATTGTCTAACTAAAACAGAACAAAAGCCAAAAGTAAATATTGTGGTCCCAATTTGTTTTTGATATTTATTGTTTATTTGTTTAGACTTCGGAGTTTAGAGTTTGGTTGGTATTTATTATAAAGTTATGAGAAACAAGGAAAAGAAATGAGAAAACCTTACATGGGATCATTGCTCTAGGGTTGTTGATAGTAATATAATGCATTTCAGATATAATTATTATGGAGAATAGTTTTGGCATGGTGTTATAAGGATGAAACATCATTAACTTGTACGTATAAAGATGTTGGTCCTTATGCTCAAGTTAGTAAAGAAATTAAATTATTCTTTGTCAACATATTAAGAAAGAAACAACTGATCAAGATTGATGTAGAATGTTTCGATGATGGTGATGGTTGTCAAAGAAAAAGAAACATTGATTCTTTGTTATAAAAGAAAAAGGTAGCACTCAACAAATATTAAATCAAATGGTGAAAAAGAGAGAACCCGTGATTCAAGACATGTCGGTTTTTATATGATTATGCATTGTCTTTTACTCTAGTAAAGAGCCTTTGTTTACTCAAATGATTAAATCAGTTAGAGAATACAGGGAAGGACTAAAACCCCCAACCTATCATGAAGCAAGGGTTTCATACTTGAAAAAAGAGGTTGAGCATGTATGTCAAGATTTAGAGAAGCTTTAGAAAAGAATAGAAGAAAACGGGTTGCACATTAATGTCTAATGGTTGGACTGATGAGAAGCATAGATCTATAACTAATTTTGTTGTTAATAGTCCAAAAGACACAGTTTTTATTAAATCCATTAACACCTCCTCAACGATTAAGAGATCAGTAAAGATATTTGAATTACTCAACAGAGTGGTGGAGAAAATTGGAGAAGAAAATGTTTGTGCAAGTCATAACTGTGCATCAAGTTATGTAGGCGCTCGTGAACTTTTGATGAGTCAAAAGAATAATTTGTTTCAGTCTCCATGTGCAGTGCATTTGATAGATCGTATGGTTTTCAACATAGGTGAAATGTCAGTTTTCAAATACACTATTAAGAAAGCAAAGAAACTGAGTACATTTATTTATAGACAAGCTCCGGTGCTTGATTTGTTTAGGAAGTATAGCAAACAAAAGGAGTTAACAAGGCTTGGGTTTACTTAGATTTATCACATGCTTCCTAACTTTAACGAGTTTTTATGAGCAAAAAATTTCACTTTGGAGGAATGGGTAACAAACACACATTCAAGTAGTGTAATAGGAAAAGTGGTATAAGAGATAATTTTAGGAGATGCAAGATTTTGGAAGTCAATCAATTTTGCCTTCAAATAGTATTGTCTTTGGTTAAAGATTTAAAACTTGTTGATAATGATTCAAAACCAGCAGTGGGATATACTATTTATAAAGCATTAGATAGAACAAAGAGGAGACTGCTAAAAGGTTTAACACTGCTGAGAGTAAATACAAGAAAGTTTAGGACATTATTGATGAAAGGTGGGATTTGCAAGTCTATAGGCCACTTCAAAAAATCCCCAAAGAACAATACAAAATCATTGAAAGAATATATCCGAACATAGAGATAAAGTTGAAAATAGATGAGCAATTAGAAAAGTTGAAGAAGGCAAAAGGAATGTCTAGACTGAGCAACGCAATCTTAACAAGAGACAAGAAACAATTAGGTATATTAACTTAATAACTTCACAATATTTTTAAACACATCCCATTTATAAGTTATTTATGATGGTTCCTTTTTTCTATGGCTTTATGGTGGGAGAGCTATGCAAAAAAGTGTCTGGAACTTCAAATATTAGCTATACAAGTGCTAAGCTCAACTTATTGTGCCATTGGATATGAAAGATATTGGAGTACATTTGATCATGTGCACTCAAAGAGAATAAGAAAATCCTTTGGAGGAATGAAGATTGAATTTTTTTTTGTCTTTATGAAGTATAATATTCAACTTCAAATGAAACATTTGAAAAGACAAGAGTGAGGTGGCACTTATAATTCTATTTGTTTATTGGATATGGAATCCGATGACGAACGGATTATACAGAAAGAAGATACTTGTCTCCCTAAAAATCATTCATGGATGGATGTTAAAAAATGCTCCCAAGATGAAGTTGTTAGTGGTAGCAAAAGAAAGAGAGGCATAAATTTTATTTGGTAACTAATAATTCTTAGTTTTAAATTTTAAGAGTGTCATTCACTAATTAAGTTATGATTATAATAAGCCATGAATTTTAAATCTAGACCATATGGCAAAGAAAAAAGAAAAATTTGTTCTACAAGATGAAGAAGAATCATTTGAAGATGATGCTTATGATGATGAAGAAGATGGCATAAATGAAGATGTTATAGTAGACGAATGCTTTGTTTGTTATAGTATTATTTTAAGATGCTTATCCTATTAAAATAAGGGTACATCTTATAAGATTTAAGAAATCTTATTATGCATTATATGAAAATTCAAAACAAAATCATACTTTTTATCTTATAAAAAATAACTAATCCATCATATCTTATTTTTTACAACTATAGAATGCATGGTACATGTGATAAGATATTTTAAATCTTATTAGATATCTCTAAATTTTAATAGGATTAGTATCTTAAAATAAGATCATTCCTAACACACTAAAAGTTGATGATGAGAATGATGATGATGATCTAGACCTAATGCTTGAAATGATGAATGAAAGAGACTAGGAAATATATTTTAGAATTTATTTATCACATGACATTTCACTTTTAGTATGTCATATAAAAATTTAATATAGCAAAAGAGAAATATATAGTTTATATAAACTATAAAGTACAAAGCACTAAGTAATATGCAAGAATCCTTTATCATACATTTGTTTTTTTTCAATAATTTGCAAAATTACAATTGCATTTTCATATAAACTAAATACCAAATATGTTTGCTCCTGTCTTCTTCCACTACGAATAACCTAAAAAGAAAACATGTACTAATATTCATTTAAATAAAGAATTTTCATGCAGAATAACTAATGGAAATAGAATATGTCTATTTTATTTATTTTTAAATTTATAACCAAATTGTTATGATTCACGATTAAAAAAATAGACATTTCGATTTACATACAATTCACGATTTAACAACTATGTATTCTAATGTCATAATAATCAATAATGGTATCAATCATCTTCCTTATTATCACTATAATGTAGATCGTCCTCATATGTGCAATATCATCCAAAGTCTATTTCATGAAATTCATCTCCTATGAAATTGTGTCCTTCTTGATTCAAAGTAGCATATACTTCTTTGACATTAACTATGTCCTGTTCCATATCAACTATGGTTAATGGAGCTAATTCATCATCTTTTGTATAATAAAGACATCTGTTACATTTGACTCAATGTCATGATATATTAGATTGTTAACATCAGGTGCATGATCTTTATCTATCAATTTGTCTTCAGCTTTGTCCACATAAAAAATTTGCCTATGTTGAATTTTTTTGTAAAACTTGCCAATTATTTTCTAAAGTTGTGTTATTCAAGTAAAAAACCTAGTTTGCTTGGCACGCTAGCACAAAAGGATCATTCTCGTATTAATTCTGACTAATATTAATGCTTGTACGCTTGTCATTTATATGAATGCTTCTTCGTTTATCGCCAATATTAAAACACTTACATTTGAAAATGACAACTTTCGTTCATTAATATAGTCCAATTTAATGATATTAGTAAAAACACCATAAAAATCAATTAGCTTATCTTTGTGATTCCCTTCAACAATAATGCTACTATTTTGATTTCAGCAACAACTATCATGATCTTTTATGTAAAATCTCACTCCATTAATAATATGCCTAATATATTTCTTCACACAGATAAGAGGTCTGTCTGTTAATAAATACAATGCCTCGATAGCTTTTACCACTTTACAATTATATAACTCAAGCATCTATCAAATAAAAAAGAACAAAAGATGTTAACGAACTCATGTAGAAGTATTCCTGGAAGGATGGATAAAAAAGACGATTCACTCAAGAACTTATGCGCCACCTAAACCATAAACAGAAATCATCTTTGTGCCTTTTGTCAACATTTAGGTTACTTTGATTTTGTAGCTAGGCCTTGTACTACCTAAAAAAGAAATTGAATATGAATTTAACCTTACAATGATAATCAATAAACTTTTTTAAAAGGAAAAACCAAAAAAGAAAAGTGAATAATTACTTACTCAATATAAGGATCCACCTTCTCACAATTATTCAAAATGAACCAATGAGCTATGTCAAGTTCTTCTTTCGTAACTCAACGTATTTTGATGCTTTGAATGGTCTAAAATTTTGTGAAAAGACTTGTATTCCTCGATCTCTTGATACATAAAAGTTTCATTCTTCTCTATTAAATTATGTCTCGGCACCAGGAAGGTACATAGAGTAAAACGTCAAATATTCCTTTGCAATATGAGTCTCAAGGATCAAGTATTCAGTGCGAACTTTGTTACGCATAAATTGCTTAAGAGGAGCTAAGAACCTATCAAAATATTACCAATTTGATATCAACTATTGCACAATATTATCAACGAGAAAATAATGAAAAAAGTGAAATTTGGTATTACCTATCAATAGGAAACATTGATCTAAGTTAAATTGGACACATACTTTGGCTTTACGAGGCAAGTGACTTGCTAAATGCACCATCACGTATTATGAGAGAAGCACAAATACATAAAAACATTTACAAGCTAATAAAACTAACCTTGTCATTTTTATTAGAAATTCTTCTAACCAAAAGTTCGTTTTTAAAAGACTTTTTTAAAAATCATATTTTTAAACTAAAACCAAACTAGCCCTAAATTAAAAGATCACGCTATCAAAATTATAAAAAAAAACTACAAAAATTCCAAACCCAAAAAAGATTATTTCGATAGCCAAGAAGACAAAAATATTTTATGCATATTAACTCCATCTCTTTTCTTCCACTAGGACTACTCTCCACCTCTAACCCCCTCACCCCATGCCACCCCTAACATTTAAAAAAATAAAAAACTAAAAATTATTTTTTTTCAATAGTCTTTAAAAAATATCATTTAAAGAGTAATTAAAATAATTTTTTAATTTTTTACTTTTACTTTTTTATTTTTCACAGGGGTTGGGGGAGGGGTTAGGGTTGGCGTTGGGGTTAGGGGGAGGCTTAGTGGAAGAAGAAGAGAAGAAGTTACTGTGTAAAATTTTTTTTTTCCCATCTTCTTGACTACTGAAAAACATTTTCTTTCATTTATAATTAAGGTATTTTGTTGATCAAAAAATATTTTTCAGTTGACTTAATTTGTAGGTCTACCAAATATCGAACCAAATATATATAAAGATTGTTCAAGAGTATTTTGGGGTTTTCTAACAAGTAAATGGTTGACTATAAATTTTGATAAATGTTTATTAACTTGATGGACTAAAAATGGTATTTTTCATAGTTGAAGGACCTATTTGATAATTTGTTCAAAATTTGGGACTAAAATATCTTTCTTTCATTAATATTCCAAACAGGGTAACAATACCATACACCTAAGCCATGTGCACCATATGATGCACCTGTTCACCATATTTATATTATATATTCACAATTTTTATACTAGATGTTTTAGGTAGTAATTGGAATATGGGAATGGGTAGGGAATGGAATGATATTCCTAACCTCCCTTAAAATTCCACGATTGGCATGAGGTAATAAACTCAGGAATCTCATTCCCATGAATATGGGAATAGCCATTTCTAACTGAACACATGAGAATGAAATTTTTGTCAAATGACTAAAAATATCTTTTTAAAAATTAATATTTTGCATTTATATCAAAAATAGAAAATAAAATAAAAAAGAAAAATTTTAAATTGTAAAAATTTTAAAAAATAAAAATAAAAATAATGTAGAAAATAAAAATAATGATAAAATAAAAAATAGAATTAAACTAAAAATAAAAGATAGAAAAATAAAAATACAAAATAAAAAATTCAAATTAAAAAAGAAAAGAATACAAAAATAAAAATTTTAAAATGAAAATAGAGAATAAAAAATAAATATTGAAATAGAAAAAGAATATGAAAAATAAGAAATAAAATAAAAATAAAAATTTAAACTAAAATTATAATTAAAAATAAAATAAAAACAAAAATTTCACCAAATTATATATTATATCTACAATATATATTATATACAATATATCTACAATAAATAAATAAAAAAGTTCATATATATTATATACAATATATCTTTTCTACCATCATTTCAACCATATATCAAGCATAGTATATCCATTACTAAGTTCATTCCATTCCCTAGTTCATTTCATTTCTTCGAAAATCATTTCATCATACCAATTGCCACGTTAATTATTTACAAATTAGAAGTTATACGTTTATAATCTTAATATTTTATGTTCAAAACTTTAAATTATTTATAATTTACTTAGCTATTACTCTTATATAATATGTTCAAAAACTTTATATCATACATTCACAATAACAAATTACCTATTTACGACTATTTAGTTTACAATCTTTAAACGATATGATCATAACTTTTGAATAACATATTCACAATCTGCGAACGATTTCGGAGCTTGCAGCAGGAGGTGTTATTGGTGTCCGATCAACAATCGAATTCTTGTATCATGTTTGTTTGTATGATAACAGTTGATTCGTTAAATTTCACATTAATCTGACAATTATATCGTAAGATCTCTTAGAAGCTTCACCGTACTCATTTCGGCGTGTACAGTTTAATTTGCGTTCCAAACATGGCATGAAAATATTATTTGTTACAGTACCATTCAGCGACTACCCCAATCTAATCTGCAGTCTTCTTCAACCGGAAAGAATCTAAAAATTCCCCCTTTCGGTTATCAACCCCTCCGAATGCCACGTGTCCACTTCCATTTCTTCTTCTTCTTCCACACCAGCCACCCCGGCGCAAGCTAGCCTCCACCTCCGGCGCACGATAGCCTCCACCCCAACCTCACCTTATATTCGTTTCTGTAGATATAAAATTTCTAAAAAAACAAAAAAAAATCCATTTTCTTTTAAAATTAAAATTCTATATTCAACGTTTTTTGAATAATACTAAGAGAGATTAAAGATGATGGGCTCGGAGAACCAAGAAGAAGAAGAAGCCCAAATGGAGAGCGTAAAAATCAACGACGACGAAGAAGATTTGACCTCCAAATCTTATGCAAATTACAGAAGTGCCATGTCCACTCTCTCCGCCTCCGACCACCACCCGCTCGCCACCCCCGCCCACTCCGATCCCCTCCTCTCTGCTCCTACCACTACATCGCCGGCTCGCCATTCTCCCCATGCTGATGTCATCTCCCCCGTCAAGGCCAAGGCCAAGAGTGGCGCCGGATCTTCTAACCCTAGCTTCAACGCGAATGAGGCGCCGTTGATGCTTTCGCCGTCGCATTCAGCCAACGGTGGCGCCGGATCTTCTAACCCTGGCTTAGACGATGATGACGAGGAGCCATCGGAGGCATCCTCGTCGGTAATGCTCCCTCAATCGAGTTCGTCCACGTCGGATTACTTGAAAATCACGGTTTCGGATCCGAAGAAGGAAGTTGAATCGACTAATTCGATCGTTCCCGGAGGTAATACTTACACGACGTACCAGATCACGACGGAGACGAACATTGAGGATTACGGTGGATCGAAATTCAGCGTCCGGAGGCGGTTTCGCGACGTGGTGACCTTATCGGATCGGTTGACTGAAGCGTACCGAGGGTTTTTTATACCTCCGAGGCCGGACAAGAGCGTGGTGGAGAGTCAGGTGATGCAAAAGCAGGAATTCGTGGAGCAAAGGAGGGTGGCACTGGAGAAGTACTTGAGGCGGCTTGCTATGCATCCGGTGATCAAGAAGAGTGATGAGCTGAGAGTGTTTTTACAGGTGCAAGGGAGGTTGCCATTGCCTACAAGTACTGATATGGCGTCGCGGATGCTAGATGGCGCGGTGAAGCTGCCAAAGCAGTTGCTTGGTGGGGAATCAACGATTGGGCTGCAGGATGTGGTGCAGCCGGCAAAGAGTGGGAGGGATTTGATGAGGTTGTTTAAGGAGTTGAAACAATCGGTTGTGAATGATTGGGGTGGGTCGAAACCGGCTGTTGAGGAGGAGGATAAGGAGTTTTTGGAGAACAAAGAGAAGTTGAGTCATCTTGAGCAGCAACTTACTAACGTGTCAAAACAGGTCTCTTTTGCTTTCTCTCTGCTTTATGGAATGAAAATGTTGTTAGAAATGTGCTGCATTACTGCTTTTAAAGCATGTTATGCGATAATTTGCAACACATGCATGTCGAATTTGGTTTTCTGTTGGTAGAATGTGCAAATAGAATTATTATCTAGAATAATTCCAGCTAAACTTTCTGGATTATTGTGTTATGGTAACTGCGTTATTTACGGAAGTTATGGATAGAAAAAGTTCTGTATTTATGACGCCGCGGTTTGAGTTTATGAGAGGAATAATTTCTGTGTTTCTCTTAATTTAGGCGGAAGGACTTGTTAAAGCACAACAAGATATGGGGGAGACGATTGGAGAGTTAGGGCTAGCATTTATTAAGTTGACAAAATTCGAGAATGAGCACGCAGCATTGAACACTCAGAGAGTCCGGGCTGCTGATATGAAAAGTGTGGCGACTGCAACTGTGAAAGCTGGCAGATTTTATCGGGGATTAAATGCACAAACTGTGAAGCATTTGGTAAATATTACTTTGCACTTTTGTGGACTTAATTGATCCATATCTTCCTGATATTTTTTTGTTAAATAAGTGATGTGGTTAAGAAGCTTTTTCTTCAAATAAGGCGATCCTTTCAAGGGGATTTTATTTAAGTTTATGCACATGTAAGTGTTGTCAAATGTCCCTCGAAATTTACATCCCCAATTTTCTTTCTATCTGATGACTTACTTACTTTTTGTGTCTGCAGGATACACTGCATGAATATATGGGGCTTATGTTGGCCGTACACAGTGCATTTTCAGATCGTTCAAGCGCTCTTTTGACAGTTCAAACTCTTGTATCAGAATTGTCTGCATTGCGGTCAAGAGCTGAAAAGCTTGAAACTGCATCATCCAAAATATTTGGTGGTGAGAAGTCAAGGGTCCACAAACTGGAAGAGTTGAAAGAAGCTATTAGGGGGACTGAGGATGCTAAGAGCATTGCGCTTAAAGAATATGGACGCATTAAGGTAATCAGACCTTCAACTTCAGACTTATCTCTTTGTTCATGTGGGTTTGTGATTGTGTACTCCTTGCATCATACTTGGACTTTAATATGGGCTTTGTCTATAAAGAGTTTGTAAGCACCGGCAAGTCTGGATCATTTTTCTATTTATTCATTTTAAATTGATGATATTTTGCTTCCACTTATCATTTCATTCCCATGGAAAAACAACTTCCTGGTCCTTTCACTAAGCAGGATCATGCAGTGATGACACCATTATCATGTTCTTGTAGATCAGGCTGAATTATGGCATGATCTTCACTTATTTAATCTCCACTTAATCTTGTGCTCTTTCAATAAGTATAGGATAGCACTGATTGCGGTTTATTCTATTTTAATTAGTTATGTCTGGCTATTAATTGTGAAAAAGCTGCTTCCATTATGCAAAGGCTGTATGCTAAAGCCAAAGAGGGTGCAACCCTTCCCTGCACTCCTTGCATAGCGAGAGCTTCGTGCAGCAGGCTCCCATTCTTTAATACATATTAGGCATTGGCCATTGCCTTGGGCATGCGGCCCCAAAGACAGAAAGGCCATCCTCTCGACAAGTATAACTGACCCTTTATTTTCCTGGTGTGCGGTGACATAGTAGAAAAATGCAAAACTGTAACTACTAGCAGAATTTCTTGCTATCTTTTCATGGCACCTCTTTCCACTACTCTTTTGATTGTCAAAGTAAAGATTCCTATTTCTGGGCCCCTTCCTGTTTGATTCTAGAAATATACTATAGCTGGTTGTTCTCTTCATCCATGTGTAGGGAGGAAACTTGAGATTGACCCATTTCATATTCTCTTTCGGTTTTTGTCCTCGTTAGGTGGTAGATTTTCTATAGTAATATGCCAAATTTTTGTTGTTTCTTTTACTGTCAGACGATCCAGCACTATTCTAGATTCCTTCCCTTCACCTTGTCTAGTCGCGATAGTTATTATGAGACCATTATGGCATTTGGAGACCTTTCTAATTGTTAACTTTTTGGCATTTGTTGAACTTTTAACCACATAAGTGAGAGGTTTTTGGCCTTAAATGCTCGTAATGATTAACCTGGTGCAATATATTTTCCTCTGTTTATCTCACGACTGTTCCTGGTTTTGCTTCATTAATTCTGTCCCAGTCCCTGATCTGAGCAACGTATGTGAATTTCGGGTCTTTGACATCCATTACCTAATTGTGCTGAAAGGAAAAAGGAAATGGAATGGTGGTGACCATTGTGATGAGTATATGAACACATACTCTATACTCTATCAGTATAAATGTTAATGAATCCGTATAGTACTCAAGATATAGCTAATATTTCTTTTTCATAACAGAAATACGAAAAATGCTAAGTTTGAGATAATTGTTCTACACACCATTTTGTTTCAAATCGTCAAATGTCTGAAAAATGCATTCATATGACCGGTTCAATTATTTGGCTGATTTTGGATCGCAATATCCTGTCCTTATAACTAATTTTATGCTTTTCTAGGAAGAAAACTAAAAGGATTATGTCAATTTAAGTTATTTACATCAGTCCAGTTTTTCCTTATCAGATAGGCAGTACTGAATACGACGGACTAACCAATTTGAATGCTGGCAGGGCACTAAGAATTGTTGGTTTCCAGTTATAGTAGGAGACTTTTTGGTGGGGACATCATCGCAACATTTGTGGCAACTTAATAGGGAATGCCAATTAAGCAATGTGTTAGGGCCTATCTCTTATTTATTTTGTTAATCTTTCCAATCTTTCTTGCTCTTGGCGGTTACTTTGCTTGTTCATGTGTTAACAAGTAATTGGAGTAGGGTGCCTGGAGAATGAGAGAAAAATTTTCTCCTTTTTCCTGTTCTTCTTCTCAGTTCTCATAGATTGCTTGTCTTTAACATTTTAGAATGTAAATTAGTACGTTGTTTATACAATCCTGTTGCATTTGTGCCCTTTTTGCTTTTATCTTCTTCTTTGTTTTCTCCTTCCTCAGCTCTCATAGATTGCTTGTCTTTGACAATTGAGCATGCAAATTAATATGTTGTTTATACATTCCTGTAGTTTAACGCTTTTTGTGCTTTTATCTATTCACGTATTCTACTAAGCTGCGCTGTATATCTTCTTTATAACCTAATTTCACAGAGCATGTAAATGCAGGAAAATAACAGGAGTGAGATTAAAAGGCTAGATATAGAGAGGCGGGCTGACTTCGCACACATGTTGAAAGGATTTGTCACTAATCAGGTACTTCATCTTTCTTGGCAGCATTTATTACTTGCTTGCTTTATTATGAGTGATTTCAGTGTGATGAAGGCTTTGATAGCAACTTACCCTAATTATTTGGCTAACTTAGCAAGTGTATTTTTCATAATGTGTGCACGTTTGGGTATCCATGCTTGACATACTCCCTTGATGTCCCAATTCCTTGGCTGTTTTATAAATACCCTTTCAAACAGGAGAGAAACTTAAACATGCAAATTACCTAGAAGCTCTTCTGAGTTGCAACCTTGTGTAGGAATTTAGGGTTGCCACATTGTGCAATTTTGCTTATATGGAAGTCTTTCTCCATTCTTGTCTGGTGAGCTGAAGTTGCACAACATACCGGTATGTCCCACTTGGTGGGGGGTGTTGGGGTGAGCTGAGCATGACTTGCATAGTGGGGACAAGATCTGACTGCTTATTCTTGTGAAAATTTGGAATCCCTTTCTTGTGAATGAGACTGATCACTTGTTACCAAGGCTAGAATATTTGACAGTTTTCTGATCCACAGATCAAGCATCTTTTCATGCACTGGTGGGGGCATCAAGTAAAAGTTGACATTGATAGCTTCTTTATTACTGATCTATGATTGCTGCATTTTTCGTATTTCTAAAAGGCGGTCTCTTTCTGATGAATTGGCTTTGCTCTGAAAACTGCAGGTGGCTTATGCAGAGAAAATTGGAAATGAATGGGCAAAAGTTGTAGAGGAGACGAGTAGATACGCTCGAGACACTTAAGTTGTGATCGAGGTCTTCAGATTTTTTCCTTTTTCACCACCTCATGTTCATCTCGTATACCAAATCGCGAAATACAGAGAATAAAAGCCGAAATAGCATTTTCGTTTAGCTTTTACATTTTTAACAAGTGCATAGATTGTTCTATTGGAGATGTTTTTCTACATCCTCAACTTTAGAACCCCGTGTTGTAAATTGTTTATTTATTTCTTACCATTGGAAGTTTTTAATTGTTAATTTGTTGACTGATTGACATTTTTATGGGTCATGGTCATGGAGAATTGCAGTTCACTTAGAGTCCAGCTATCGGGCTTTTGCATGTGACGCTTTGGCAAGTTCGTCAAATTGAGGTTTTTTGTTTAGTAGACGAGATATTCAAAACCTTCTCCTCTCTATTCCTACGTGGTAATAAGGTCGGACGGTTCGATTGAGTTGTTCAACCACCCCTTAGCCCGGCGGTGCTCATGACATACCATAGAACCTCCTCTGTGCCAGGGACCAAGCAGGGCACGGCCAGAGGTATGAGAGCCAACTCGGCACCAGCGGCTTCATGCTGCACTGGAGTGAGCCTTGGGGACGGAAAATAGATTATATGAATTTGACAACGTTACTTGTTGGGTACTGAATCAGTGATAGTGGAGAAACAAATATGATTCTCAAGAAACAAAAAGAACGTGAAAGATGAAGCATTGCTCTTCTTGGAAAATATTCGTGCTCTATGCCTACAGATAGGTACCAAATTGCGACATTTTCTTCCCAAAATATGGAGTTTAGCTCTGCGGATGAGATCAAAATTCCCAAAGATCACACCAAATTTGCATATTTTGGATCTCAAAAATCAATGAATCAACAGAAAATTTAACAATTTTGAGGGTTTAATACACTGCGGGAAAAATCAAACACGCTACACCGTGGTGGCTGCTGCAGTGGCAGCAGCTGACGATGCGGACCCACCAAGGAAAGAGAACATTCCAGAACCAGGCAAATCTTGATCATCCAGAAACAAGTCCTCCGGATCTCTAAACGCACCATGAACGCACACAATCCCGAACCCAACCAACGTTGCTGACATCAGCAAGGATCCAACGTTCGTCAGGAAGATCACGAAGATCGTCACGGCTACGAGAACGCCTAGGGTTTCGCGATCGGAGAAGCTGCGGTTGAGGAAGACGAGCGGCTGGTCGGACGGCCGGAAGACGTATAGGAGCAGCCACGCCGCGAGGAGGCCGACGAGGGTGAGGAGAGAGAACGGGTGGGACAGGAGCGAGATCGCGAGTACGGCCGCGAGTACGGACAAGTAGTTGACGCGGAAGTACGAGAGATTCTTCCGGATGCGCGTGGTCGCGTCGGAGAAGGACGTCGGGCGGGAGAAGGAGGCGCGGTCGACGAGCTCGGTCCAAGGACGGCGGCGAGAGAATGCGCGGCGGAGTGAGTCGGACAAGCGCGTCAGGAACACGCGTAAGGCTGGCGTTGGGATAAAAGCCCCGCCGGAGTGCGGTGGCTGATTGGTGGAGGTTGGGAGGGGGTGAGAGGAGGACATGGATGTAATTTCGAAGGAGATTTAGGGGTATTTTAGGGATAGAAATTCGGGGGTCAAACACAGAACAGATATCATATGACTAGGGGAAGAAGAGAGGAAAAACGGTTTGACTTTTTGGTGTGGTGAGAGAGGACGGCTTTTATATATAGTGGGGTCAATAGCTGTAAAGAGTGGGGAGACTGAGGCCGTTGATGGTGGGATTTGACGGCTGTGATTTGTTTCAGTTGTCGTGACTGCCTTCATTTATCAGTTACGCGGAGAGTGAGAAACAAGGGACCCTTCCACGGGCCTCCTATAGGGTTCGGGCCGGACTGTAGTTTCATATGAATTGGAATGATACACTTCAATACATGTTTTAAAGTAATTAAGAGTCAAATAATATTCATAATAAAAAGATATAAAATTAAGTTTGGAATCTATAATATCATACGATCTATTAAATCTATTATTTATTTCAACTCCATCACTTTGCTTCTCTCCAATTATTCTGCCAATGCTGTAATGTGCTCCGCATTGTATACGATAACTCAATCGTTTATTAATTGCTGTCTATTAATTGATTTGCCTCCAATTACTTCTCCTTTATTCTAATTAATTGTCATTTTCTCATTTTCTAGACCATACCATTAAGTAAAACTAAAAATGTTATTTTCAAATAAATTTTCAAAATATTATATAAACTTTTTATAGTATATATTTAATATATGTATTATTGTCTATTTTCTAAATGTAGTATAAAAAATGTAACATTTGTTTTATTTCTCTTTTATAATTATGTGAATTATATACAATACAGCTTATTTGGAAAAAAATTCATGTGGCACATACAATTAATACAATATTATAATTTAAGGTTTTTAATTTTTTTTAAGATAAATAATTAAATATAATTTTTTATATTGAATCTCGTTCAACGCACGCCACCACATATTAATAGATATTGAAGTAGAAGCCATTAGGCCTCAAATTTCCCTCCAAAATGGCTTCCACCATTTGGCATAATGTAATCTGACCTGACAGCATGAATTGTTTTGTTTACTTGCCTTTTTCTAAGAAAACACACCTTGGCTTGCAAAATAAATTGACATCCCATGTTGTACATTTGGTATATATTTATGTGTGTGTATATATGAATTTTTAATAAAATCAACTAAATTTATACACCATTAATTATGAACTATTACTTCTCATATGTTCTTTTCCTATCAAATCTTAAATTTTTTTTTTTTAGATATATGACGTGTCTGGTAAAACGCACGGATTTTCATCTCAATATTTAATCACAACATTATCCAACTACTTCAACCAACAGTTCGATCTACTATCTTAATCCGTATGTGAAATGGCAAAATTACATTAAGATTTCACTTCCTAATTATCCTATTTCTTGATCCGGCTTGCTTGCTATTTTATTCTTCTTGAAACCGCGTGAGCCAAGAGATTTGCTGCCCAACATTCGTATCTTTCGCTATCCAATGGGCAATATTAGACTGTAATGAATAAGTAAGATCCGACAAAAAAAAGACTATGTAAGAAGATGACGTTTAAACCATTGTCTATTATTGTCTTAATCTTAATATCATTTTTTATTATCTTGTAATATTTATGTTAGTAATTAACTTAGTTTCTGTTATTTAAAATAATTATCATATTAGTTTTAAATATTTTATTTGAATAAATTTGTAAAAAATATTTAAACTAGTATATATGTTTTAAAATAACAATAATTAATTTAATTATTTTTATAAAATATTAAAAATTAATTTAAATATTTTAAAATAATAAAAAAACTATTTGTGAAAAATGACAATAAAAGAAATCGATGATGAAATTACCCGTTCAAAGTTGGTGGCTTGATTATTGTTCCCCGTATCAATCTCAATTTATTTCATTACTTAGAATGGAAAAAAAAAAAAAAAAAGCCCCCAAGGGCATAGGTGAGTTGGTAAGTGGTTAAGTGACTAGGGTGGAGACACTCCGACAACGCGGGTTCGAGTCCGTGTGGCGGCAGTACTCTGCTGAAATATTGTGATGGCTTGATTATTGTTCCCCGTATCAATCTCAATCTATTTCATTCCTTAGAATGAAAAAAAAAAAAGAAAAAAGAAAATCAATTTCATTTTCATTCATTAGAATTTTGGTGCTTGGTTATTTGGTCTGATTGATTACTCGAGATCTGAGATTGGCTGGTCAAATCACGAACAAAGATACATGTACTTTTTCGGTTGGCAGTCTTGATTCACATTGACTTGGAATTACTTTTTCGGTTGGAAGTTTATGACGCATAAAGTTAAGACATAAAAGAAAGAGTTTCAACCAATAAAATGAAATTTTAAAAATTTTGAAATTTAAAATGGGCATTTTTTTATTGGTCTTTCCATTTTTCATTTGGAAAAATAAAGATAAAGTAATCGATTGAAAAAGGGAGTGTTAAGAAAAAAGAGGTAAAAGGATCTTTTATTGGTTCTTTTTTAATACAATTTTTATAATTCAATTTTAATACAATTTTAATAATTCAAAGAGCCTTATTTATCAAAAAACGTATAGGGTAATTTATTTGCTATTACGCTTTTGCTTCTGAACTTGAAATATAAGATTCAATTCTATGCAACTTAGTATGTTTATATTTGTACCAACTGCTCACTTATGCGCTTAAGATAGGTTCCTTTATTTTTGGTAGGACTTATGCACCGTTTTAAAGCCCTATTTGTTCGTTTACCATTTCTTTCTTTCTTTTGTAATGTTGTTGATGCTAATATAGATATTTAATTTATTCTTCTTAAAAGAAAATAATTTATAAAGAAAATTTTATTTTGAACAAATTATATTGATTAGGTAATCAGTCAACTACACTTTTGTACACCATACAAGCAAACACGTAAAGGTGCATATCCCATTTGGATCACAGAAAATCAATACTGTGTGTAGACGTACCCTTGGGACTAATATTTTAAAGTGTAGACGCAGTTGAAGCCAATTGGAAAGAAAGATTGACTTGATCAAGTTAAAATATTCCTGCAATACTGTGTGTAACATGTCTAACTGGAATTTTTTTGTAATATAGAATTATCAACTGACTTGTCTATTTTATTTTTAAATAGATAGAAATGTCAACCTTCTCCAAAAATTGTATAAAAAATATAATAAGTGAAAGGCTGAATACAGATACATACATACATATACAGAAATATATATATATATATATATATTATGAGAAATTTAACTTTTATTTTTCTTTTTTTTTTTTTGGTTTAATTCCCCATTCACATGAGATTGAACCCAGGACTTTATGCCTTGTTTCAATTTATAGCAGGGTTTTATGATTTTTAGTAACCGATTGGTTAGTTTTTCATTTCATACTCAAAATTAAAACGCTCGAAATTTAAAAAATTCGAAAATCGACAAGAAGTTTTTTCAATACTTTATTTACATTAGAATTCAATTATTTATTTTATTTTCAATTTTAAAATATAAGAGAAAAATAAAATTATAACTAGTTTAAGTGAAATAGATAATTAAAATAGAATATTAGAATATTGTCAGTCCATGGGGGTGATCTTCCCATGAAGGTGCTTAGGAGACAACATTGACCTCAGCAGAAGCTTTTAGGTCTGCTTTTTCGGATCAGAAAATGTCCAACTAACATGTAACCGAGAATGTTTGTTTATTTTGCTGATAAAAACCACTGGCTTGGTTGATCAATTGTTGTTTGTAGCAGCTTCTGTGAGGAAAATATCATTAGGGAAAGTTTGAAAGCCTTGCCATAATGATGAAAATGATTTCTCACCAAACTCAAAGGTTCAGTGTAAAAGGGTACGTTTGGAGTAAGAAAGAAGAAGAGTTAAAAAATAATGGGTCAAATGTACGTTATTCTCATGTAATTTGTTTAATTAACTGATTATTTTTTTTATATTTTAAAATTTATTGCATTATTTTCTGTGTTACTCAATAAATGCCACATAATATACTACGTTGATGTTTTTTCTTTAAATTAACTTTATGCATCAGAAACTTCTTTTTTGTCTAGAGCATTATAACTTATAATGTATTATGTATTTTTACTTTATTTTTAGCTTACGGCAATTAGATAATAATAGGAATAAGGTTATTGTGTCATCTTTTAAAAATTATAAGGCGTGATGTGGTGATTTTTGAAACATAGGCGATAATTAACTAACTAGACAAATTATAGAAAGATAATCAACTAATCTGATAAATTAGAGGAGATAATGCATTACCTCATAAAAAATATAAAAAGTAATATGGTAAGTTTTAAAACATAAGGGAATCAACTACCTAGAAAAACCACAAGGTGGTAAGGTGCAACTTACAAAAATAATAAAGGAAGTAAGAAGATTTAAACTTCTTTCGTTTAGATAGTTTAGAAAAGAAAAAAAAGAATCTATCACTTTTTCACTTTATCATTTTTTTTTTTGTGTAAAATAGATTTTTTCTATATACAAGAGATACTTGATACATAATACATGAATTCTTACTTTATAAATGAGGAAGAAGGATGACATAAATCATTACTCCAGAAAAAAAAAAGAAAAAGATTTAGGCTTGCTTGACACTGCTGTTTTCAATAACTTTGCAACGATACGCGGTGTGATTCTAGCTTCAGAAAACCAACTCTCGAAAGAAAAAAGTAATTCTGAGGCGTCTTTTAACCCTTATTCAATACTTCATTTAATTATTGTTATTTGGTAAGAGAATTATTTTGACTTGTTCTTTCAAGTGGCTTTAGCACTTATAACTGGTTTGGTTTTTTTTCCCCTGAAAAAAAGCACTTTTTCCCCTAAAAGAAGTACATTCGATTTATAATAATTATTTGATTTGGCTTTAAAAAAGTTGAAACTCTAAAAAAGTTCAAATATAAATTTTTTTTTTCAGAAGTCAAAATTTTTAACTTCTAAAAAAAAAATATTTCTTTTAAAAGTTGTTAAGAAAAATGCTTTTAAAAAAAATCAATTGAAACGAGTCCTTAATTAATAAGTAATATTAATAATTCAGAACAATGTTTAACGTATTACAAATTTTCTTCGTGGTTCTGCCTGTCAAGCTATTCTTTCTCCAGTATCTTCTTTCTATGTTCTAATACCTCTATTAGTTTATTTATTTTCTCAAACATAACTCTAAAATATCACAAGAATAAATTTCAAATTCTATACACTGGCTGGTAGCCTTCCAAAATTTATACTTTTTTACTTGTTCATCATTATTTTTCTTTGACAAAAAAAAAATCGAATGTACTGAGAAAATATTTTTTATTGTACTAATGAAACTAATTCATGAGAAAATTAATTCTGATACATTATAATAATAAATAATTATTATCATAAACATATACAATTATAAATGTATCATGTTATTTTCAAAATAATAATAATAATTATAATAATCGTTATAACAACAATAGGATAAGAATAATAGTAACAACAACAACAACAACAACAATTTGATATGCAAATTCTTTTTTGCAACTTCACATCTATCAACTGACTCAAAATTTAGGGCCTATTTCGCACAATTAGCTATTTGAGTATTTACTATTATCAAAATCTATTAATATTATTTAAATTATAATTTATTTTATAATTAGGCACATGTTTCTTATGATGGTATTTTATTATTAAGGTATAGTAAAATTAATCTTTTTAATGAATTATTTGTATCAATATTATAAAAATATATTTCCAATGGATCCAAATTTATTTGTTAAAACATAATAAATAGAATAATAAAACTTATACCTTTTTAGATATATTTTGATGTAGATAGAATTTAGAAATGATTTTTGTATTAGTTTAGATTTATATTTGTGAAAGAAATGGTGAAAATGGATAAATATTACAATGATAAAGAAAGAGAGATATTCTAATATAAGAGAGACATTGGAGATAGAGGTAGTATTGCTAAAAAAATAAAACACTAAAAAATATTTTGAAATATTAAAAATTTTAAGTTTTAAGAAAATGTACTTGAAATGTTAAAAGCTATTTGAAAAGTTATTTGAAATACTATTTTATCTCAAAAGTTACAAATATTTAAATTATTCCTTGCTTTAAGGGAAAAAAAGAGTGAGAAATGTCGAGACTAATTTGAATAAATTTGTATAATATTGAGCATCAAAATGAACGTAAATTTTCAAATAATAGAGACTAATTTGAGAACTAATATGAATATTTCTAAACAAAAAGATTAATTTGACTACTTTCTTTAAAGGTTAAGCACTAATTTAAATATTTTAAAATAGTAAGGATCAAATTAAAAATGGTATTACAACAATTAAGACCATCCCTAACATAGTGCTCAGAAGTACTTGTCATATGAAATTTATTTCATTTATAATTAAAATGAAATGAATTCAATGTGGATTTTTGTTAATGAATTCTCTTGTTTGGATCTTTAAAATAGTTTAAGTTAATTCTGTCATTTGTAAATCTAAATTGTTGTTTGGAACACATGTGGAATTGGAATTGATATGTATGTTTTACTTAAATAGTCTTTTGTTATAACATTCTTTTACTATATTTGTTATTATAATTTTTCTGGAACAAAGGAATTAATAAATTTTATAAGAAAATTATTAATCAAGGAAGATCCTCGAACGAATGATAGTTGAGTTTACAAGATAATAACAAATAAAGAAGGTTGTAGCTTAAATATAGTAGTGTGATATTGTATAAATAATTATAGAAATATTTGTGTCTTTATATATTGGGGTCCACCTCTTGAGTTAGGATTTGAGTAAAATTTGAGCAAATTGAAGATTTGTAAATCTTAGAATTCAAAATGAATTCTATATTTTAAAAAAAGTATTTACCAAACATAAAAAATTTGATTTGCAAATCAACTCCACAAAATTTTATAATGGAATTCATTTGTCCTAAACGCACTGTGACTGTTAGTAAAGAAGATAATAGTTGGGTTTACACTCTTGATGACCTAAAAGATAAGTAATTTTTTGAGGTTTGATAGCATTTGGGTGAGTGACCATGTCTGACTCTTCCTGGTCCATTGGATGATTATAAACATCTCCCATTTTCTAAACCAAAGATAACTATTTAATTAATTTTAACGAGTGCAACATTACACCCGTTAAAATATTACCTTATACACTTTACGAAGAAGCTTAACTAACTTCTTGTTGGAACTTATTTGGTAAGCTCCAAATTAGGTCTTGAGGTAGTTTGATTCTTCATGTTTTCCGGATACCATGGTGCCCACTTACGTAAGATAAAGATAGAGCTCCAGATCTTAGATCCTAAAAATAGATTGGATCATCTACAATTTTCTTTTTTCTTTTCCTTTCCTTTTTGTATTTGTGACAAAATATTCAGCAGTATGATAAATTGTTTCAAAAGAATAATGATATTTTGCACGTAATACTTTTATTTTCTATTATTGTTATATTAGTAAGTTTATTTATTGTATTAATAATCGTCTCTATTATCTCTCAATTTGAAAGAAAACAGAGATAAAGGGAAGTAAAACTAGTCTCTCTCCTAAAAAAACTTTAATTTCAAACAAAAAATAGATATTTTCTCTTAATTAGTTTCCTATGCCCTAAAAATCTAAAAGCAGTTTATTGCTTTTTCCCTTTAATATCCCTTTAACCCCTTTCGTTATCTCTTTTTCTTTGCGGTCTGATTCCTTTATCTCCTTTCACTTTCCCTCTTTGAAAACTGAAACTTTTGACTGAAAATCCTACAAATAATACCCAATTCTTTTTACCCACCACCAGATATTAATCATCCTTTTTTCCATTTTTCTATTTTTAACATAAAAACGAAGCATACAAATTATAAATAAATGATAAAAATAGAATGATATTAGTTTTTTTTACCCGTTCTCAGGGCACGGGATGAGTTATAAAAATAATTATATACTTAAATAAATATATGTATATCTATATATATATATATATATATATATATATACACACACATATATTATAATGGGTGGCATCATAAAATAATAGATTAATAAAAAAGAAATTGTAATTGAAGCCAAAACGATAAAAATGCAGCAAGAGGAGAACTACATTGAGGCAAAAATACTAGGCCATTGGTAAGGATTAATTTAACAGGTAAGAATGCTGAAACGCAGCAATAGCAACAAATGAGTGGAAAAAAAAAAATAGATGCAGTTGTAGCTATTTTAGTAAAATGGATAGATTAAAACAAGATTAATTAATTTGGATCGGGTTGTGTATTATTTGCAAAGAAGAACTGGAACATGAAAAATTGAAAATTATGAAGAGTCCTGAGAAAAGCGCGTTTTCGGATGACTTTCGTGTGGGCCCCACTCCAGTCTCCCCCTTTCCTTCCCCCCTCTTCTTCTTTTCTCCATCCATCCTCTACTTCACCATTTCCCCCACACACACACACAACTCTTCAAACAACCCAAAAAACACACACACAACACACACACACACACATATATATACATATATATATATACTAAGAGTACTGTAGTTGATCTGCAGATATGGCGGAGAACGGAGAGGAGAAGCTGATAGCGGTGGCGCGTCACATAGCGAAGACGCTAGGCCACACTGACACTATGACTGACGACATTCTCCAGATTTTCTCCAACTTCGACGGCCGTTTACGCGAGAAGTTGACGGAGAAGTTAGCGGAAGGAGACGACGGCCGTCAAATCTCACGTATCGAGCAGACGCTCGACACTTTAGAACGGCAAATCTCCCGTTACGTCTCCGCTGACCGTTCCGTCTGGTCAAACTCCACTGACGCGGCCAAGTTCCTCCACGCCGTCGATGAGTTGACGGAGATCGTCCGTGATTTGACGGAATCTGATGAGAAGGCGGTCGGTTCGTGTCTTGATCGCGCTGAGGATTTGCTTCAGCAGGCGATGTTTAGGTTTGAAGATGAGTTTAAAGCCCTAATGGTTGAGCCTACGTCGTTTGACTCTGATGACGACTCCTTGGATGGGGAGGAAGTGGTTGAAGACGCCGACGGCGAAGAGATTATCCCGGTTGCTCAGCCGATTGTTGACTACGATGTTATCATCGACGCCTTGCCGGCGGGGACTATAGAAGAACTACGCGAAATCGCGAAGCGGATGGTGGCGGCGGGCCACGGGAAGGAGTGTTCACGCGCGTACAGCGCGTGCCGGAGAGGCTTCTTGGATGAGAGTCTATCAAGGCTAGGGTTAGATAAGAAGCTGAGTATTGATGAGGTGCATAAGATGCAGTGGAGTGAACTTGAAGACGAGATCGAGAAGTGGATCAAGGGGATTAATGTAGCAATGAGAATCCTCTTCCCTAGCGAACGCCGGCTCTGTGACCGCGTCTTCTTCGGCCTCGGCGCCGCTGCTGCGGATCTTTCGTTCATGGAGGTTTGCAGAGGATCGACAATCCAGCTGCTGACTTTCGCGGACGCGGTGGCGATCGGGAGCCGTGCCCCGGAGAGGTTGTTTAAGGTGCTGGATGTTTACGAAGCGGTAAGGGATTTAATGCCTGAATTTGAATTGGTATTTTCGGATCAGTATTGCTTGTTTTTAAGAAATGAAGCGATTAGTATATGGAAAAGATTAGGTGAAGCAATTAGGGGGATATTTATGGAATTAGAGAATTTGATCCGTCGTGACCCGGCTAAGGCCGCTGTCCCTGGCGGAGGACTTCACCCGATCACACGGTATGTTATGAATTATCTCCGCGCTGCTTGTAGGTCGCGGATAACACTAGAACAGGTGTTTGAGGAAAATGTTGGTGGTGTTGGTGTAGATTATAGGAAAGGGGACGAGAGACCGCTTTCTTCGTCTTCGTTGGCAGTTGAAATGGCATGGATCATGGAGTTATTAGAGAGTAATTTGGAGGCGAAGTCCAAGATTTACAAGGATCCTGCTTTGTGCTCTGTTTTCATGATGAATAACGGGAGGTATATTGTTCAGAAGGTGAAAGATAACGAATTGGGATCGCTTTTAGGTGATGATTGGACCAGAAAGCATGCTGCCAAAGTTAGGCAGTATCATTCGAATTATCAAAGGAGTTCATGGAGTAAGGTTTTGGGAGTTCTGAAGATTGATAATAATTCTATGTCCCCCAATGGAGCTTCAAAGTCCTTGAAGGAAAAGCTTAAGTTGTTTAACTCATACTTTGAGGAAATTTACAGGGTTCAATCTACATGGGTGGTTTTCGATCAACAGTTGAGAGATGAGCTGAGGATTTCAGTTGCTGAGAATTTGTTGTCTGCATACCGCAACTTCAGGGGAAGGTTGCAGAATAGTTCGGATTCTAAACATGCAGAGAGGCATATCAAATACAGTATGGAGGATTTGGAGGCTCGGATTAATGAATTGTTCCAAGGGAGCAGCGGGAAGAAGTGAAGTCCAAAAGGAGCAACTGATTGATTGTGTTGTATCATGTATGTAAATTTATGTAATTTACTCTTTATGTCCTATGCACAATTAGTTGTGGTGATTTTGCCCGTTGTTCAGGCACGTAAAATCTGTGTTTACACAACTTACTGTTCGAACTCTGGAGATGATGGACAGTTCTTAGCCTAGAAAAGAGTCGTAGCATTTTCGTAGATGATGATCTTTCAAATTTGCTTCAATTGCTTGCAGTTTTCTGCACTGTAATGATATCCTATAAATGGAAGACAATTTCTTAATCAGGTATAACTTGACCACTTTCTTTTAAAAAAATTTTGATAGCTTTACTTCAATAGATATACGGTCTTTTATTTTTGACCTATTGCTAATATTTGTCGGCTAGAGTCACTTCTAGCTGCATCTGTTGTCGCTTTACACTTGCACTTTTACAGTTTCTCCGAGTACTATTGTATTTTCAGATGTAAAGGATGGTGAAGCATATGAAAATTTAACGTGTAGTTTCTGCCTTCTCCTTGGAAGGGCCAAGTTTATCTTTCACCTCATTCATAGGACTTTGCTCCCGAATATAATGATGGGAATTTGTGTGTATGTTTTCTGAATAGAAGAGCGAAAAGAATTTAACCTTGTTTGCCATAGAGTATACATATGAAAATATGTGATGTCTGTTTGGTGTCGGATGTTGATTTGTACTGTTACTGCAACAACTTGCGCTTCTCCTACATGTTGTGATGTGAACTGCACGGTTTTCTGTCAAGAAAACAAATGTTGATGTTTGATCAATTAGATCACGAATCAGAGCATGATTAGGAGGCTCAGAAGTGTATATTGTTGCTTAATGTTACGAACTATTCTAGTTTATCTTTAAGCTTTTACATCATCTAAAATTGTACAGGACGATTCGTGTGTGGAAAGGCTATGGTATTTTCTTGTTAGGGACAACACATTTCCTGCATTTGAGGGATGCTCTTTTTTAAGCCTGCTTTGATGGCTTTACTGCAGGCTTATGTGGTTTGGCAGCAGTTTGACAGTAGGTGTATCATACTGTAATCGTCATGCTTTAAGATTCTCTCCTTGCATTCGAATTGGTACAATACCCGGGAAGGGTGTTTAGGTGGTGATAATTGCATACTCTTCTCGCATTCTTTCCTGTTGATTGTTTTAAGGAACTTGGAAATGAGTTAAGTTATTTGTGTAATTCTGGTGATTGACATGTTGTGTTGGGCTGGGGTAGTCACTGCAACTGTCAGTCTCAATGTTAATAAGGGTTTTGGATCCTCTAAAAGTAATGTTAGGTGGAAGAACAAATTAGGGTAAATTATTCAAATTGTTTTACATTGTTGCAAGAGATCGAATGGTGACGGATTGCCCAAATCCTTTTTTAATAATTGCATTTACAGTTCACCACTATTTGATATATCATATATCATAAATCATCGATCAATCCTCTCATATCCAAGTCTTAATTCTCATAATGAATTTGAGATTAGTCAATGGCTGCCAATGTCTGAAGACAACTTGGGAAGAATTTCCTTAACTAGGGACCTTGCAAGGTAGTTGTAGGCTGCTTCAGTAGGGTGGATGCTGTCAAAAAACAAGTGCTGAGATGGGTTTGGACACAAAGGACTAAGTTTTGTGCACAATGGCCCTGCTTCCAGTACACCACTGCCACAACACCCCCTTTTGGTCTCTGTGAAGCCTGTCAGACACGAGTTGACATGCTTTCCGGAGTTAGATTTGGATCATCTCATCTCGCTATGGTGTTATGAGAAGACTTAAGGAATCTAAAGTTATAAAGGTACAACTTTCCCCTAGTATCAGGAGAAAATTGATGTTATGAGAGAGCCCGGATTCAATATCTCGTGCATTATCCAAAATATTGAAATCGTACCGTATTTTCCTGGATTTTTGAGCATGTCCACAATGGGAGTGTAAGTGTCCGCGTACAGAACCACGGTTCCCTGAAGCGCTGCCTGCGTTTTTGGAAGGAGCTTTGCTAATTTGTCATTATACAATTGAGAATCTGAGTTCTCCTTATCTATACACTTCCTCAGAAGTGGAGATTTTGCAGTCATTTGTATTGGCACACAACCCACAGGAGGAAGACCAGAAACAACAAATATGCGGCATCCTAGGCCGTACAGTCCCTGCAAATAACAAATTGGAGTGAAACGCTTGTACTATTTTGTCTACTCACAAGTCGGATCCATTATGTGGCATTGTTAAATTGTACAGTCTCTAGTTCGAGTAAAAAATGGAGTAAGTGGAGAACCTTTTAAAAGAATGGAAAAAACAAGTTCGAAAAGCCTTAAAGATAGAGAGGAGGCAAGAATTTTGACCTTAATAAACTTTTGCAGCTTATGAAGAAGAAAATCTTGGTATTCACCGATGTCAAATTGAAGCTTTCTTGTGGGCAAATCATAGAAATTGAATATGAAGTCGTTACTTCCTGCACTAATGATGACCAATGCGCCACTGATTATATCTTGAGCCTCCTCTTCTCCTACAATCTTCTTAAGCCTCTTTGTGTAATCCTCAAAATGTTCCAATTGCTTTGCCATTGGGATCACACTACTGGCAGCAGTAGTCAGCTCATCGTAACCTGATCCGCCCGACGCGAAGCTGACACCAGTACGTAATTCGTCCTCCGATAGATTCGGCTGAAGGAAAGGTGGCAGAGTTTCCTTGATGCCGAGCATGGACGCCAAAATGTCCGGAACAAGTTTTCCGTCCGAAAACCTCCCTGTGGGAATGTGGCCTGGAAAGTCTATGCCATAAGGGTGATGGTTGCCTTTAAATGGAGTTGGTATATAATTGTTATTGCCAGTGTCTACCGTTGAGTCACCAAAGACGAGTATGGCAGGGAATATTGGCAAGTCCTGGCCATTGCATTTGTTACAGATGGTGCTGCAAAAGTGGAGTAAAACAACTAAGAAAAAGTTTGCAGGTGCCATTGTATTGCCACAAATGTCTTTCTATAAGATATATTTATATGGTGGTGAAGGGTTGAAAATCTTATCTTGCATGCATCTATTACTTGCCAGAGTTAGAACAAGAAGTGCAAAAAAAGGCAAGTTTTCCATGAGACTGTGTGAGAGGTTATAGTAACTTCTTACTTGTGATGGAGAAAGTTTTAAATTTGAACTTATGTCCTACTACAAAGTATTACATAATCCTAGTGAATATGTCATGATGTGTCAATGTATTACAAAACTTTTAGTTATGGCATAAACCTGAATAGGGCAGCAACTAGAATTTTTAACTTTTCAAACAAAACTATTTTAAAAAAAAATTTAGAAAAAAATCATTTTTGATAGAAGTTGATCCAAACGAGCCCATAATCTTTTTTTCAGTTAGGAAAGAAAGGGAGAGATATGGAAGTTATCTTTGATGTGTAAAGGAGAAAAGATCAGGCTACCATATTTGAATGTTTTCTTGGCTTTTAATCATCTCTCTGTTGTCCTTATTATGCTTCAGAAAATGGGTTCTGAATTCTTGGGAATTTGGATATGTGTTGTTTGTCAGTTGGTAGAGAGATTACATGCTTTCAGACAAAATTGTATTCTATCCAAAATTGGACACATTGCGTCCCTTGATCTAAAAGGAGTAAACCTACCCAACTTGGCTAGTAAGAAAATTGTGTTGATCACCTGTTACCCGGAAACAACAAGGAATAGGCTTATGGTCCACGAATGGTATTAAGAGGGGATTTTCCTTTTTTATTTTTATTTTTATTTTGTGGAATAGTAGGTGGAGATGTTTACTATAATGAAGGGTCAATTGCTATGTTGTTCGTTGAGTTTATCATTTTGAAAAACTTGGAAGTCCTCTAACTGTTATATGCATTATTCATTCTTGATTGACTTGGAGTATGTGTTAGGAGACGTAGTTATATCTCAATATTTATAATTTAATCAGGGTAAATTTAATGTGATTTTATCTAATATGAAATTTTCATCGTGAGAGAGAAGTTCTCATACCATGTTTATCTTGTCATTCCATTATACAAAATATGGGTTCAAGACATTTCCCCTTGAGTTTTGAGGTATGTTTCAAATTTCAAACTCCTTCACCAATTCTAAACATTTCTTAGATTTACTCATAAAATTAAAAAAATGAAAAATCTATTTACATATAAGGGTAAATCGGACTAGTCACATCTTATATTTCCCCATAAAATGTGGAATGATGATGTGATGACACGTGGTTAATACTTCTGAACTTGAAGATGACTCTGTGCGATGGAGTTGGAATTTGGGGTGGAATGACAACAATGGTCTCAAGACACACTTCGTCTATAAACCATTGTATTGTCAGTCTTTAGATTGACAACCTAGGATTTGACGGATTATATCAAATGTCTTTTCATGTTGGTATGAGAAGAAAATTTTAATTATTTATATTTAAAGAATATTATCTCAATTATTTAAAAAATTTAAATTTAAAAAAAAGTAGGTATCAAGAGGGAGAAAAAATAATTAAAAAAAATTACACACCCCTCTAGTAGTCATTATTCCAGAAACTATAAGCTAAGCATCAGTTGAACAGCTAGGGTCATTTATAAAAGGAGTTAAATGGCATTCAAACGCCCTATATTTTGCTATAAGTGTATAGTAATCCCTTGTAGTTTCAAAATTAATTAATATATTCTATACGTTCTAAATTAACTAATATATTCTATACGTTCTAAAACTAGAACACACTTGTCCAATTGGCAACATCGTTGATTTTTTATACTGCAAAGAAAAAAGAAAATATCTAAAATATTTTTTAAGTAAGGATATTTGTCACTTATGACAAAGTATAGATGATTATTATACACTTACCACAAATTATAGGACGACATCATCAATCCAAGACAAATTTGCGGAGCCATGCAGGCCTGAATGCCAAGTGTGAAGTGCCCGCACAGCCCACATTTACTGTGGACCCACCCCGAGCTACCCCGAGGAAAATTGAGTATGGAATTTGTGGTTTGGAAAAAAAATCTTAACCCGAATCATCATGTGTGATGCGTCTGTATTTCTCCAGTGAAATAAAAAATATCCTGATAAAATATCTTACCTTTTTGATTTTGTAAAAATTTAACTTTAATCATCATGTGTGATGCCTTTGTATTTCTCTAGTGAAATAGAAATATCCTGATAAAATATCTTACCTTTTTCATTTGTAATTAAATTTTGGGTGACAAATAAAATGTCTTTCGATTCGGTCAATGATTTCTTTTTAAAGTAAAATGCATTTTATCTTTGTCTTTTGTAAAATCACACAAACATCTTGTGGGATTCCCAAAATGTTACACATTGGCCTTTACAAATATAAAATGAGAGAGAAATATAGCATTGATTTTAAAATTATAATATCCACCAACTATAGAACTACTAGGTTCTTTAATTCTTAACATTTCTAAAACGACTAGAGGTATCATTGAGTTCTAAAATTACAAGAGATAAAATTCATTTTGCTCTTCTTCTTGTTGCAAAAGTTATGAACACATACAAATATTTTGTTTATGAAATCAAAATGTTGCATGTGGTCAAATTGACAATATATAACATTAGAGTTTCTTTAATCAAATATTCCGTATCTTATTAGATTACTTTAGGGTAAAAATCATTCAATGAGAAAACATGAAAGCAATATCAACCTCAAAATTTGCGCATTATCTTTTGCACATCTAAAATTTGGGGAATTTTTTCGTCCCATAAGAGATTCAGAGATTACGAAAGGTTCTAATCCCGCATGGACTTTATCGTATTGACCCAATTAAAAAAGAGAACCAAAAGCAATATGTGCAAACTACTTTTTGTAAGCAGCCCACAAATTGATTTATGCTTTGTTCGGTATGGTCTTACTTTAAGATGCTTTTTTTATATTAAAAACTATGATTTGGTTTAAATTTTTATAAGATGTTTATGATAAGATATTTTATTTATAATTGTAAAAAATAAAACAATAATGAATTACTTATATTTTATAAGATAAAAATTTTTATAAGATATTTGTAATAAAATGACTTAAGTTTTATAAGATAAAAAGAGTCGTCTCTTTTTACATCAATAAGAAAAACATCTTATAATAAGTTCATTCCGAACACAGCATTATATTCATCAAATACAAAGAGTTACTAAAGCAAAAATGTTTAATATAATCTGCATTCATACTACATGAACCCTTCCCCTTCTCCTAAGTCTGAACAGAAACGAAGATCACAATTGCTTATGGCTTCTTCAAGATAAGCATCACTTAAAAAATAAGTGATTTGCAACATCACTTTGAAAATTGAGGAAGTGCATTGTCCTGCAAGTATTTTGCAATGACCTTGTAGGCTGCTTCTGTTGGATGAATTGAATCCCACCTCAAGTATTGGTTGGGGTTAAAGCAAACTGGGCTGAACGCATTGCAGTCCGCACCATATCCACCACCACAGCATGCCACAGTAATCACTAGAAGACCTGTCAACAAGTGATTCATCATATTAGTTACTATTCAATCAGAGAAGGGTTCGTTTAAATTGATCTTTTCTTTTAAGAAAAAAAGTACTTTTTGAAAAAAGCCAAAACTCTTGATTCTAGAAGTAAAAGTTTGAGCTTATCAAGAAGGGTTTTGCAACATTGAGGTGTTGCAGACTATACATGTACATATATAGATGCAATATAAAGTGGTCCAAAAGACTAGGGGCCTGTTCATATTGACTTTTTTTTTTAATGAAAAATATGAAAAAGATACATTCTTTATACCATAAGTATTAGGCTATTTGAGCTTTTTCCACAAGTCGATAATTTAGTTTTTTATTTTTTTAAAAGGGCACTTTTTTTCAAAAATTATATATAAAAAAAATACTTTTAAGGAAAACCAATCAAGATGAGCCCTAAATATATAATTTGCCTTACCATGTCCTCCTGGGTTGATGGTCATGTCAGTTAATGGCCTGGCTATATCTGCATACACAAACTTGCTTCCAGGAAGTGTTGCCTGGATTTTGGGTAACAATGCCTCCAGCTTCTGATTGTAAGTTATGGCATCTGCGAGGGGAGGAAGGCCAGCTATCAAAAAATTGCGGCATCCCAGATCGTATAAACCCTGAAAAATTGCAAGAAAATTATCAAGCCAACAATTAAGTTTAAGCGTGCGTTATGCTTATAAGCATAAATATAGCTATGAGAAATCCACATGGAATGTCTTATAAAAAACATGTTTAGCATAAAATTTCATTGCTTAACAAAGGGATAAATGACACATTTGATCTCTTATTTATGTTTCTTTTAATATTTAAATCTCTTATCTTTAAAATGGAACATACTAGTCCCATCATCATTTATTTTTGTAAAGTCCTTCATCCAAAAACAGACGAAATTAGCATGTGACATGCACATAACGCTTCTTCTTCAATTGACCTGTGTCTAAATTCCATCTAGTTTTGAGATAAAGTTGAGCTTGAGGACTAATAATATCACAAAAATTTTTAAAAGCAAAAACTTAAATGTTAAAAGATAAGAGATCACATGCATCATCTACCCTTAATGAAGATATAAACTATGAAAGCTAACTTTTTCTTTTTTTTTTCTTTTTTTTTTTAAAAAAGGGGGAAAGTGGTTAACCTTAACAAAACCCTGAATTCTTTGCTGCAAAAAATCTTGATAACCACCGGCACCAAACTGAGTCCTCCTTGCAGGCGACACATAGAAATTGAGAAGATAGTCATTGCTTCCGGCTACAACTAACACTAAAGCATTTCTTATAATCTCATTAGCCTTGGCTTCACCCACAGTTGACTTAAGCTTCTGCACATATTTCTTAAAGTAATCAAGCTGCTTCGAAACTGGAATTACATTGGACAGAGTCGTCGTCATGTCATCGTACCCGGACCCGGCCGACGCAAAGCAGACGCCGGTTTCAAGTTCACCGTCCCGTAGGTTCGGGTCGAGGAAAGGTGGGACAAGATCCTTAATCCCAAGTGCAGAAGCAAGCATGTCTGAGATGAGTTTCCCATTGGAAAACCTCCCTGTTGGGACATGGTTTGGGAATGAAATGCCATATGGGACATGGTTAGCTTTGAACAACGTTGGTATGAAATTGTTGTTGCCAGTGTCTACTAATGAATCACCAAAAACAAGAATAGCAGGAAATTTTGGTGGTGCTGTTGCACCTTCAATAATGTAGAATAAATGGGTTCCAATGATGAAAACTTTTGCTAAGAGATTGATGAAAATAATGCGATTAGATGCCATTTGGAAAGGGTTTTTGACAGGTTTGCGATAACAGATATCAATGCTAGATGAATATATATAGTTTGTATGAATGTATACAGATAGTAATTTGCATGCGAATCAGTTGGGGGAAATGGAAAATCAGGAATTTTGTTGATTTTTTGACTAATGTTGCTGAATCATGAATCAATCATTGAATGTATAAAGTTATGCATTTATTTCTAATTCTCCAATCTTTGTTGAATCATTATCATTGAATATGTAATTTATAAGTTACTATATTTACTTCATATAATTAATGGAATGTTGAAAGCAGTGATTGATCTTTATTCGTTGAATGTTGATTTGAATCTAGACTCAAAAGACCAAAAATTTGAAGAACATAATGCAAGCATATGTATATATGTGTGTGCATATATATATATATATATATATATATATCCATTATGTTCTTCAATTTTTTGGTCTTTTGACTTATATATAGCATGAAATGTATTATGGTAAAATGTATTTTACTAACTTGTCTTTTGTAAAAGTCATATAAATTTTTTTATGATTTTAAAATATATTGATACTTATTGTAATTTCAGAAACACTACAAATTGATCTATGTAGTTTTAGATTTAGTGCATATTCTCCAATTTGATTTTGTAAAAGTTGTATAAAAACTCTTTATGGTTTTAAAACTAGCTAGACTCAATGTGGTTTCAGAAATATTGCAAATTGACCTTTGTGGTCTTAAAATTGATGCATATTCTCCCCCCTCATATTCAAAATTGATGATGTTTATTCCTCTCATTTTACCCTCCTAAGGACCAATATGCAATATTGTTCAGTGTACTAGTGAGTTCTAAAACTATAAGAGTTTATATGTGGCTTTTGTCAAATAGAGGTGGTAAAATGCATAATACTCCAGGTATTATCATATACAAGTGGAAATTAAAGGCAGCCAACCAAGAAACTTGTTACTTTAATATACCAAATGAAAATCTTTAATTTTGTGTTTTGTACGATAGTTCTTTTGATCTTTAGACTAACTTTCAAAATCTGGTCCGCATAATACGATCTTAATATGTCCTTGCCAAGTCTAGCCAAAATAAAAAGTCCTTGCCAAATCTGTAATAATGGTGAAGGAGCCGTAAGATCTTCAAGGAAGGCCTTTTTCCAATTTCTAATCCTTCTCCTGATCTTTTTGAAAAAAAAAAAAATCAAATCATAAGGCTTAGGGCTCGTTTGGATTGGCTTTTTTCAAAAGCGTTTTTTTTAGCAACTTTTGAAAAACAGTTTTGTTTTTGAGAAATTGAAAATTTTGCTTTATTAAAAAACCTGTATTTGAGTTTTTTTTTTCCAGAGTTTTAATTTTTTTTAGAAGTCAAATCAAATATTTATTACAAATTTAATGTAATTTCTTTTAGAAAAAAATACTTCTTCCTAAAAAAAACCAATCCAAATAGGCCCTTAATCAAACAACTATGCATATAGAATTTTCACTTGTAAAATTTTAATTAATATATTCATTTATACGATTAACACGTGTACTACATTTTGTTGCCACTTTGTACAATGATCAAGCAAATATTATTCAGAAAATATAAAACACAAATGGTTTTATATGTTCAGTGGTTTTATAGGAAGAGAATAATAAATTTAGATGATTTCGGTCATGAATAACGGAAGTATCGGAACCTGTAAAGTTAATTGCGGATTTGTCTTTTTTCCTTTTATGGAGGATTTTACCATATACAGTAATGCAAGTGAGAGCCATCATGGAGGAGTTAATGAACTTGCTTAAATTGTGAAAAATTTTCCTCTAATTATTTACGGGACATTTATGTTTACTTATTGAATGCTCATAAGAACTGTCAATGAAATGAAATTAAGAGTAACGTTAGATGTTATATTATTTTTAGCATTTCATTATCACCTGTTACCTAGCATGCTTAGTTGGTATGTCAATTAGGCTTCTTTTCTTTTTTTTTTTTTTTTTTTAAATCTCTCTCTTATTCATTTTTTTCCTCACTTTTCTTTATTTCCTTTGTTCCTCTTTTCTTGTTTTTATTTTCTTTTCTTTCTCTTTTCTTTATTTCCTTTTCTCTGTCCTTTAATTAACGTTTCATCCTTTTGTTTCTTTCTCTTTTTGCTGATACGTTTCCCATTTTTTTTATTTTAGAATTTTATTTTATTTTATTATTAGTTGATAGCTATAGAGAATAAAAGAAATTGTTGATATTGGTGCATTTGGTAGAAATAGCAGGGCCATATTGGGCTTCTAATGATATTGGTCAATCTTTTTGTATTTTTTTAAGTACATCCTCATTGTGTTTCCAGGATAATACCAAAAATATATGATGAGTAGTTGATATTACATCTAATGTCTCTTCACTTTTTATTTTAATTTTTTTGGTATTAATCTTCAATGAGAATTTATATTTTATATTAAGCGTTAATTATTGACCATAAAATATGAAGAGTAGTCAGGTGCAAATTTATATTTTATATATTTTTGGTGTTAATCTTCAAAAAATATCATGAATAGTCGAGTGCAAATTTTGCACCTCAAGTAAAATCCTTTCAGTAAATATTGAGTATGGAACGAGGCATAGTGTCAATTGCAAACATTAATTTGTGTCTTTTATATATGTGCTAAAGTATCCATGTTTAAAGGCTGCCCGCCATGTATGCTACTCTTTTGCTTTTCTCATTATATAAAAAGTTGATTGGTACCGATGATGGAACCTTAATTCAGCATAAACCTATAACGATTATTGTTAACATGCTAATATTTTTTGGAAAAAAAAGAAGAAGACATATACGGACAAAGAGAAAGAAACAAAAGGAGGAAATCTTAATTAAAGGAGAGAAAAAAGGAAATAAAAAAAAAAAGAGAAAGAAAGGAAATCAAAAAAGAGTGAGAAAGAAATAAATAACAGAGATTAAAAAAAAGTCTAATTGGCATGCCAATTAAGTGTGTCAAGTAGGATATGATAATGGGATACTCAAAAAAGGTCAACAGAAAATCGAAAATAGTGTTTTTACCTAAAGTTACTTCAAATACCATTTTTGTATATTGTTGAACAACTCTTTAATAAGTAATGGTAGATCGTCACTCTATTTTAACTAAAAATCTCAATCATGTATTTCATTTATTAACAAATCTTCACAATTGATTTGAATATCACACCCCTACCAAAAATAATTTCTCATTCTCATTTTCTCACTCTTCTTTTTTCAAATCAATAGTAAAAATTTATTGATATATGAAATTCATGGTTGAAATTTTGAGTTTGATGGTTAGGACCAAATAGAAGTTAGGAGAAGATCCTCATCCCATTTTCACTCCTTACTTGGCATGCTGAGTTGGCAAAAACAAATTCATTAGTTTCTTTCTTTTTTTTTTTTTTTGGCTGAAATAATTCATTAGTTTCATTAGTTAGACATCGATAAATTCAGAGAGTTCGTTAAAACCATAAAAAAATGAGATAACAAAGAGGAAAAGATAAAGTCAGGAAAAAAAAGAGGATAGGAGACATTTATTACTCACTTAAGAGTAAAAAGGGCAAGAAAACTAAAGAGGAAACCAATTTTTTGAAAAACGGACCGACTGGCAAATCGGACACTTTACTGGTTCTTGGGTCAACTGGTTTGACCGGTTGGAGCAGTGGTCGGTCGAGAGTAATGTCTGCATGACGTCATCTTTATATTTAGGCTTTGTATGCATCCAACAAAAAGTAAAGGTTAAAAGAAGAATATGATTTGCATATGTAATGTGTAGAAATATTTTCAAAAAAGACCTAAATACATGATAATGTTCCAAAAATTAAGATAAATAACCGCATAAGCATCTTTGACAATAAAAAATCCCATGTTTAACAAAAAACCAAATACTATGGTCAACTTTTGAAGAATCAAAAAGTAATTGTGAGCATTGCTGGGTCTATATGTAGATTGCCATTGAAGTCTGAACGAATGAGTGAGAAGAAGTCGAAAAGTCACCATTGTGCTGGAGAGTAGAGACTAGAGTCCTGGCTGAATGCAAACTACAATATGTTTTGTTTTTTACTTTTCCTCTTTTCTCCCTCCCTCTTCCCTCCCCCCTCCCCCTCTCAAGACTATTCTGGGCTAATTATGAATTTGTGGTTGTGTCAATTAACAAAGTCATGCCCAACAAATAAAATAACATGCATCCCATACCTAATTCATTAAATAGCAATGGGCCAGACTCCAAATTTAGCTAAAACTCGGCTTTGATTGGTTTCACCCAGTCTAGTCTCGTTCGCCAAGTTGACTAGTTTTTCCCAATTTTTTGGTTTTTAAGCTCTTAAACCATACTCGGTCCGCTTGCTTCACCGGTTCCCAGTCCAACCAGTCTGACCAATCGGTCCGGTCCAATTTTCAAAACATTGGAGAAACATTAATTAAGGGAGAGAAAAAAGGAAGAGAAGAAAAGGAAATAAAGAAAAGAGAAGAAAAAGGAAACAAAGAAGAGTGAGGGGAAAAAAAAATAAAGAAAGAGAGAGATTTATTAAATAAAAAAAAAATCTAATTGGCATGCTAACCCAGTACACCAAGGGATGAAAATGGGGTACTCAAAATATGGTGACATTTAGTATTACTCTTTATTTTTCTTCTATAGCTTAGGTGGATGGCATTCTAAATCAATTTAACATATTGACACAAACATATAAATTATAAGCTATTGTGTGTATATGCACATATATAAATTTTGGACTTTTTCTGTGAGCTATGGGAATATACATTAATTTACATTTTTATTGTTACTAAATATAAAAAGTTCAAATATATTTAAAATTTTAAAAATATAAATCAACATATTACTATTTATAGTTTCTAAAATGAGCATATTATTTCTAGTTTCTTAAATGAACATAAATTTATAGTTTTATTTTTTAGTTTGTTGTGATTTATTTAAATTTCTCGTTTTTTAATACAAATATTTTATATTTTAAATATATATGAACTCTTTTATTAGTAATACAAAAAATATATAGATTAATTTAAATTCCCATAGTGCACAAAAAAGAATGTCCAAAATTTAAATATCTATGCATATATGGGATAGATTATAATTTATAAGTCTACGTGCATATGCCTCGTAGATTTAAAATGCCATGTATGAGAATTCATCTATAAAAATGCCTCCTAAGATTTGAAAAGGAAAAAATGTCACGTAACAAAGAATTAATACCGTTACTTAATAGTGTGTTAAATTTCATTTTTCCAGGTTCATGTCTTTTCATTAAAAGTTTTGAAGTCGAGGCTTTTTATTCTATATTTGTAAATTTTAAGCCTTAAAAGCTATCATTTTTCCAATAACTAAATAAATAACTTCAAAGTTACATAACAAGATACCACAAAACACACTTACTATGGCCAGTTGGTCATATAAATACTTTTTTGCCAATATGAGTTTTTTCAGTACTTCCATTTCAGGATTAGTTACTAGTTCTAATTTGATCCATGTTTATATTGTTTGGGAATTGGTTGAAATGTATTCCTATCTATGAAAAGAGTTTTGGTTTGCTCGACCTGTTGCAGCAAATGCTTGTCTAAAAGCATTTGTAATTAATCATATAGGAGATTTTGGTCTATTATTAGGAATTCTAGGTTTTTATTAGATAACAAGTAGTTTCGAATTTCTGGATTTATTTGAAGGATTCAATAATTTGATTTCTACTAGTGAGGTCAATTTTTTCTTTGCTACTTTATGTGTTGTTCAATTATTTGCTAGTGCAATTGCTAAATCTGCTTAATTTCCAAGTCACGTATGGTTACTTGATGCCATGGAGGGACCCACTCCTATTTTGGATCTTATCCATGCTGCTACCACGGTAGCAGTGGGATTTTTATTTATAGCTCACTTTCTTCCTTTTTTCATATATATAAATATTGTGAGAGTACTATATCAGCACTTGCATGACAATGCTTATTATTTTATTAGTTTGTATGTAATAATTTATTATTTATTATTTTTATCTTTATAATATATATAATTAGTTTTAATTAAAAAATTAAGTGATTAATCAATTAATGTTTAAAATAAAATTCATTTGTGGATTTTAAAAAATTATTTTCTTATCAATAGATATTAGTTACAGCCACTAAATAAAATAGAATGGTGTCAAATTTTTAAGATGATTGACTGTCTCTTATTACTTAGGGCTAGGAGTGAATAAAGTGCTTCAAAACTAGTCGAGCCAAGTCGTATGGAAACGACTCTAAAAACATATGATTGCAATTTTCTCATAGATATTGCTGGCTTTGGCTTGTGTAGCTTAAATTTGAGTAAATTGCACAGAACTCCTTTGTGTTTTGTTATAAATGTACGTTTATCCTCTGTGATTTAAAAATTAGCTAGTTATTTTCTGTGCTTTCCAAAAGTGAAGCACATATGCCCATTTTTCTAACACCGTTAGTTTTGTTTAACGAAAATACAAAAAGACTAATTTGCCCTTCAAACTCAGGGGCTAATGATGCATTTCTGGAAACCACAAGGGGGTACGACGCACTTATGACAAACCACAAGGGGGTACAGTGCTATTTACCCTATTTAATTGGAAATGTAGAGTAATTAATAATTAAATAAATTATTATTAATAATTTAATAATTGATTAATTAATTAATCAAATAATTTAAAAATAAAATTAATTAAATAATTAATTTAATTAATGAGACGGTGGTTGTGCTATTATGATGACAATGAAGGTTAATTTCTTTTCTTATTTTTTATTTTTTGATGACAAAAATATTTACTTATAGTAATGAAATAAAATGCGAATATGTTTGCATTATAATTGGTTAAAATTTACATATTTTAAACTACGGTGAAGTGTTGAAGTCTTTTCTCTTAAAAATGTTTTTCAAGACAAAAAAGGAAGGGCATTTTTTTACCAAAATCAAGTTTAATAACAAAAAAGCTAAGTTCAATTTTAGGTTCGGCGCGTATACCACACACTCAGTTAAATCTAATGGAAAAAGTGATGGAACAGGGTAATGTGCTTCACTTTTGGAAAGCACAACGAGCTAATTTTTAAATTACCGAGAGTAAACGCACACTTATAATAAACTAAAGGGGGATTCTGTGCAATTTATCCTTTAAATTTTAGGCCGTAAAGTAAGTTAAAAAACAAAGCTCATATTTGTGTTTATGCGTATACCTGAACCAATAGCAAAAAATTGATATGATTTGCTACAGTCAGAGCTTGAAGCAAGGTCTAAGGCTGTTAACATGTTAATGTCTTTTTGTTTAACACCCAGAGGCGGGCCTGGGGGTACCCGGTGGGGAGCCTTACCCCCTCAAACTCCAATATATATATATATATATATATATATATATATATATATATATATATTGGAGTATGCATAGGTGTTGATTTTTTTTTTTTTGGTAGAGAATAAAAAAATTTTTTGGCCCCCGCAATTTTTTTTTATTTGCTTGTGTGATCTTGTGCCTAAATCTTAACACATTAATCAACATTAAGAATACATTATATTCAATTAATTTAACTTTGTGTAAGATAATTTTATATAGAATTTATTTTTGGATTTTTTGTTGTTGTTAGTAGGTAAAAATATTAAAGCATGGTACTATTGTAATGACTAGAAATAATAATTTGTACCAAAATATTTGATGTAATTCCTTTTTTAAGTTGGTTTATTTTAAGGCACGATGCCAATACAATGACTACAAGTAATTTCTCCAAAATATCTGATGCAATCTTTTTCTTTTTATTTTTAGTTTAAAACTTTGAGTTCTTGACATGGCATTTTTTTGAGTTTGTTGGCTTTCCAAAATCATATATAATTGGTCAAATTTTTGCAATGGAAATATAATTTTAGAGGATAAAATTTTACGAATGCTTAATTAATTTATCTTTTGGTTAGGCCGTTGAGTTCCTATATAAAATAATTTATTTTGAGTATACAAAAATTATTAATTAGTGACAAATTTTTCTATATAAAAAATCACTTTTAGTGAAAAGTACTTTTCTTGATCAATCTTTTGAGTAGTTTTTAAGAAGATAAAACTTTCTTAGAAAACATTTATTCCAAATGTTATAAAAATGTAAGTACCATAATTGATTTTTCTATTTAGACGAATTCAACATCATTGGTTTTAATCTAGTGTGTGTATATATATGTAATCAGAGAAGTGATGTCAGAGCTTAACACATCGTATCTCTAAGATTTCAAGTGAATGAGAGCTTGACATGTTATCTAAAATATATATATTAATTTTTTTAAAAGATCAATAACAATTAAATGAAATATAACAAAATTTCAAATTGATAATAAAAAAAATATATTAAAACCGTGTATAACACGGACATAAATGCTAATATTTAGATTAAAATATTCTCTCTACTCTTACAAATGAATTTGTGGCTATCTGCAACTCTAGTTTCTGTGTCATATTCTTTTTGGTTAATTAAGCAAGTAATCTACATCGAAAGAACATAAATACAAAATTGAGATTCTACTCTGAAGTTATAAAGCCTCCCTCTATCACATTACTCAAGCTTTACATAATTTTAGGTATAAAATTGAATATATATTTTTTTTCCTTGGTTGAACCTTAATGCCAGATAGACTCGTCGGCTGCTGCAGAATCAAGATCCCACTAACAGCCTGTTTGGCCAAGCTTATTTGGGACTTATAAGTTAAAAATAGTAAAAAATATACGAGAAGACTTTCTTTTTTTTTTTTTTCTAAAAATTTATAAGTTGCAATATAAGCAGACGCCAAACAGGCTCTAAAACTAATAGCATTTTACGCGGTAGTCAAAAGCGGCCATTGGCAGCTAACTAATAAAAGCATTTCCGCATGACGGACCTCGACAGAACATCATTATCAAGAGTGAAATCTAATTTTCTTACTTAAATACATAATCTCTTTTTGGAATGAGCAAACCGTTTAGAAACATAAAAAATGAAGAGCATTTTATTATAAAAAATTTTCGTTATATACGTGGAGTTTTAAACAAAAAATTCAATCCAAGATTCATCTTTTTTATACAAATATGTATAAATACACATATCAAATTGAAAGTAATTTTATTTAACGTAACATATGACTTTTTTGTAATCAACATATGACATAAAAAATATAAACCAAAAAAACAAAAGAAAAATAACAATGATAGAATAAATTAAATAATTCAATAAATAAAGAAATAAATAAACATACCCCTAACATAAAACATAGCTTGGCGAACGATTGATGTCATGGAAGAGAATGAGTCCACCTTGAGAGGAGTCTCCCCTCAAACACTTCAGTATCTAGTCTTCTTGGCGTAGCCTTCTACACACACAAAAAAAAGTCCAACTGAAATTTAATGTAAGAATTTGGAATAACAAATATTGGTTTGGGAAAATGACATTTCCCTTTTTTTTTTTTAACGTGTGGAACACTATAGAATATTGGAACAATGGACCGGGCATTTTCCCTGTTCAAAAACTTCATCCAACTTTCCAATTGGACACTCTTCAAACCGGCAAATCATTCCGCCATTCCCTCATGTACATGGTGGGCCCTGTTATTTTTTTGGCTTGAGTGGTGCGAGTTTAAAGGATTTTCCCTTTCTAACATGAGACAACTTAAATATTTCCTGTAAACATTTTGTTGCAGTCGAAAGAAGTACAGGTTAAAATCTCCCGTTAAACATCTCATCTCTTGGTCTTTTCAATGTTGGGTATTGCATATCCGATGCTATTCTTTTTCTTCTTGATGAAAGGTTCAGTCTCAGCCAATAATGGCTCATTTTCAACCAGAATTTCACATTTCTGGAAGTGAACGGATCAGCACAAGTGTCACCTGAAGGTTTCTGCAAGCTCACAAATGGAACTCCATACAATACTGGCCATGCTTTTTGCCCTTTCCCATTTACTTTCAAGAACACATCAAATGGCAAAGCTTTCTCTTTCTCCACTCTGTTTGTAATTTGCCGTTGTCCCTCTTCCTGATTCATTATACGCTGCCGATGGCATGGCCGTTTTCATTTCGCCCACCAAAGAAATCGAAGGAGCAATAACAAATGGTGGACAACTTAATGCCACGTTATCTCCTATCCACCATGCTGAGAAGCCAAGCCTACCACTCTTGTCATTCAGAATTGATACATCTCCATATATTTCAGAAGAAATGTATGTGGGGTTTTCGGCATCAACTGGTACGATAGTAGAATCAGAGTTATGTGCTTGGATGGAGTTTCCAAATGAATGGCAGATTGCTTCCACCTCTCCCTGACCAAAAAAAGTTCCAATGGAAAGCATAAATTGTTGGCAATTTTGTTACCCGTAATTGGATTAGTTATGGGGCTGACAACAATTCTTCACATTCTTTACTTGCTAAAGAGAAAATCGAAGTTTGCAGAGGTTCTGGGGGATTGGGAGGTTCAGTATGGGCCTCACAGGTTTTCATACAAGGACTTGTATAAAGCAACTAAGGGGTTCAGTACCAAAAAAGAACACCTGGGAAGAGGTGGTTTTGGTCAAGTTTATAAAGGTGTTCTACCTGCGTCCAAAATCCGAGTCGCGGTGAAGAGGACCTCACACAATTCAGCACAAGGGATGAAGGAATTTGTTGCCGAGATCGCGACCATTGGAAGGATTCGACACCCTAATTTGGTAAGACTCCTTGGTTATTGCCGAAGTCTGGAGGGGGAGCTCTTCCTCGTGTATGATTAGAGATATTAAGGCGAGCAACGTGCTATTAGATGGCGAATTAAATGGTAAGCTGGGCGATTTTGTGCTTGCAAGATCTATCTGTCCTGGAAATGATGTGCAGTCGACTCAATTGGCAGGCACGTTAGGCTACATAGCGCCCGAGCTAACTATAAATGGCAAACCAACTACAAGAATCGATGTTTTTGCTTTTCGTGCTTTATGCGTGGAGGTTGCTAGTGGAAGGAGGCCCGTGGAGCCTGGCGCGCCACCTGAAGAGGTAATTTTACTGGAGTGGGTCGCTGAATGCTGGAAGAAAGGCGATATCTTGCTAACCGCGGATCCCAAACAGGGGAAAGAATTCCAGGTTGAGCAGATGGAAACAGTGTTAAAGCTTGGATTGCTTTGCACACACTTCGTCCCAAAATTTAGGCCAAGCATGTCTCAAGTAAAAAGATATCTCTACAGCGACGCTCTAGTCATTGAAGATTTAGACATGTTAACAGAGGAAAACTGGAAAGACCTTGAAGATTTTGCAGCAACATATGTCTCAACTTCCAGATCAAAGGCTGCCTAAACTTCCGGAACAAAGGAACCTATAGCTTCTATGACAATGTCCGACATGTTCATCTCATCACCAGGTTGTCACTGTTGAAAAGAAATCAAGATCTGTTATAGTATAAATGTCGTAAATGTCAAATATATAGATAATTGATGTCTGTTGCCTACAAAGAACTATTATAATTTTCAGTAATGTGCTAAGGATGTGATAGTGAATACAATGCTTTTTCCATATTATGCTTTGGTTGATTCCAACTAAGAGCAGCATTCACTAATTTGTTAGTCATATCCTAACGTCAAGTGAACCTGTAAAAGCCTGAACGGCTAGGCAAGTTACCGAGGAAGTGGGACTTGGGGTACTCAATCGACTTGGATCTATATTTTCCAGTCAACGAGTCGTAAGCTAAGTATAGATATACGTAGATCACGAAGAAAATGCTTATAGAAAAAGCTAATCGAAACAAGCCCATATACATGTATGTTGCTGGATTGATGATACTGAGACAATTGCTCCTTCGGCAGCGACCCACTAATGCTTCTTTGTGATTCTCATTGTCTCTTCCCCATCAATTGATGAAGGAATTCAAAAGAATGCTTGAATAGAGCAATTATCTACTTCTATATACATAGGATGTTTGAAGCCAAGAAATATTTTTCCTGGTTGTTTGCCTTAGAAAGCAGACTCACTTGGGTAAAAATAGTTCTAGCTTCCCGCATAAATGCTTCATCAAATCCTCTTTGGACTTAGTTGCCAAATCATGAGTTAAAATTTCATTTTCTTGACTCTTGAGTCGTATTGGATTCTGAATCGCAATGATTCAGTCACAAACTTAAGAATAGATATGTTTTCATTAGCTGTTTTGAGTTAAAATTCTTTATTTGAATGGATTTTTTGTTGTAGTTTTTATGTTATTCCTAGCCGTAGAAGGTACAAGCTATTAGATATTGAAAGACAAAAATAATTAGTGTTTAGATTATATGAAGATATTTAATTTAAATTCTCTTAAAATGGGCTCTTCTTTTTCTTTTTTGATTTTTTTTTTTGGATGTTCACAGTGGGCTTTTACTTTGACTTTAGGTAATGGACTTATATTATGGCCTTGAAACTTTTTCCAATATGATTTGGCATATAATCCGATATGACACGAGAAAAAAACTTCCTGCTCTAACCTTAAAATCGAGTGCCCCGAAAACTTATCATACCCTACCATAGGAGTAAAACAACAACCAGATGTGCAAATGCAAGATGGGAGTACACATAATTAGTAACCATATCATTTGCCTCCAGTACTCAGAAAATTTTCTTATCTTGTAAAATCAAAAACTTACAATATGTAATAAACACCTTTCCTAATTAACTGTAGAATTAGAAGAAAACTATTTCTTTGCGTACCACAAACGAGTGCTTTCACCACGGGCATTAAGCAAACGTTGAAACAAAGTTAATGATGCCAATACATTCTATACTTGGGGAAACTCTTCCAACCGTCCCATCACCCTCTCACACACATAGTCAAAAAAGACGCGAAGCCCACTTTCTATTGGGGGGAGGCCGATTTTTGGACGGTCCGGTTTAAAGAATTTTCACTATACTTGACCACGCACTCAAACATGTAGTGTAAAGTACTTGAAAATTTAAAATCAACTGCTACCAAAAGAAACACGAAATCAAATTCATAAAGCACAATTATGTTTCTAATTTTCTTTTCTATTTTCACTGATTATATAGCAAAAACTACAAATATTTCAAATTTCTGCTCAAGTTCGCACGGCAACAACTGAACATCAAAGCAAACTCAATCATGCCAGTGCAAATCATACTTGACTGCGTACTCAAACGTATACTGCAAAATACTTCAAAATCTAAAATCAACTGCTGAGAAAAGAAAAAGTCAATCTCATTCAGCATAATTACTCAGCTTTTTGTTCTTTTTTTTTTTTTTTTTTGCGTTTTTGGCACTAATTGTACGCAATAAACAACAGGCTAGGCATATCTCAGGAAGCAAAATGTGATCATACCTCGTGTTGAAAGCAATGAAAAGGAAACAGCTTCTTGCTCCCGCATTAAGCTGAAATTAACCATAAATTCAGAAGAAATGCTAAAATTAATCAGAAGAAAATTTTAAACAATATTAGAAAAATGCAATAAATTATTCAACTCAAGTTAAGTAGGAATTAGACCTGTTGAGGGTAAATGCCATTTTGCTCCATGAATTTTAGCTTAAATTCCAAACTCTCCGATGAAGTTTTAAATTTACTTATGTTCCTCCGCTCCATCAAATTTTACCAAACAAAGCCTTATATTAAAAAAGTGTTTTTATTTATTTATTAAAGAAAAATAAAATACTTTGATAAAATCATTCCACAAAAAAATCTAAATTAATTTCCAATTAAAAGTTTTAATTGTAAATAAATAAAAAATAGTTTATTTGTAAAATTTTTGTTACCAAAAAGTTACTTTTTACCTTTTTATTTCTGACCTATTTATTTATTAAAGTAAAAGATTAGATAAAATAATTTAATAGGATAATTCAACAAAAATTTAAAATCAAATAGAAAATTAAAAGATTTTAATTTCAAAATGTGAGAAAATATACAAAAAGATTAAGGAGAAAAAGTAAGTTACAAGTTAAAATCTATTTTTTAAAAAATATATTTATATACGTTTTAAATATAATCCAATCTTTTCTACTTAAATTAATACACATATTTTGGAATGAACTAACTCTTAAGAATATAAAAAATAAAAATAAAAAGTAGTTTATTGCGTAAAATTAGTGTTATACATCAAATTAAAATATTAAATTTAGATTGAAATATACCTTTTTATGTAAATATATGTGTATAAAACCAAAATAAAATAATAATTTTACTACAACAAGTTAACATTTGTAAAGATTAAATTAAATTAAAATTAGTTGAGAAAATATAGAATTAAATCATCCAATAAATAAATAAAAAGATAAAGATGGCAAAATATCACAAAGTACAAGGTATTGTTTGGCTAGACAAAAAATGTCATGGGGAGAATGGGTAAAATTAAAGCTTCATGGAGGACTTTGAAATTTAAATAGAAACTTGTGGCAATAAATAATATTCTCTCGACCTGTTGATTTGCAGCGGGATAAGTGGAGGCACAAGGTGTGGAAGCATGGCAACGCAAATCGAAAAGAACAACTCTTTTCCTTCTTTACATATAAATAGAGTAAAGTGCATGTTACACCTGTGATTTGTATAAGTAACTTATACTGTGATTTGTATAAGTAACTTATAGTTTAAAACATATCAAATTATTTTTGTTCTTTTCAAAATTTGCACATTTTTTTTGTCTAATTTAACGAAGAGTTCATTACACTTTCATTTATTGCATATATGAACGTCAAATTTTAGACATTGCTAAACTTTTTTAATTATAACATAATTATTTATCTTCACTCTATAAAATCAAAAAATAAGAAATTATTTTTAATTTAAAAATTGAGATATAAAATTAAAATTTAAAAATTTAAAAATTTTAAAAATTAAAGAAATTTAAAAATTAAAAATTTGATTTAAAAATTAGAAAATGAAAATTTTAATTTATTTTAAAAATTAAAAAGTTAATAATTTAAAAAATTTTAAAATTGAAAATTTTCAATTTAAATCTTTTTCCTTTTTATCAAGTAAAAAACGATATTAAACAGGTTTTTAAGGGCAATTTAGTCCTTTAAAAATCTTATTTAATGGTGTTAGGATGTTAACAGAGGTGGAGAAATTATGCCACTTTTTAAAAAATATAAAGAGTAATGTGTTATATTTTAAATTATAAGAGTAAACCAATAATTTAAACAAACCACAAGAGGTAACACGTACCCTATACATGTGTGTGTGCTGCGTATGCATCACTGCGTAGATGTGTTTGTGTGTGGGAATTTTGAGACCGAAAGTCCAAAAGTACCGGAGTGTTGCTAGATTTTGGACATATTTGGGATAGGTTTTTTCAAATATGTTTTGGAAAAAAGTATTTTTTTTAAAAAGTTAAAGTGCAAGTTTTTTAAAAGTTGTTTCTAAAAAAAATTGTATTTAAATTGTTTTCCAAAATTTTAGTTTTTTAAAAATTAAATTAAATAATTATTGTAAAAAAATATTTTTTCTTAAAACAAAAAATAACTAATCTAAACAGGTCCTTTGGAATGAGATCATGGGAGATGTGCAACCGGTTCGCCGAGGGAAGACCGACCCGTTTCCGGTTTGATTTTACATCCGAAAATCTTGCACACTGGTCAGTGAGCGCTATACTTAGTTTTTCTATTGTAGCTACCAAGAGAATAAAAAATGCGATTATAATGTGTTTTGATTTGTAACTAATGAAAAACAAAAAGCTCAATTAAATTTGTCTAAATTCCATAAATTGATATTAAACTGATAGAAATTTATCCCTAATTTAAAATAGGGTGTAAATGCAATTATTGATGAATAAAAAATTAAAAATATATCTCTTAAATTATATAATATATTATTCAAACTTCTCCCTTGATTATCTTTTTGCATATATTTTGTCACGCGTGGAGTCTTCCTCAGTTTTGACGTCTAAGGGCTCGTTTAAATTGTTGTTTTTAGAGCTCCTTTTGAACATTTTTTGAAAAAAATAATTTTTTATAAAGTTAAAAATTCTAACTTTTGGAAAAAATAGTATTTGATTTTTTTTAAAAAAAAATTTCAACTTTTTTTGAAGCCAAACCAAATAATTATTATAAAGAAAATATAAATAAAAAAAAAACATTAACAAAACTAATCCAAACAAGCCCTAAATTGGTGGCATATATTATATCCAGAGGAAAGGTGACGTAATTTATCTATTGTACTGAAACAGCCATCGTTGCTTCTATTTTTTTTTTATCTATCTATTATACTAAAACCGCTATCGCTGCATTCATCTTCTTTCCCGCTCATTTTTTGCTATTTCTAAATTATGTTATTTTTCAGCGTTATAATCTGTTACATTAATTCTCATCAATAGCCTATAATTTTGGCCCCAATTTAATTCCCTTCTTGCTGTGTCTCTGCCCCAATTACATTTCTTTCTTTTCCATTTTCTTTCCTTTCTTTTAATACGTCATTCCCCCATTATGCTGCCGGTTTACAATTTCTTTCCTATTCCAATTTATAATTATTAATGTTCATTATTTATAAATAATAAATAATTTTATTTTTACAATATTATATATATGTATTTATCTATTTATTTATTTATATAATTATTTTTATAACTCACCCATGCCTTGCACAGGGTTGAAAAAACTAATTAATCATTATATGAGGTCCCCTTGGAATTCTGACACACACACAAAAAAAAAAAAGGGGTCCCCTTTAAACTACTAGTCTAATATTTCTTAAATAGGAGCTCGTCTCATAACGGATGAGGCCCATGCACGTATTCAGTTTTTTATAGGTCAATTATATATTACTTTTTTAATCAAAAGACAATTTTTTGAAAAGATTTTTTTTATTTTTAATAGGTATATTGATTGATTTTCAAGAAAAATTAAGACTCTAAAAAGTTCAATTTTAACTTTTTATAAAAGACAAAATTTTGAATTTCTGAAAAAATATTTCATTTTGAAGTTATATATATAAAAAAAGTCTTTTAAAAAAGACAATTTTATGCTTGGAAGATTTTAAAGTTGGCATTTCTAATAGGCCAAAAATGGTACCAGAATAAATTTTTTGGGGGTCAAAAAGGAAATTTCATTAAATAAACACAACAACATTTGGGTCCAAAAGAAGCTCAAAGAGAAAATGCCCAAAGATGGCCAACAAGACATGACAGCAAGGGGCCGAAAGGTGCCCAACAAAATAAGCCCAAAGAGGTTAAACAGAGCAAAAGAAACCTTAGCAGCAATCTTAGCAGCCATCAAAGAAAATGGACCGGCGATGAAAGTCCCATTAGGGAGAAAAGTGATCTCATAATCAACCAAGTTACACAAGACTCCAAGTTCGGCAAACGCAATCAAGACCAAGAGCGAAGACGCCCAAACAAAGCTTGTTAAGCAAAGCTACCATAACAACCAGAGGAAATGAAGCAAAAACAAAAAGAATGTAGACCGTTCATTCCAACCCAGTTAGAGGTTGGACTCACAGGAAAATCAACAACTAATCGTCAGACCCTTCCAGTAAAGAAGGGGACCTTTGGAGCCCTAAGATTGAACAAATGGAGACAAAAGCCACCCTATCACTTTTAGACAATTCACCAAGAGCGACAGATACTAGCATACACTGAACCATGACGGTAGCGGCTTCAAGAATTTGGAAAAGAGAACTTGAAAAGCCAAAGGAACCAATAGCGAAACCAAACATTATTGCGGACAAAGTCCCAATAATGTTAATGAATTGCAGCTTCAGGCCACCAGACTACAAATAAATAGGAACAAGTAAGAGTTTGGTTGCTGGAGACTTTGGTTGAGGGATGAAAAGAAAGATAAAGCCATGCATGGCCATTAGACTTTTTAAAGAAAAGGGAAAAAAAAAAAAAAGGTTAAAGCTATAGAAATAAGAGTAAGTAAACCCAAAAAGAGATCGTCACAAATGAGGAGAAAGGAACTCGATAAAGAAAGAAATTCATTTTGCTTGGAGGATGATTGTTTGAATTTTTAAAAAATGGTACCAGAACAGCATTACTTCTTTTCCACTTGGAAAGATTTTCTTAAAGTTGTGTAATGGCTTCTTATAATAAGGGTAATAAGTGTAAAAATGAATGGAAAAGGTCAAAAAAATTATAAATTCAATGATATAAATGAAAGGAAAAGGTCAAAATTTTATAAAATTTAATGATAAGACTTGGAATATAAAGCCAGCTAAACGAGTGTTGATATCCAAACACCCGACAACTAAAATTAGTAATAATCTAATAATTATTCCAAACGCAACAGCCGATGCATGCCAAGGCATATTATTAGTACGAGCTGAATGTGTGGAATTCCAAGTCCTGGTCCGGTCTCAAATTTTCTCGTGCACGAACGTTTGGCAATTGACTACTTGTCACTATTTGCTTATTTTTAATAAGGTCGCCAATAAGGATGTCTGGCTTTGCTTTTAAGCAACAGGACAAACTTATTTATAAGTAGAAAAAGAAAAATTATGTGTTGGGTACGATTATCTGTAAGTAGGTAACAAATAATCAGCATTCTTAACTTTTTTTTTTAACTTATTGATAAATAAGGTGATTAAATAACAGTCTCCTACTTTGATACAATATCCTTTTAGTCAATTTAATAAACACTACAACTTAAGCACATATATGCCAAACATATCAACAACTTAAAAGTACATTTTATCCAAATACTTTTCTACTCATTTATCATTTGCTTATAAATTTAAAAAATTAGTTATAAGCATCAATTACTTACAAACAACTTAAAAAAAAGTAAAACCAAACACCCTCTTAACACGAGATAATTAGTTATACTTAACTATTTTAGGAGTCCGTCTCAAAGTAAGCTTGCCTTTTGGTAAGAGAAAGGTTAATCGAATCGGCTAAGGATTAGTTTGGATTAGCTTTTTTTAGGAAAAAAACAATTCTTTTTCTCATGTAGAAACTATATTATTTTTGGTTTGACTTTTAAAAAGTTATAACTTTGGAAAAAATTTAAATATAACTTTTTTTAGAAGTTAAAATTTTCAATTTAAAAAAAAAAACTCTTGTTTTCTCAAAAATTATTAGAAGAATATTTAAAAAAAAAAATCAATTCAAAGAATCTTAAAACTTTTTTAGCTAAGGGCGGAATGGATTGAACTACACAAAATCCATATGCTATACGAAGCTTGACTCATTAGTCTTTTAAGTTGCATATTTATATGCATAATAAATAACCAATCAATACTTGAATATGATTCAATGGTTGGCCAAAAAGTTGAGAATCAAGTGCGATTTATATTTGTTATCCAAGAAGTGATTGGTCCAGTTACAAGGAATCTGGTCTAAACATTCAAAGTCAAGGTGCATAATGATGCACTTGTTAGAACTATATATGTTAAAGATGATACTACTCTATCATGATGCATCTCAATTCTTTGACTTTTCTTTTTGGTCAAAATCTCTCTTTTTTTTTTTTTGGACTAAACACCACATTATGGTCACCTGACTGAGGGACAATCTGTTAGTAATATTAAAACTGGTGGAACTTGTGCAATAAAATAACTAGCTAACACTTTATCAAAATTCAACAAAACCTTGATTTTTCATTTTTTTTTCCCCGCTTTTGTTATATATATATATATATATATATATATATATATTTAAAAAAATAAATCTATTGTAATGTTTGTCTTTCTAGATAGAGTGGGTCCAATTAGGGAAAAAGACACATAAGACGTAGTACCCTAAATAATGTGTATTTACAGAACTTATGGGTAGGCCTGATGTGATTATGGGGTGGACTTATTGCTCACAGACTAACTTTGATTTTTTTTTTTTTTTTTTTTTTTGTTGATACAAAAAAACTTAATTAGTGGAGTTCGAATCAAATGAAGGTCCAATGACCATTTGATTCATTAAGGGGCAATAGTGGCATCCTCACTTGGTGTCATTTCCAGACTTTATAGCAGACAACTAGACCATGTTTGAACCCAGTCTTGACCAGATTCTCGACCACCACCACCAATGGTAAACCTAGTATAGCATTCATTGCTAAAATCGCTTGGTAACTGACCTTGACTAGTTGAATGTGGGTCGGATATTTAAAAGGAATTTGTTATGCCTACTCAGCATACCTTGCAAGCATGGAGAAAATGATCATCTTATAATCTCTTCTACGACAGTAAAAACATACATTAAGTAGCTGTGCAGATGAATGGTTGGATTAGCACAAGTAAACCTACTGTCTTAGCTTAAGTTGGTGAACTGTCTTTTCTAATTGGAAAAACATGCTTTCTCTTTTTTCTTGGATAAACTTTGCCTCGTCATTTTAGAGATTAAATACACACAATGATTAAGTACAGAAATATCTCCCATAAGAAAAAGTCCACCATTTGCAATTTGTCACTACCAAATTCCGTCACGCCACTGCCCTGTTGCATCTGCTTTTGTTGCAAAAGGCCAAAGCAAAACCTTTTTACTTTTTTTTTAATGCTTTTCGCGTCTGAGTGATGTCAAGCTAACCTCTTTGTTTGGCAAATCAATACTTTGCAATTTGCATGCAAGACCTTTGTGCATCTTCTAGAAACTGCACAAGCCATCAGTCTAAATCACGTGCTAGAATTCACGTAAGCCGTCTTTTTTGCCCTCTGTTTTTGTTAGATAAATTGTCTTTCTAATTGTTATATGATAAAAAAAATATAACTTAAAACCAGAGCGTACTTATATGAATTAAGATTTGTTTACAGTATATTTCTCTATCTTTTAATGATAAACTATTAGAGGTTACCAATAAATTTCACGCAATATAACTTTTTGTAATTATATACTCTCTCTCTATATATAAAGTAAATCTGGAGAGTAGAATTGATGGATACAAATGAAGTCTATAGAATTTATATAAAAAAAGGAATATGCAGAGAGTTAAGTATCCATTAAAAGGAAAGGTGCAACTATTATACAAGAGGTATATGGACTTGCCTGTTTATGAAGCAATGTGACTTAATATTTTTCCAACACTAATAATACTTGAGAGCAATGGATTTTGCCTTCCAAGTTTTGACGTTGTTGTGTTACAATGACGGATGATATAATTATAACAAAATACTTTGAATTTTTTATTCTATTAAAAGTTTTCACTTAAACTTGGCAGTGTAATAACATTATAAACTTGTAGGAAAATATTGGTATTTATTGCATTAACATGTTTCTTTACTTGTTGACATGACTTGTTTTGAGCTTTAAGTGTGCGCTAAGAGGATATTGGCGTATTTTTTATTTATTATATTAACACCTCTTCTCTCGTGCAGTTGTGTGTCGTTTTTGGTGTTGATAATACTAGTGATAATTAGTAAACCTTGTTCACTTGATTCGGACACTCGACCATGAACAACTTGTAAAATAATAAAGAGCTAATTGGAACTCAGGCGACACTGGTGTGGTAATGACAAAAAAATTCTGATGTTTAAGTTAATGATTGAAGAGCAAAGAAGAATATGTTAAAGCTGGTGGCATGTACAAAAATTGCATGCATACCCTGGATTATGGTATAGGCAGGTATTCATAGATACTTAGAAGGAGGAGTTTGGACAGGATTTGTGGATATGATGGCTATTCGTATACCAGAATCAAAATCGATGCTTGCTCTTGGTCGGGCATAACCCAGACCCGAAAATTGTAGGTTGGGTCAGGATTGACCCATATCAGGTGTATTTACTTATTTATTTATTGTACTAACACGTTTCCTCACGTGCAAGTGTGGTTTCTTTTGAACCTTATCAGTCTAAATTATTTTTTTTCATGTGTTTGTTTATAAAAGGATGGCAGTGAAGATATTGGTTATTTATTTTTGTATTAGCACGTCTCTTCACGTACAAGTGTGATATGTTTTGAACTTTGTGCGCCCTAATTTTTTAAATGTGTTTGTTCTTAATTGAGTGAGAGTGAGTTTCGAATTTTGTTTGGACGCTTGCGCATACGAAAATATTTTTATTGTGTTTGTTTCTAAATGGGAGGAATGGGTTTTGAATGTGAAGCCTTTCGATTTTTAAGCTTTGTTATCATATTGAATAATAATTTCACTCAAATGTTTAAGCTTATGGTTACAATATAAAATTCAAAGACATAACTGATAGCGGAAGCACATACCTGTTTGAGCCATTATTGTTAAATAATTGTTGTTTGAAGAAATAACTGTCACCCAGTCTAGGCTTAGATCTTCTTCTCCCTACTCTACTCAATATTAACTTTGGTAATCTCTAATAGTCTATCATATGGGAACAACTGTTACGTTAGGGTAGGTGAGAGGACCTAGCCCTATTTATAATAAATTCTGACAGTCCTACCTATAAAAGGATTTATCAGAATATATGGACCTACGCACAAAAAAACTGTATGGATTTATGAGGTGGGCTACATTTTTTTTTATTGTTGGATTAACAAAAGGCAGCTGCTTGTCATTCGTGAAAACGTTTGTTGAATCCTTTCCTACAATGTTAAATATTTTTTTTTTCCATTTAATGTCCAACCAAGAAGAGGGGACCACAATTGATCAATTTATGGAGAGAGTTAACTATTTTCAATATCCATCATGAATTTTACATTTGTACAAATTAGTAGCTAACCATGGAGTTTGTCAAGCACTTGGTTTCTTTGTGATTGGTGATGTTAGATGGCCTCTTATAATTCTACTTGAGAAGAACAATAGATATGATATGTTTTGTTGTCTTTGTTATATATTTATTTAAAATCTTAAATTTGAAAAATTTATAAGAAAATAAGTAAATAACAAACATTCATATAGGAGAATAGTTGTGTTACTATCTTTGATCTCCCTAGAAGCTCTACATTGTTAAACTTCAAACATCAAAAAAAATATCACATGAGCAAATGTACAAGAGTGTACCAGTTATTTACATACTCTAAATGATAATAAGTAAAGTGAAAAAAAAAAAAGAATTACTAATTTTCAAACATTAAAAAATTAAAATTATAAACTGAATCATATATCAACTAAAGAAAAAGAGAGAAAAATCTATATTTATCTATAGCTATTTATATAACAACCATAAAGTCAAAATACCTGTTTTCTTTTTGAATATAATTAGCAGTGGTTTCTCAATAACTCCAACAACGACTGGAACTTGAGACTCATAAAAGAATTTTTTAATTTGAATTTTTTTCAATTACAATTATTAGAAAAATATTTTTGAAGTTAGAATTAAAATTAAAATTTCAAAAGAAAATCTATTTAGAATTATAAATTTAACTTAATATTGCTTATCAAGATTAGAATTTAGAATTTATAAGAGAAACAGAATGCACAATAAAATTCTTTTTTCAAATAAAGAGTTAGAATTAAAAGAATTACTCAATTAAAAATCGACCCGTACATCGGATTCGAAATTATTAGTATAGATGTGACATACTATCTTGTTGACTCCTGATCTTCAAAGCTCGCATGGTATCTGATGCACACAACTGAAATGCAATTTCTTGGGGGTAAATTATGCAAATGGTTCCCTTTTTTTTTTTTTATCACTAGTAATAAATCTATCCCTCATCTCTTATTGGTGACAAATTAATCTTGTAACCAATAGTTTTGTATTGTCATAGCCCTATTAGTCCAAATTCTACTTTCTATCAAAAAGAAACATCAAATTTCATGTGAAAAGCACATAAATCATAAATTTATTTATTTTTCCAATGCCAAAAACTTATGGTATATTTTACATAGATTACAAAAAAAAAAAAATCTAACTTATTTTATCCTTTTTTTTTAGAAAGAAAATCTAGTTGGCGAAACTTAATTATTGAAACAACTAGCGAACCCCGACCACCAACTAACAAACTCCAAGTGCGTAACACGTCTCCTATATTGAATACCAGTTAAGTCAGAAGCACCCACTCAGAACAAGAGATTCAGTTCGAACCCAAATTATAAATCGTCTCTGTTCCAATTAAGGCACCCTTAAGGACTTATTTTATCACTTATTATTATAATAATAAACTACAACCTCCGTCACTGCAAACGTGAATCTGCGCCCAATTGCACCAACACATACCAGAAAGCTTTCCCAACATCCCTATCCTATCTTTTTTTTATTTTTAAAATTTTATCTGTCTGCTTAAAATAAGTACTAGAATGCTTTAAAATTTGAGACACGAAACGTTGTAACTTGTAAGAGGGATTTTTTCTTTTTTTAAAGTTTTTTTCTTATTTGTCCTTTTTGTGCTAAACGATGAGAGGATGTTAGATGACGCCCAGAACTTGGTGGGTCCCACGGGATATCGACATAGCGCGTGAAAGATTTATAATCTCGTAATAAATGACAAATCGTCAGCCGCCACTTCTCCTCGTTTGTGCACCAAGCAGCTCCACCAGTCAAAGCCACGATCTTTGACCGATGGGAACACGTTTTTTAATCATTTTTCTTTTTATTTTTTTCAATTTTCCACGGTCATGATTCGTAAGCATACTTTTTGTGCTTCTCAGAAGATGCCTAAAACGTCTTTTTTTCTTCCTTTTTTTTTTTTTTGGTCAATAAAACCAGAAAGTCAAGCGACAAAAACCAGAGAAACACGCGATGCATTCACACGTAGGCCTCGTTTGGTACATGCTTTTATATATGAAAAACAATTATTTTGGGTAATGTTTGGAAAAAAAAATTTATCTTTTTTTTTTCCTTTTTTTCGTCGAGGAAATGATCTTTTTAGAATTTTGGTTGGTAGCTATTTCAAGTCTAACTTTTTTTCGGAAAATTATTCAGAATGCTGTTGTAAAAAGTAGATTTTTTTTTGAAAAATATATATATTTTTTATAAAAGTTAATGCAAACAGACCCAAGAACAAATAAATACGAAACCAAACATTGAAAAAGTCTATAATTTCTTAAGCCAAAGGTGTCACAGACACACAAAGGGCCGGTTGAATTGTTTTTTTAAATAAAAAAAATACTTTCTTTTTTTGAAAAGGTCTCTTTATCATATAATAAATATTTGACTGAATTTTCAAAAAACTAAAACTCTACCAAGAAAAAATTCAATCTTAACTTTTTTCAAAAAATAAGAGGATTTAACTTTTCAAAAGTAATACTTCTTTTTTTTTTTATGAATTTTATACAAGAAATACTTTCTTAAAAATCAATTTAAACTAGTCGAGAGACAAATACACGAGGACGAAGTCTTTTTTTTTTTTGAATTTACTTTATACTTTAAAAAATGGATAAATGGATGTCTCGAAACATATTGGACTAATCCCAATCCACTGAGAATAGTAAACAAAAAGAAAAAAAAGACCCTCTTGACAAATGTTTCTTGAATTGTAAAGTAAAATTACTAATTCCTTAATCACCAATTTGTTAGTAAAATCGTTATCATTTCTTAAGCCAAACATATGGAAGTCTATCATTTCATAAGCCAAGCACGCCCAAACAATCAGACAATTACAAATTTGCAACACCAACCCACCACGCCTACCCCTAGCCCCACGCCCGCGGCCCCAACACCATAAAAGCCTCTCTTCTATCCTCTCCATTTCTCTCTTTCTCTTCTTGTTGCAACAAATGGCAGCTTCTTCAGCAAGTATACAGACCTCAGCAAACTCTCGACCCTCTACAACAATGGACTCCACCTTCTCCTTCTCGATTCCATTCGTGACTGGCTCTTTTTCTGACCTTCTTGCATCTGATGACTACCCTGTTTCCACCACCACCACCACCACCACTGGCGGCGGAGGAGGCAGCCGCCTTGGTGATCGGGTTGCTGAGAGGACGGGTTCCGGAGTACCAAAATTCAAGTCTCTTCCGCCGCCATCGCTGCTGCCTCTTTCTCCACCCCCTGTCTCTCCTTCTTCTTACTTTGCTATCCCTCCTGGTTTGAGCCCTGCTGAGCTCTTGGACTCCCCTGTTCTCCTCTCTTCTTCTAACGTATGTTTTCTTCAACCAACACTCTTAAATTCTTGTTTTTGATTCTTTTTTTGGGATTAGATTAATGGGTTTGTGTTCTTTTTTCATGCAGATTTTTCCATCTCCAACTACAGGAGCTTTTCAGTTTCAGGGTTTCAATTGGAAGAGCAATTCTGACAGCACACAAGGTGTTAAAGAATCAGAGAAAAAATACTCAGATTTTTCTTTCCAAACACAGACCTATACAAATCCTCAGGTGTGTATATCAATTGGTTGATTTCTATGTGTTTCTTTGTTTTTGAGCTTTGAATTTCAGAAAATGAAACAAATTTTTTTTTTTTTTTGGAAATTTTTGTAATTGATCTCAGGCACAACAAGAATGGAATTATCAAGAACCAGCCAAGCAAGATGGTGAAAAGGATGTTGTGAAATCTGAGCATAATTCTGTACAGAGAATCTCCCATGAGATTTCAACAACTCAAAGTACTGCTCAAAACAATGGGGGGTTTCAATCTGATAATAATCAATACAATCAATCATCACTGACTACAAAAGGGAGTAGAAGGTCAGATGATGGGTACAACTGGAGAAAGTATGGGCAGAAACAAGTGAAGGGTAGCGAAAATCCGCGCAGTTACTACAAGTGTACATATGCCAATTGCTCTATGAAGAAGAAGGTTGAAAGGTCATTAGATGGTCAGATTACTGAGATTGTTTACAAGGGTACACACAACCACCCCAAGCCTCAATCTACTAGGAGATCATCCTCGTCCTCGGTGCCGGCTTCCTCTTTGGCGGTTCAGCCTTACAGTGCTCAGGCCAGTGATTTTCCTGACCAGTCATATGCCTCGAATGGCGCAGGCCAAGTGGATTCGATCACAACACCGGAAAATTCATCTATATCGATTGGTGATGATGATTTCGAGCAAAGCTCTCAGAACAATAGATCAGGAGGAGATGACTTTGATGAAGATGAACCTGATGCCAAGAGATGGTAAATATTCTTTCAGCTATGGGAGCTTGATTTCGAGCTATTTCACAAAGGGTGTGATCTAATGTTTGATTAACTTATTTTCCAGGAAAACGGAAGGCGAAAGCGAAGGAATTTCGGCACCAGGGAATAGGACGGTTAGAGAGCCAAGAGTGGTAGTTCAAACAACAAGTGATATAGATATTCTTGATGATGGATATAGATGGAGAAAGTATGGTCAGAAAGTGGTGAAAGGCAATCCTAATCCAAGGTAAAAAGCTTGTTGATGCTTGGCCTTTATCTTAGTTTAGAAATGATATGCTGTCTTTAGTCTTAGAACTTTGCTCCTTTTCATATTATAGAAGGCTAATCATTATTTTGTAGCCCCAGAAAAGTTGCTTTTGTCCATGGCTTTTACGCACATTCTTTGCTTAAAAGCTTTGTTTAGCTGAAGATGCTTTAATCCAAGTCTCCCAAGCACTTGACCAGATTTTGCTTGATAATCCTGATTTTCTGGTCACTTTTCTGACCTTATCCTTAAAGCACAGTGTTGAAACTTTAGTAGCTTATGCAATGAATGAACACAACACTCTTGTACATGTAAATTGTCTGATACTAGTGTGATTTACAATGGACTGTCATGGGTTTAAGCATTCATTTAAGTTAACTATCTCAAGAATAATTAATTTGATGCTCAAGATATATAATAATTCTTTAAGCACCACTCTTGTTATGGGGTTCGGGTTTCTAAACGTTGAACGTGACTAGATGCTTCTTTTGGAGTTTATGTTAATTCTGAGTTTTTCTTTTTCTCTCAGGAGCTATTATAAATGCACATATTTGGGTTGTCAAGTGAGGAAACATGTCGAGCGCGCATCACACGATATGAGGGCAGTCATTACCACCTACGAGGGGAAGCACAACCATGATGTCCCCGCTGCTCGTGGTAGCGGCAGTCACTCGCTCAACAGGCCCATGCCGAGCAGTCTCAACAACAACGCAGCCATGGCAATTAGGCCCTCGGCATTTGACGCTCAATCTAATTATTCAATTCCAATGCACAATGTTAGGCCACCAGCATCTCAAGGTCAAGCACCTTACACACTAGAAATGTTGGAGGATCCAGGTAGCTTCGCTTTCAGAAATTCTACGCCACCTTATTTGCATCCACCACAGGAGAATATGTTTTCTAGAGCCAAGGAAGAGCCTAGAGACGACATGTTTCTCGAATCGCTGCTGTGCTGATCGCTGAATTTGCTTGGGTTTTGGGAAGTTTGGGTTTTAGGTAGTGTAAGATTTTGTTAAATTAATTCAAGGATAAGATTACATTCTTTTGTTTATAGTCACTCGATTGTTCTTTTGCATGTTGTATATTGTCACAGGAATTTGGCTTTGTAAAGGCAAAAGAAATGTTATATGACCAAAAAAGTTCCTGAAGTTAGTTCTCTGACAATTGTTTACATAGCCTGTGAGATGTTTCAAGTCCTCAAATCTCACTTTTTGAACATTATTGATGTTCAATGTATTATAGAGATCGTTTTTCAACTTTTAATATTCCGGCTGTTTGGGGTGCTTATTTTCGTGCTTATTAGTAGTTACAAGAAAAAGTACATGAGTTATGTTTTTTAAAAAAAGCACTCCTAAGTAGGCTCATAGTCAAAAGTTCGTTTTTAAATTGGGAAGAATGATTGGACGCTCGCTTATTTTGATTAAAAACTCTAAATTTGACATTTGCCTTCTAATAACGAATACCATCGAGGTAACTAGGAGCATTTGTTAAGGCGCACTTGTTGGCTTCAGCAACTTACCATGGAAGAATTAGACCCTCAAATGCTCATAATCACCTGGCTAAATGAAGAGAGACAAAATGGCAACTTATTACGTGAGTGACAGAATAACAACTTATTGTGTACGTTAGACAAAGCTATGCGTGAGTAACAGAATAACAACTTATTGTGTACGTTAGACAAAGCTAGCAATCAAGTTGACCAACAAAACTTTGACTTTAGTTCCCACTATGATATATATCACATGGATCGCAAAGGAAACAATTCTATTTTTTAGTTTGCTTTCCTTCTCTATCTTTAATTTGGATTTAGAACGTATGGTTGGACCTTTTTTTTCCCCTTTTTTTCTTCCTTTCATTTTTTCTTATGGTCAAGCGTATGGTTGGGTTTAGGTTGTCAATTTTCAGCTGATTGCGTATAAAAATTAATAACAATAATTTAAATACAACTAGAAATCATTTGGTTTATAATATGCAAATATGAAACCCTAGTTCGGTTGTCATCATGTCAACATGTGCTCAAGGCCAAGTTATCTTTAATTAGAGTTGGCTTCCTAAATCATTAGTTGTTTGATTAGCTTTAGATCTTACAAGTTTTGAATCTCTCTTTTTAAAACATCTAACAAAACTATATCTAGTTAATAAAAACATCCAAAATCTTGGTGGTTAGTTCCAAATATTTCTCTATCTCTAACAAAAACAAAACTTCCAATGTGAAAAGAGAGATGTTAGATATGATTAATTAGTTAGGTGTGTATATATGTATGCACACACAACTTAAAAGAAAAGAAAATATATGACAATGCTTGTGTAAAATTTGTCATAAAGAAGCTCGATTATTTATCATCAAAAGTCAAATGAAACAACCAAATAACAATTTGTTGTAATCAAGTAGCTATTGTTCTTAATTGGAGACTTTGAAATTAAATATATTCCTTTATTAAGATATATAAATACCATCTTAGTTTTGATTTAGATCGGTGAATTGCATGTCACAAAAGACCCTGATTATTCAAAGTAAAATTAATAAAAACTATTCTTTCTTTTTTTTTTTTAGTTGAAGGAGAACAAAAAACTATTCGAGTTACTCTGTTTCTTTCCCTCTTTTTCTTTTCCTTTTCTTTTTGGTTATTTTGATAGAACGTTTGAATGATTCAAAGATTTGCAGCCGAGGATTGCTTGGTGGTCACGTTGGTCAAGGTCAACTCACTGACAGTTGGAGAGTTTCGTGGGCACTATGGCTCCCATTGCTCTATCCAGTACTTATAATTACAATAAGATCCTTTGTCCACATTTCAAGTTTTGCTTTTAGGACATGTTTGGCTGTGATTTTTTAAGCTGTTTATAAGATTAAGATTTTCTTATATTATTAATTCTCTCTCATATTAATATAATTATTTTTTTTTATATTTATGAACAAATGAAAATTAAATAAAGAATATTTGGATAAAATATTCTTAACGCACCCATAAATATGTGTCAATAAGTAACAATATTTATCCAAATGACTATTAAAAGATTTACATTTAAAACCCCCTTTTTTCTTTTAAGTGGTAGACATGTCTTTTCATTTGATAAAGTCACCTTCTTTATAAGTAGATAAAAAAATAGAGGAAATGCCGCTTATAACCTGAATTTTTCTAAAAGAGTAACAAACTTTTTTAACTTACAATATATATATATATATATATATATATATATATATATATATATAGACACACACACATATACATTATAAAAAAAAATACATGTCGTTTTAGTATGTATCACATGTCATCATTCCAAACCCTCTTTTCAATCTAACAAACTTTTTTAATTTACTCCTCTCTATATATATATAATTATTACTTAATTTAAATTTATTTACTAACCAATTAATAATGTTATCTTTATCCAAAAATAATATGAAAAAATCTTTTATTGTTTTCTCTCTTATTATTATTTTTATTTTATTTTCTTAATTTAAATATTCTATTCAATTATTAAAAAATTCTCATAAACAATATAAACTTTTATTCAATTACTGAAGATATTTCACAGAAACATTATTAACGTTGAAAACTTAACAAAAATTAAATTATAAGAGATATATTTATAATTCATCATCATATAGAAGGTAAAAATTGGTAATCAATAATAAATAAAGATATTAAACACGCATTTTTCTAGTGCACTACGCAGTTATACTCTAATATTATATAAAAGAGAGTACATACTTTTTTCATCAATGACACCTATTATCCTTTTGTGACTCTTTTTTTCTCCAAAAAATATTAAATTCATCAATTATATCCATTTATATTATTTTCTAATCTAAATTAGATTTACTATTTTAATTCAAATATTCTATTAAATCAATTCCAAAATTTCCATAAAGATATAATTACTATTGAAAAAATAATAAAAATAAATTTTATAAATTATATTTATATTCTATCATGCATTAAATTATAATATCTATATAAAATATAAAAATTTTAAATATTAATTTTTTCCGTACACCACACGGGTTTAAAATATAGTATAAGCAAAAGCAAAGCCAAACACCCTCTTAATTTTCGCCTACCATTATGGGGCTTTATTAATAGTTCTAGCGGGAGAGGAGCAGTACAAGAGATCTAGAAAGGTATCTTTTTGGTGTAACGTTACGTGTGAAACACGACTCATTCAATTAAGCTGCTAGCTGGCGGCCTGAGGGGACCCGCCTCCATGCTCACGCCGACGAAACCGTGCTTATCTCAACACGGACCTGCTTAGTCTTTTTATATACATTATATATTAAGCGTTAGGGGAAATTTTTATAAATGGGTCGGTGGACTTTATTATATATGAAAGGTTTATTTTAAATCTTATTATTTCAAAGTAATGTAGTTAGTTTTATATATTTGTAAAATCTATTGATTTAATTTTTATTATATCAAAAGTAATTTATTTTAGTCTTCAATATTTAAAAACATGTGTCGATTTCATTGTCGACACATGACAACTCTTGAGAGCTAAATAGGGATGGGGTTGAATTTTTCTATAAATATTGAATATTAAATGAGTCATTTTTAAAATAATAAGGACTTTTAATATATTTTTTTTCGAACATTGAAAACTAAATAAGTAACTCTTAAAACAATAACGATCATAACGACAAATTTTTATAAACAATGGAGATCACGCACTCGAGAAGAAAGATAAAAAGGAAGTAACATTTTTGAGAATGATTATATGGTATTTTGATTATTTATGATCCTTATATCTTTTATACCGAAAAATAAATAAATTCTTTTTTCTTTTATGATCCTAAAATTATATTTTATATGCATTGTGATCTTAATTATAAGCAACCCAATAAGACTTAGTTGATATTGCCAGCCATAAGGACAAATAAATCTAAATAGTGTCTAAGGTCAGTAAATTGAGCGGATAATAATTTATTGTAATCAACAATTTGAAACTTTTGGTATATATCTTTCTTTTTTTTTTTTTTTGCTAGAAAAGTAAGTATTTATATTAATATTTATAAAAATTACACTTATCAGAAGTTAACAACACGCGTCAACCGAGACAGAACACACTGCCTAAGCAGCCTAATATCGATACTCTAAGATCTACAAATACTTCTATTGATGGTGTTATTTCTAAACTTTCTCTTCGTATAAACCTTTGTTTTTACGTCAAAAAGCATGCTATCCCAAATGGCTTATTCATATCTAGCTTCATTCTTAAATAATCTACAATTCCTTTTCATCCGAACATGAAACAGAGTTGCTTCAAAATGCAGTTTAGTGAAAAAGGAACACAAGGAATTTGTTTTGCAGTTTTTGGAAATTCAAATAATAATCTGATCCCAGTTGGTAATCCAATGAGGGCCTCGGGCCATTTCTATACCTTTCGGCCTCTGTATCGTATAATGTTGCTGTCGGCATTGAAAAGAAAACCTCGGTCGATGTAACATTGGGCTGAGAATTTCTGTTGGATCTTAGGCCAAAGCAATAAATTCCACAAATATCAAACTAAATCCATTCTTTTTTTGCTAAAAAAGCAAGTAACTTCATTAATCCAAAAGAACCTGTACAAAAAAAGCAAAGGAGTCCAGAAAGAGGCTAGACCATGATGTCAATATCTTCATTCTAGACATTACAGATGGGTCTATTAATCATAGAGTTAGTAAATTTTGGAGCTATATAGAGTAAATGCTCTATATCAAAAGCGAAATTAACAAACAAATGCTCATCGCATACAATAGAAATACCATGAATTCTCTTATTCTTTTCTCTCCATATGTGGTAAAGAATAGCCTCAAACACTACTAGAAAATTGGTCTATAGCGAACAAAAATTTACTACCGATGAAAATCGGTCGCTAAATTTCATTTTTGCGACCGACAACACAATCGGTCTCTAAATATGTGGCCAAGAAATTAGCAACCGAAAATCGGTCGCTAAACCAACATTTTGGTCGCTAAATATGTAACTATATAGACAATTTTGCGACCGATAGGAAATTGGTCGCAAAATTGCATACCGGGACCAAATTTAGCTACCGATTTTCCTTGGTCGCAAAAAATAGCGACCGATTTGAAATCGGTAGCTAAATTTGAAATTTTAGAAAAGAATTTAATTAAATTCTTGAAGGAATTGTAGTTTAAAAATACAAATATTTTACACCCTATCGTTTAGCCTATATATAATTCATACTTGCTTTTTATATATACATATATCCATATTTATATTTACAAGATTATGTATTATACATACTACATACTACAAATCCAACTATATTATATTAGTTAATATCTCTATCAAAATTAATTTAGTTTGTTTTCTTTTAAGTCAAATTTGTTATCTAATTAATGAATAAATTTAATCATAGCATCTACTTACTAGTGAATTGATGGTTTTGTGTATAGTTATATCAGTGCATTTGACTTAATTATTTGACCTTAATTATACTGCATTTGATATACTTATTCTATTACACTTAATAACCATGCATATTTTAAGAAAGAAAATGCTTATCTTATTAGGATAGAAGAATTCTAATGTATACTAGAGATAGTAGGTATTTATTTGTATTATTGTTATAATAATATATAATAGATATTCAATTGTTATAGATGCACTATGATTTTAATGATTTTTATCCAATACATGATTGTAATTAAACAATAAAGACAAAAATGAATGAGGCTATTTTTCTCGTCTTATAAGATATAAGACATGTACTTTATGAAAACTCAAAACAAATTATACTTTTATTTTATAGGATAGATATAAAATAATTACTTTCATTTTAGTAACAATCTATAATTTAAGATAGATATAAAGTTCTCATAAGATTATTACTTTTTTTAGTAATAATCTATAATTTAAGATAGATATAAAAAATTTTATAAAATTATTTTAGAGAGTAGAGAGTAATTTAAAAGAAATAAACATTTAGTATGAATCAATACATAATTATAAAAAATTAACATTTAAACATGAATTAAATATAAAATAATAAAGATTAAAAAATTTATTTCATGTTATATGACTATGACTTATATCTAATATCTTTTGATTAAAAAAAAACACACACACACACACACATACATATCTGATACTATCTTCTTCTTCATCAAAGCCAAAGACACGATCTGTATCTTCTTCTTCGTCAAAGCCAAAGACACTAAAACATCAGATTCATCAGAGCAAAACATCATATTCATCGGCTAGCAAAGTCTCAAAATCAACTATCACACCCACCACGCCATTGGCTAGCATCAATGGCATACCCACCGCGCCATTAGATCTTAGCAATAACACCCACTATGCCATTAGATCTCAGAATCGGCACACCCATCGTGCCATCAGCACATCAGGTTTGCATAGTTTTAGAATTTCACAAAATTAAAGAATTATTTTCTGTAATAAATATTTCGGTTTTATTTTTTTAAGATGAAAAATCATTTCTGCAATATGATGGTTTCTCTGCAGTTTTGCATCTTTAAATGGTTTTCTTTTTGGCTCTTCTATTATTAACTTCTAATGTTCAAAAATATTAGGGAAGCTCTTGAAATTGATTTTGGATTTTCTATACTTTCTACATATTTACCATGATATTTTTACTTGTGATCACCCTTTGCTGCAAAATTTGTTCTTCACTTATTCAACGTTAATGTTGCTTAATTTCAATTTTTGTGTTGATTTTCTGCAAGATGGCAAATGTTTTTGTTGGGGGAAAAGGGAAAAAAAGCTATGGTCTTTTATAGAAATTATAAAATTATGTTTTATTGATGAGGTGTACACTTAATTGTATGATTTCACTTGTCAATGTAGTAGTAATTTCTCTAGAATTTGAGGGACGTACTTGAAAGGGATGAAAATTTGCATCAGATTCTGTTCAGTTTGTGACTTTGAGGCTCTTTTAGAAGATGCAAGTTGGAAATTAGAGGGATGCGATAATAATGTTTGTTTTGACTTTTCATAAGATGTTTATCGTAAGATGTTTTAGTTATATTTATAAGGAATAAGATAGAAATGCAATGCTTATATCTTATAAGCAAGAGAAATAGGGGATAGGTTTGGTAATTGAGTTGGTTGATAATTTAGAAGGCGTTTTACTAGAACTTGATAGGTTTGAATTGTCACGGCTAACCATCAAGATTCTATGGATTGTCTAGGTTATGAAATGTTATTTTAGGACTGAAAGAGAAAAAGAGTTTAGGAGACTACTCCGTTGTTTTCTTTAGTCACAGAAACTAGGCAGCCTTTCTATAGGAAACACTTCTGAATAATTATACTTGTGTAAACTAATATTGCAAGATGTCTAGTGGGATTTATAATCCTAGTTTAAGGGGATAAATTAATACATCTCAACAGGAAAGCATGATAGTGACTCTCATAATGATGATGGGACAGAGATGACTAATAAGGAATGTCGTGGTGCTACTTTGCCTCCTCTTCCAAATCCTGAGAATCGAGAAGAGTTACAAGTTAGAAATAGAGGGTTTGCATTTTAGTTGAACATTACAAGTTAATGAACTTATTACTCCTAACAAGTATAATTTATTTCATTACAGCCTTTACCCTTACAAAGGAGCAAAATGGGTTAGAACTTCATATCACATGATTAGAAGCCATTTTAAAGGTCCTTAGGTGTCATGGGATGTTGTTCCTGAAGATTATAAACAACTTATGTGGAAATGTTTTCTAGTAATATTGACTATAAATATTAACTATATTCTGATGTTTAGTTAACATCATAGCTAACAATTTCTTTTGTCTTGTAATATAAATAGCAATACTATAAGTTCGTAACACCTGAGGAGGAAAATGTTGCATACCCTATTTGGCGCCAACATTGTGGCAAAGGGATGAAAGGTTTGCTATATAATGCTAGAAAATTTGCCAGGAATGAATCTAAACAAGAAGATCCTCATGATGATTGGAAGAACTTTCCACCAAATTGGATTGAGAAACAAGATTGAGATAAACTTGTGGACTTGTGGTTGGAGGAGAAATGGATAGACAAACATGAAGTTGGTGAAGCAAACCGGATAAAAGGGATAATGGATGGCTCGTATTCCTTGCACACAAGTGGGTCTATAAATTTCGAAGAAGTGGATCAACGAGAGCTTTGCACTCACATGCGTATAAAATATATATTAGTTGTTATATATAAATATTTAATGTTGTATTTTCATATTTTTATATGTATTTTATAGGTTGCAAAAGATCCAAACTTTACAAAGATTGATTTGTTTAAGCACACACATAAGAAGAATAGAGGAGACGGTGATTGGATTAGTTCTAAAGCAAAAAGAGTCTCGGTAATGTATCTAGTTTTTGCTACATTAGGTTTATACTTTACTAATATAGGTTAGTCGTTTTTAACTAAATTGTGTTTGTTGACTCATTTTTTGTAGGAGCATTATGATAAGCTTTATAGTCAGAAAAGACAACAATGTGACGAGGGCGAAGAAAGTAGCATCAATCAGTCGGATAATCATTATGACCCTGAGATCTTTTATGAAGCAATTGGGGGTGTGAAAAAGGGTACAACATTTGGTCTGCCCATCAGCAACTTTGAAGGGATCTTTCCTCCTCTTAAACGACATGGGTCAGCATCTTTCTCTGTAGGTTACAATTCACTGTCCCAAGCAGAATTGAATGCTCGTCTTTCTGAACAAGAAGAAAAGTACAAATCACAAACACAACAAATGCAAGAAGACGTGGCACGGCAAATACAAGAAGAAGTTCAACAACAAATGCAATGCAAGGAATTGGAGTTGAAGCAAAAACTCCAACGTGAACGAGCTGCAATGATAGAGCAAATGAGATTAATGTTGGCGTCAGCGGATTGATTTCGCAGTTACCACCTTCAAATCCATCCTTTCCAAATATGTGATTGTGTTTGCTGTGGTAAAAAGACTAATTTATTATATGTTGATGAATACTATATAATTTGTAGTATATTTGGTTTAGACGTTTTTAAGGTTTAGTTTGGTAGACTATTTGGCATGTGCAAGTTCTATAACATGTTATTTATATTTATGTGAAAAAGATATGGATTGAAAAGATTTTTGTGTTTAAATGTATTTTGTTGGTTGATTGTGTTATGAATTTGTGGTGATAAGTATACAAGTTGGACGTCAAATTGTTAGCAGGTTTGTGTAGTTTAGGATTAACCTGGTTGTGATAGGCTGTAATATCAAAAAATTAGCGACCGACGTCATATTGGTCGCTAAAATAGAAAGCGCTAAATGTTAGCAACCATAATGTCGGTCCCTAAATTAGCGACCGCCTTATCGGTAGCTAATTTTAGCAACCGCATAGTCGGTAGCTAGGTAGCAAAATTGGTCACAAAATGTTTTGCGACTGATTTAGGAGTTGTGCATACTTAGCGATCGCCAATTTAGAGACCGATCTATCGGTCGCTAATTTCAGTTTAGCGACTGGCCATTTAGCGACCATCTATTTCAGTCGCAATATCAGTCGTTACCGCAATTTAGCGACCGATTTTTTAATTTAGTGACTGATTTAGGCAGTCGCAAAAGGTCTATTTTCTTGTAGTGAAAAAACAATTTTTTAGCTTTGGATGGTAGGGAGTGAGCCTTCAATTTGTAAGAAATCCAAGTGCAGACCTCATAACTGGAGCTCATCTAGGTACGGACCTTTTAATATATGCATTACCTTTTTCTCACAGCTTCCTAGATATCCCATAATCAAAATCCAAGTGCTCACAATTTGTAGCCTCAAAGACTCCTCGGACCCTCCCATGAAAACTTCACTCTTTTCTTTATTAAAGTGGAGACCAGAAAGAGTTTGGAAAAGATCAAGCCCTCTTTTCAGTAAGTCAAGTGCACAAAAATTAGCTTTAGAGAAATAGGACATCATTAGAGACACATACATGATTGAGTTGTATCCCTCTAGCACGTTGGGTGGAATTTGAAGTGTGAAGACCGATGCCCCCATTAAGAATACCAGTTTGAATATTCATATCGATAACAAATAAGTATGGGGATATTGGGTCCCCTTGTCTGAATTTTTTTTTTTTTTGTGATAAGAAAAATTTAGTTGGTAGGACTCGATTATCAGTACACTCGGTGAAACCCGACCACCAATTGACAAACTCTAACATAGCACATCTCTTATACAATGCACCAGGTAAGTCGAGGACACTCAACCTAAAACAGTGGACTAGATTCGAATTTGGGTCATAATCAGTTTCCGTCTCAAATTCTTACCGTTCAGACATCTCTAAGGGACCTTGTCTGAGCCTCCTAAATGTACTAAAAAAACCATGGAAACCCGCCATTGATGATAATATAATCCTTTGCCATACTAGTACAAAGGGAAATTCATTTGATGAATTTTCTAAAATTAAATTTTATAAAATATATTTATATTTTATTTTACATAAATTATAAAGAGTAATCATTATTAACAATAAATATAAAAAAATATTCAAATATCCGTGTAGGGCATGGGAATTACACAAGTTACGAAAATAAATAGAAATCTTATCCTGAACGTGGTTTTCTCCGGCCCCACCTCCGTGACGGCTATATATATATATATATATATATGCATGGCTTCAAAATGCTCTCTTTCTCTGCATGCAGCTTCAAAATTCATAACAAGCCATTGAAATTTTCTTCTTCATTTTGTTTTTTAATTTGTTTTCTTTATTCATCAACGCGTCCTCATACCAATGCCTTCATGGACTTGACCGTACTGAAACCAAACCTCCTGAGCAATATTCTGGTGCGGGTCGTCTCCTTCGTCGTTCTCGTGTTCCTCGCTCGCTTCGCTTACGTCATCACCGTCAAAGACAAGCCTTGCGTCTCCACCAACTTCTGTTTCTTCTCCGCCGCCACCACCACCACCACCACCTTCTCCTCCGCCGTCCTCCGCCGCTACTACGCTTCCGTCTTCCAAGACCTCATCGCCGAGGGCTACCTCTCACCCGACTCCAAGTCCCTCTGCATCGAGACCCTGACCGGTGAAGAAGTCGCGGCGTTGCAAAACATCGGGGTTTCTAATTCCATCGGGATCTCCAAGAAACGATCGGCGCCGTTGATCCGTTACGGAGTACCGCATCACCAGCCGTTCGCGGACAACACCTTCGATTTCGAGTTCTCCTCAAGTTTAGACCGGGCGGATAAACCTGTCGAATTCGCCTCCGAGGCTTGCCGGACGGTCAAACCGGGCGGCTTCATCGTGGTACACACATTCACGAAAGATACGTACAGTCTCAATTCTTTGATTCAATTATTCAATTCTTGTACATTGTCAACATCACGCGAAATCGACGGCTTAGATTCGTCATCGCCGTCTATTCGCGAAATAATCTTCAAAAAAGAGAATGAAATCAACCACATTGCAGATGGAGAACAACAATTAGATGATAATTCAGTAAATAAATGCTCTGTTCCGGGGTTTAAGCGTAAATTAATTGCGAATGCAGAGCCTTTAATTGTAGATGAGCCATTGAAGCCTTGGATCACATTGAAAAGGAACATAAAGAATGTGAAATATTTGTCATCATTGGTTGATATAAGCTTTAAGAATAGGTACGTGTATGTAGATGTTGGAGCTAGAAGCTATGGTTCAAGTATAGGGAGTTGGTTTAAGAAACAGTATCCAAAACAGAACAAAACTTTTGAAGTTTATGCTATTGAGGCTGATAAGGCCTTTCATGATGAGTATAGGTCGAAAAAGAAGGTCAACCTTTTGCCATATGCAGCTTGGGTGAAGAATGAGACGTTGTTCTTTGAGATAACTAGACATCCGAGTAGGAAGAATGAGGAGAGAGGTAGAGGGATGGGTAGGATTCAAGGTGTGCATTCATCGATTAACTTTGTGGGGGACTTGGATAAGATTCAGGGGTTTGATTTCGCGGTCTGGTTGAAAAGCATGTTTGTGGAGCAGGATTATGTGGTGGTGAAGATGGATGTTGAGGGAACCGAGTTTCATTTGATACCGAGGTTGATTGAGACCGGAGCTATTTGTTTGATCGATGAGATGTTTCTTGAATGCCATTACAATAGATGGCAAAGGTGTTGCCCCGGTCAGAGGAGTCCCAAGTATCAAAAGACATATCCTCAATGCTTGGAATTGTTTTCATCTCTCAGGGAGATTGGTGTTCTTGTGCATCAGTGGTGGTGACCAGTAATTGTAAATTTTGCTTTCATCCTTGACATTTTGAAATTCTTTCTTGTAAAGATTTTGTTTTCTTTCTCCTGATTCTTTGTAACTGTTGTACACAAAGAAAATACAATCCATAATTTTTCCTCTGTTTTTCCATTGCACTTTCTGTTATTTTTAGGTAAGCTGGTGTATGGAATTAATGTGAGACCATTCTAGTATTTTGATAGTTCATGTTATCTATTCCTAGTTGACATATGCTTAATGAAAGCTAATATTTATTCTCTTTCTGTTTCACACTTGGGAACTCCTGTTTAAATGTTTGCACAGCCAATTGCACTATTCATACTAATTCGAAATTGGTAGTTATGCCTGTAATTTGCTAAGAAAATTCTGTCACCATAACTAAGCCACTCCATGTATACAGGAAAAATCTCTTGTTTACATGAGACTCTACATGCAACTTATTGTTTTTTTTTTCTTGCAAATTAGGAGGATTATTGGCAAGGGGAACAGGGAGTTTTCTTTTAGAGTTATTCGGTTGTTTAATCATTTCCAAAATTTATGTACGTTTGCCTATTATTTAATGCAGATCTATAGCTGTTAGGTTGAAGTGCATAATTTGATCTTGAACTTGCATGACGATTCTTTCTAATTGGATACATCTTAATGGCTAGTTATCTCTTCACCTTTTCTTCCCTAAAGCTTTTGTATGATGTTTATTGAAGTTTCAACCATTTATATATATTTTTGATCTACTAGAACTTTAGGCTTGCAATAATACTTATACTTGTCTACGTATAACTTTTATTGCATTAGTATTTATACTTGTCTACATATAACTATTACTTGTTTGTCCACGTTAGTCGCTGTGTACCAGAAATTTTTAGAGAGAAATGACAAGCAAAATTATGAACGAAAATTATATTAGCTAATTATACCATCACTTGAAGTAGAGAAAGACTTGGCAACACACATTGTTTAGGTTGAACACATCAAGTACTAAGTCGTGACTTCTTTTCCTTTCTCATTTCCCTCCTGTTTGTGATGGTTAGGAAAGTATATATGGAGCTTAATGGCACTTTAATTGTGTAATCCTAATACATCTTTGTGAAATGACTGAGTGAAGGATGTTCTCTCGTCTGGACAAGGTAATGATCTTTTATGACATTAATCATTATCTAGAGATGTTTTCCCAATCATTTAGTACTTTGCAAATTGTGCCGATTTATGAAACTAAAGATAAGTCTTCAGGGTTGGTGTTTCACTTCTTTACAGATGCAGCACATTAAGAACTTTGCAAGTATGAAGTTCAGGTATTAATTTAATTTAAGCTATACAATGGTATTTCTGAATTTTATTGTCTTTCCTTTGGCCTGGGGGATTGGGAGGAGAGGGGAAGGAGACACTGCGAGAGGTCCTTCAGTGCAAGAAAGGATGGAGAAAAAAAAATCAGCATGTAAAAGGAAAAGATTATGTGATAGAATAGGATGATGCATTAGTTGGGGTCAAATGATTGTTGTTTGCTTTCTTTGGCGAGCTCAAAATGTTAACTCAGATTGGGCAACTGGCCTCTTTTTTGTCCACTATTTGTGATGTCTGCTGCCGGTCTATTATGTCTATATATAAATTTTGTAGCAGCGTTAGTTCCGGAAAAATCTTCGAGGGTTTATTATAGGGTCTCTTTTTGAGTTACCTATAGATTATAGTTATCATGTTTCGGTTCCATCTTGATGCTTTATGGATAATCAGACCTATGCTAGATGTTTGAAAGAGATTTATGTGTTTTGAGTTCATGATGTGGGTTTACAGGTGACTCTATTGGCATTGCTGCCAGACCTTTTTTTGGAGATGCCTTCGCTCTCTGCACTATTCATGCCAATCTTCTTCATTATGTGGATTACTTTATTTGGAAACTCAAAAAAGGCTTTATTGAACTAGCTTTCTTAAGTCGCTTCAAGAAATCTCAGGTAAGCCAAATACTCTTTTGCATCATCTATATTAGAGCTAGTTTTGAAAAAAAAAGAATTCCATATTTGAGTTGCAGAACTCATAGAGACATGTACTGGGTTTTATGTTTGGATTCTTGACCAAAGGTTCTTGATGCAGGTCTTGACCGGAGAATGCTGTGCGATTTGCTCTAACCATGTGCAACAATGCCATAGTGATATTTGCGCTGTCGCCCTAGAAAGGAGAACAATTCTCATTATTCTGTCAATCCACAAGCAATGGACCTCTAAAGAAAGAGTGGAGACAACTTGTGCTTATAGGCATCTAGACAAAGATGTACTTGAGAAGGCTCCTTACTCACTTGGAATCTTGAATGGTCATCAACACCTGGAGAAATCTCGATATGCAATACTGACTGTTATAGCGGTGAATTTTGTTTATCATTTCATTGTAAGTGCATGAATAGTTCACCATCGTTGAATCTATTACATAACGGTCTCTTATCATAATCCGAGAAGAGCTAATTTATAGCTTGTTTGTTGACATCTTAACTTTTGTGATTTTCTCCTATCAGTGTCGAAGATGTGTACCATCAATAGGTATGTTCACACTTCATGAAAGAGTTCAAGAAGTTAAATTAAGATGGGGGTGAAAAAGAGTTAAGAGTTTTCAGATTGTACTTCCAAGTTTTATTCCTCTTCTTACTATAGACTATATTTTGCCTGAATAACATATACATAGAGATTGGAACTAGATTTGGATCTCCTCATACCCTACGACATTATGAGAATATTTATCGGTAATGAACTGCTTAAATTATTTTTATCCTAATTGTATCAATTTTTTTGGTCAAATCATAACTATATTATTAACTCATCACTGAGTCTCTTTTATAATGAGATAGTATCGTATGATAACACATAGTTAGAAAGTAGAATATAATATATAAATGTCAATAGTTTGTGAAAGCTGGTAGTTAGGTGTGGTAGTTATTTATTAGTGTGTAAAGCTGTTATGTGTGTAGGTGGCACATGCTCCACATCTATAAATAGTCTTAGTATGTAATCATTCAGTAATATAATGAAAATCATGATTTGTAAGATATTCTCTCTCAACTTCTCCATGGTAATCAGAACAGGACGATATTGGACTTTTTTTTTTTAGGAAGCTTTCATGGCAGCTCCATCAAATCACCTTCAAGTTTGCTGCAATAACAACAATCACTGTGCCAAATAGCTTCTTTTAAAATAGCTTCTCTCAACTCAATGATTAATTCACTTTTTCTCTCTTTGATTAGTTTTTCTCTCTCTTCGAACAAGTTTCTCTCTCTTCGAAAGTTTTCTTATCTCACAAGACCGCCATTAACAAAGCTTCAAAACAGCTTGCAAGCCTCACAATTCAACTCGCATAGCCTCCTCTAAGCTTTGATTCTCTTCTCCTGCTATTTTTTCATCTTTTTCAAAAATCCTAAATTCACAAAATTAGGGTTTTCTGTGAGAAATTTCTTCAATATTCCTTGTTTCCTGTTTCTCAAATTCTTTTTGCTATTGATAATTGTTGTTTCTGAACCTCGATTAACTTCTTCATGGCTGAAAATTTTGATTTACCACCTGGACTCAAACATCTTCTTCAAAATTATTCAGCTCTTACTCCTATAAAGCTGATTATATCATATGGAAAGACAAATGGTCTTTCACAACTCTTGGTTAATGTTATTGGTAAAAAGCCTTGTCCACCAAAGTGCATAATTGACCAAATGGCTCTAAGCTAGAAAATCCAGAATACACTACCTGGTATGCTATTGATGAGCATCTCAGGCCCTGTCTACTTGCCACCCTCTCATTTGTTGTCTATCCTTAGGTATATCATCTTACTACTACAACTGCCATTTGGCATACTTTGGCTACTATGTACACATCTTTGAGTAGAGCTTATGTCCAGCACCTTAAATTGCAGCTTCACAATCTTACAAAGGGCAATCTCTCAATGCATGCTTATCTGGATCATGCCAAATCACTCTATGATCAGCTTGCTTCTGCAGCAGTGAAGACTCCGGATGATGATTTGACCTATTACATTCTTAAAGGTCTTCTATCACAATATGATTCCATTAGATCCTCTCTCAGTGTGTGGGCTGTCCTTGTTACTATGGCAGAGTTAACTAATATTCTTGTTGCTGAGGAACTACACCTTCAAGCTTCTTCCAATCTGAACATTTTTGCTTCTCCTGAAGTTCACATTGCCTTAAACACAACCACTTCTACTCAAGCAAATGTCTCTTTTAAAGGTAGAGGTGATAGGCTTTTTCAGAAGAGGAAGACATGGTAGAAGGGGCCAATAGTTAATTAGAAGAGGCAACTCCTTAGGCATCCTAGGTCCTCCTCTTTCCACTACAGCCTCTGCCCCACAACAGTTCTACTTTTATGGCACTAATAGTGGCATCAAACTTTACCGCCAGATTTATGACAAGCCTAATCACTGTGCTTTGGAATGTTGGCATAGGCTAGATACTTAGAATTACTACAAGGAGAAACCACAACCTCAAGCTATGACCGCTCAAGTTGGACATTCTCCACAACAGGCTGAATAGGTGCTAGATAGTGGAGCCAATACTTATGTGACTTCAGGTATGCCTTCTTTTCACTCAACACAGCCTTATAATGGCCATGCCACTATCACTGTTGGCAATGGACAAACTCTGCCAATCACCACATTGGTAATGCAACTCTTAACACTCTTTCCTGCTTTTTTCATTTATCTAATCTATTGCATGTGCCTAAAATTTCTTCTAATTTACTCTTAGTGCATCAACTAATAAAGGACAACAATTGTACTTTGATTTTTAATGCAAAAGAAGTCACAATCTTGGACAATACTGCACATCAGGTCCTGCTTCAAGCCCCATGTAAGTAAGGACTATACTCTCACTACTGCAGTCTCACAATCCTTTGCAAAACCCACTTTGTACAAGTGTTTTTCCTTTCTTACTACTTCAGACACAGCTTAGCTATGGCATGCCAGGCTTGGCCATTCATCCAACTCTATTGTTTCTCAAGTGACATCTCAGTTAGGCATCAATGTAACTAGAATAAAAGAACACTGTTCTGCCTGTGCTACTTTTAAAGCTCACAGGCTTCCTTTTCCTGTATCTCATAGCATTTCTAAAGCTCCTTTTGACTTGATCCATATTGATGTATGGGGCCCTGCAGTATCTAACTATTACTAAGCTTGACTTACAATTTGGAGTCAACACTTTATGTCAGAAAATGCACTCTCTCGGATAGATAGATTTTGCTAGTCTTAAAAGGTGTTTAAGATATGTCTAAGGCACAATCTGGCAAGATATTCAGTTTATTGTTGGGGATTTCAACCTATATGGTTACGTGGATTCAGATTGGGCCTTAAATCCTATTGACAAGAAGTCCACATCAGGGTTTTTAATATTTTTAGGGCCTAATCTTATCTCCTGGACGTCTAAGAAGTAGCACATAGCGGCTAGAAGCTCTACTAAGGCAAAATATAAGGCTATGGCCCTTACGGCAACTAAAATAAAATGGCTCTCTTATTTGCTGCAAGACTTAAGGATTCAGTTTTCCACTCTAATGCTTTATTGTGACAATCAATCAACTATGGCCCTAGTAGCTAATCCCATTTTCCATGCCAAAACAAAGCATATCGAGATTGATTATCATTTTCTCAGAGATCACGTGGTCAATCAATTTCTCAGTCTTGTCTATGTTTATACTCAAGAACAAGTAGCAGACTTGTTCACTAAAGCCTTACTAGTAGCAAAGTTCAACTACCTTAAGGACAAACTGCCTTTGGCTATCACCTAAGCTCAGTTTGAGGGGGGCTGATAACACATACAGTTAGAAAGTAGAATATAATATATAAATGTTAATAGTTAGTGACAGCTGGCAGTTAAGTGTGATAGTTATCTATTAGTGTGTAAATCTATTATGTGTGTATGTGGCACATGCTCCACATCTATAAATAGTCTCAGTATGTAATCATTCAGTAATATAATGAAAATCATGATTTGCAAGATATTTTCTCTCTCTCTCTCTCTCTCTATACTTCTTCACTCTAAAATTAAACTACTTCGATATGAAGCAAAGCAAGACTATTGGAAGATTTGGTTTGCAATGACTTGATTGGTTGGTTTTGGTTAGCACATGAAATCTAATGAAAGAAAGAAATTGATTGGACAAAGTTTGCAACTCTGATGAATACATGACTGCATGTGAAGATTTGTGAAAACAACAATCTTATTGGTTGATAAATTTGGCATAAACATGATGATCATATGGTGCATGAATACCTAAAGAATTATGATAAGGAATTTCATTAGATGGCTTGACAGCATAATATGCAAAGTCACATGGAGTATCAAGCTTAACTATGAAGAATTCTTGGAAATTTTGCCTATAAATACTTGCATAAGGCCGAAGTTTCGCATTCTATTCCATTCTCATTTTGTACAAAAATTGTGAGAGAAATTATTTAGTTTCTTATAGTTTCTTTTTTTCTTGTTGTCGTGAGGTTTTAAGTAGGAATTAGTTTCTTCTATTATAAGAGAGATTATTATGATTCTTTTCTTCTATTATAAGAGAGATTATTATGATTGTTCTCTTCTTATTTTAAAGAGAAGTATTGTATAATTCTAACATGATAGTAAATCCCTCGTTATTTTCCCGTGGTTTTTACCTCAATTAATTTGGGGGTTTTCCACGTAAAAATATTTGAGTCTCAATTTTCTATTTTTCTTATATCTATTTTAGTTGCAGGATATTGCTTCAATAATATTTCCGCTACACCCTAACCCAACAAGTGGTATCAGAGTCACGGGTTGAGGGTATTATTCTCTGTTACTATTCACTTATTACTATATACAATTACGGGTCGTCTTTATACATACGGTATTGTAACGTATAGAGTACTCTTCATAGTGAAATAGTGGGAGATAGTAAACATTAAGAAGCAAATCATCGTTATCATTATGGTGGCAAAATTTGAAATAAAGAAGTTCAATGGGAGTAATTTCTCCTTATGGAAATTGAAGATAAAGGGCGGAAGGATAATTGCCTAGCGGTAAATGGAGATAGACTAGCGAAGGTGGCTGACGACAAGTGGAAAGAAATGGATGATGCAACGATGACCAATTTGCATCTGGCATTAACAGATTCTGTGCTGTCGAGTGTTGAGGAGAAAAAATCAGCAAAAGAAATTTGGAATACGCTGATTAAATTGTATGAGGTCAAGTCTCTTCATAATAAAATCTTCTTGAAAAGAAGACTTTATACTCTCTGAATAGGTGAGTCCACACCGGTAACGGAGCATATCAGTACCTTAAATACCCTATTTTCTCAACTCACTTCAGTGGGTTATTTAATAACAAAACTTGAACGTGCGGAGGTTTTACTTCAAAGTCTACCTGATTCGTACGATCAACGTAATATCAACTATACCAACAATGTTCTATCCGACTACATCATCTTTGACGATCTTATAGCTGTTGTTCTAGAAGAAAAGTCTAGATGAAAAAATGAGGATGACAGAGCTGAAAGTTCAAAACATCCAGAGGCATTATCGTTGGTGAGAGGAAGATCAACAGAACATGGTTCAAGTGGAAGCCACAACCATGGCAAATCAAAGTCAAGAAATAAGAAAAACATCAAGTGCTACAACTATGGCAAGAAAAGGCATATTAAGAAGGAATACTGGTGGAACAAGTCAACTCCCAAGGTAACAAATTCTCAGGGATGTGTTGCTAGTATTTCTGGTGATGAAGATATTCTAGTTAACGAAGCAACAACTTTTTAGAAGGTAGAAAGGAGCTCACTAATGTTTAGATAATGGACTCAAGAGTAACATGGCACATGACTTCTCATTGAGAATGGTTCCATATTTATGAACCAGTCTCTCGAGAATCTGTGTACATGGGTAATGATCATGCCTTGAAGACTGTTGGTATTGGTACCATCAAGATAAAGATGCATGATGGTACTGTTCGTGCTATTAAAGGAGTAAGGCACGTGAAGGGCTTGAAGAAGAATTTGTTGTCTCTTAGACAATTGGATAACCTTGGTTGTAAAACCCATATCGAGAATGGAGTCACAAAGGTCATGAAAGATGCGTTTGTGGTGATCAAGGCAGAAAAGATTACAATAAATCTATACATGCTGTTGGGAGATACATTGCAAAAGGCTAACATATCAGTTGCATCAATATGCCAAGAAGAATCAACGATAACATGGCACCGCAGACTTGGCACATGTCGGAACGAGGTCTGAAGATTCTCTTAGAGCATAATCTCATACCTGGGCTCAAGTCGTTAAATTTACCTTTTTGTGGGCACTGCATAACCAGCAAGTAACATAGATTATCATTTGGGAGATCTACTACTAGAAGTAAACATATTCTAGACTTAATTCACTAAGACGTATAGGAGCCACCGGCTTTATCCCTAGGGGGATCAAAGTATCTTGTATCATTTATTGATAATTACTCTAGGAGATTATGAGTGTATCCAATCAAGAACGAGTCAGATGTGTTTCCAATATTCAAAGAGTTCAAAGCATGGGTGGAACTTGAAACAGGGAAGCGGATCAAGTGTTTAAGGATAGACAATGGAGAAGAATACATTGACGGGAACTTTATAACATTTTGCACACAAGAGGGTATTCAATGGTAGTTTACTGTCCTACATATCTCTCAGAAAAATGGAATTACAGAGTGGATGAACAAAACTCTCCTTGAAATAATTAGAGCTTTGTTGAAAACTGCAGATCTGAACAAGTCGTTCTAGGTAGAAGCAGCTGAAACTGCTTGTTACTTGATAAACCGGTCACAATCAACAGCTATTAGGTTGAAAACACCAATGCAAAAATGGACCGGTAAGCTTGCAGATTATTCTTCGTTCCATATTTTTGGATGTCCAACATATGTAATGTATCGTTCCTAAGAAAGATCGAAACTAGATCTAAAATCCAGAAAATACATATTCTTGGGATATGCTGATGGTGTTAAGAGGTATTGCTTGTGGGATCCCACTGACCACAAAATAATCATTAGTAGAGACGTGATCTTTGCAGAGGACAAACTATAAAGTGAAGAAGATGACAGCACTTCAAAAGAAACTACAGTAGTACAAGTAAAGGATAAACTAGAAAAAGGAGATACTTCTTCTGAACTAGTACCAGAGCATGAGGAATAAGAACAAAATAAAGTAGAGGTTCCAGAACTTCGGCGTTTATCATGTCAAATAACACAACCAGCATGGCATTCAGATTATAAATTATGACAAGTAATGTTGCGTATTGTCTTTTAATGAAGGATAGAGAACCATTAACCTTTCACGAGCCTATTAGTATCCCTGATGTTGCACTGTGGATGACAGTAATGTAGGAAGAAATTAAAGCCTTGCACAAAAACAAAATGTAGGAGCTTGTTCCATTACCACCAGGAAGGAAAGCTATCAGCAACAAATGGGTTTTCAAAATTAAATGAGATAACAACAACCAAGTGGAACGATATCGTGCAAGATTGGTAGTGAAAGGATTTGCTCAGAAAGAAGGTGTTGATTTCAATGAGATATTCTCTCCTGTGGTGAGACTTACAACTATTGAAGTAGTTTTGGCTATGTGTGTTGTGTTCGATTTACATCTAAAGTAGTTCGACGTAAAGACGTCTTTTTTTCATGGAGAACTTGCCAGAAGGCTTTGCAGAGAAAGGAAAAGAAAACTTGGTTTGCAAGTTACCCAAATCTCTGTATGGTTTAAAGCAAGCGCCAAAGTGTTGGTACAAGAGATTTGATTCCTTCATTATTAGCTTTGGGTACAATAGACACAACTTAGACCATTGTATATATTACAAGAGGTTTGGAAATAACGATTTCATTATTTTACCGTTGTACGTGCAACATGCTGGTAGCAAGCCCTAACAAAGATCATGTTCAAGAATTGAAGGCACAGTTGGCTAGGGAGTTCGATATGAAGGATTTGGGACCAACAAACAAGATTTTAGGGATGTAGATTCACTGAGACAGAAAAGTCAGGAAAGTATAGATTTCTTAGAAAAACTATTTGAAGAAAATCTTGCATCGCTTCAACATACAAGATTGTAAGGAAATCTCAAAATCGTTTCCTGTCAATTACAAATTATCCTCAAATATGTGCCCTAGCAACAAAGCAGAGAAGATAGAGATGTCTCGAGTACCGTATGCATCAGCAGTAGGGAGTCCCATGTTCGCTATGATATGTACGAGACCAGATATTTCTCAAGCAATTGGGACGGTTAGTCGTTTCATGGTGGATCCTGGTAGAGAGCACTGGAATACTGTTAAAAGAACCCTAAGATACATCAAACAGACCTTAGATGTTGCATTATGTTATGGAGAATCAGAATTTACTCTCAAGGGCTATGTCGATTCAGATTTTGCAGGTGATTCTAACAAACGAAAATGCACTACAGGCTATATGTTTACACTTGCAGGAGGAGCGATGAGCTAGGCATCAAAGTTACAAATTGTTATAACACCTTCAACAACATAGGCCAAGTACATGGCAGCTATACATGCTTGTAAAGAAGCAGTTTGGATTTAGAGATTAATGGAGGAACTCGGACACAAACAAGAGAAGATTCCCTTATATTGTGATAGTCTAAGTGCCTTGCACATTGCAAGGAATCCAACTTTTCATTCAAGTACAAAGCACATAGATGTACAGTATCACTTTGTTCGTGAAGTTGTAGAGAAAGGAAGTGTGCATGTCAGAAGGTTCACACAGATGAGAACCTAGCAGATGTCATGACAAAGCCAATCAATGTTAACAAGTTTGAATGGAGTAGATCCTCATGTGGCCTAGTAAAGACGTAAGCAACATGAAAATGACAAGTATGGAGAGATTCGGACGAATCCCCAAAGCAGTTTAAGTGAGAGAATGTAAAATTAAACTACTTTGATGTGAAGCAAAGCAATACTATTAGAAGATTTAGTTTGCAATGACTTGATTGGTTGGTTTTGGTTAGCACATGAAATCTAATGAAAGAAAGAAATTAATTGGACCAAAGTTTGCAAGGCTGATGAACGCGTGGCTGCATGTGAAGATTTGTGATAAGAGCAATCTTATTGGTTGATAAATTTGGCATAAACGTGATGATCATATGGCGCATGAATACTTGAAGAATTGTGATAAGGAATTTCATTGGATGGCTTGACGGCATAATTTGCAAATTCACATGGAGTATCAAGCTTAACTATGAAGAATTCTTGGAAATTTTGCCTATAAATACTTGCATGAGGTCGAAGCTTTGCATTCTATTCCATTCTCATTTTGTACAAAAATTGTGAGAGAAATTATTTAGTTTCTGATAGCTTCTTTTTTTTCTTGTTGTTGTGAGGTTTTGAGTAGGAATTAGTTTCTCCTATTATAAAAAAATTATTATGATTGTTCTATTCTTATTTTAGAGAGAAATATTATATAATTCTTACATTATAGTGAATCCTCCGTTATCTGCCCGTGATTTTTACCTCAATTTATTTGAGATTTTCTACATAAAAATATTTGTGTCTCAATTTTCTACTTTTTTTATTTCTATTTTAGTTGCGGGATATTGCTTCAATAATATTTTCGCTGCGTCCTAACCCTTGCGGGATATTGCTTCAATAATATTTTTTCTACGTCCTAACCCAACAGTTACAAGGGGATCTAAGAGCATAGGAAAAGTTTACGATGCAAACAATTACTGTGCACCTTAATAGGACTGTCAACCTCTTTGGGAGTGACATACACGCGCGCGAAGCAACAAAGGGAAAAAAAGATGATGCTTCATTAAAAAAAAAAGAGTAAATAAATTTGAACGTGATCTGCTCCCTCCAAAATTCCAATGGTGTTTCGTAAATGAATGTGATATGCTCCCTTCAATGGCGTGCAGCAGCAAAAGGAAAAAGCATGTCATGCTTCATGGAAAAGATGAAGAAAGAAGAAGATGATGCCTAGCGTTACTAGTTGAGATTTCAAGTCATGAATATCCATAGAAATGGTTGTGAATATGTTGTGAATGAGTTGTGAATATAAAATACACAAGTTGTAAACACGTACGTTATTTATAAATTTTGAACAATGAGCAGTTCACAACTTCTAAGATTTATTAATATATGTTTGGTAGCGAACATATATTATAAAAATTGTGAATAAATAAATTTTATAAATGTATAATATAAAATTTATAAATAATTAAAAATTATGAACATATATAATAAAAATTGTGAACATATAAAATGAAACTGTGAACACACATTGTTCACGAGCACACACTATTCATGTGCAGTGTAGTCCTAATTGGGTGCCCGGTATAAGCTCCCAAGTGCATTAGAACGTCAGTGCAGAACTAGTATGTATAAAAAGTTTCTGGCCTCCACATGTTAGAAACAAATTTGAGCATTTTGCTAGTGCATAAAAATCTTTAGTTCCTCGAGCAATATATTCTATTGGGTTGCATTGGGATGCAAGTATTCGAGTTATTTATGGTGTTAAACTCATAGCTCCTACACAGGGGGGTCTAGAATTTTTGTTCACGAGTGTCAAACACATAATTTATTTAATACTTATATACGAAAAAGAAAATCTATTTAATGGGGTTAAATTAATTTTTTAGACTAAAAATAGTTTTTCGAAATCTAAATATTCTTTTCTAAAAAATTTTGGAATGAGTTCGTGTACATGCATGCATAAGCCCTTCCCGGTTGAAACTTGAACATTTTGAATGCTAAAAGGTATGTGAAAATGACAAAAAAGAATATCAATGGAAGCAAAAGCTTATGCCAGATGGTACATAAAAAGTAGTCTATGGACTATTAATTTTATTGCATTTTAATCTCTTTAATAAGTGGGATGCGGTTAATTTTTTAAATAATTTTCATTATATTTTTAACGATAAACGTACGAACTAGTCGACTAGTAATATTGTCAAGTACCCTACTAACATTAAAAACTTAATATTACGAGGGATTAGTTAGTAATAGTAACGAATTAGGAACATAATTTACGAAGAGAGTTTTAAGGTAGCTATGTCCACCTATCATTTTTGGTAGGTTTACTATAGACCTTTGTTTTCCCCAACCTTATGCAACCATTTCTTTTCTTGTTCTATCATGCAACCATTTTTCCCCCACCTTTTGTCCGTGTATTGCTCTCCTCTTCTCCCTTCTATCTTGGTGAAGTTTTCTTTAAGCCATTGTCTCTTCTCATGCTCTTTTTCTTTTTTTCTTTCTTTTTTTTCTTTTTTGTTCCATTCAGCTTGATACATCATCTGAGATTTTCAACAAAAAACTTAAAAGACCAATGGAAGTGAGAAAAGTATCTTCTGCCATGGGAATGGTGGAAGGAAATCTTCGTGAAGAAACCCTGGTGTGCCAATTCCCTCATATGACCAACTCACAAGGGTCTATGTGGTTCGGGCGTGATTTGTTTGCGTATGGCTTTCCAGTTTTCTTGGCGCAGCTTATTGTTGTTTTCTTTCTCACGAGAGCCATTTATTTCCTTCTCAGACCTTTTAAACAAACTATGCTCAGTGCACAACTTCTTGTAAGCTCCTTATTTCTATAGGCGTTTCCATTTGGATTAGTGAATTTGCTTTTTTGATTCAATTTTGATTCGGATTTGAAAGACCATCATTTATGTTTCAAAACCATTCATGTCATAGACGATTATATATGTTCTAGGAGGTTCGGATTTATGGCCCGTCATTTACAAATATTGTATGACCCTTAATTAGACTAACTTGGAACATGCATTGAGACACGTCGCTGCATCATGGAATTATAGTCTTGGGGTGGAACAAATGTCATCCTACTTATTCGTGATTCAAGATTATTTTTTCTTCTCCTGCTTATGTTAATTAGAGAATTGATTGTTGTGTGCTAAAAGATTCATAAGCATTGCTCGCAATCAACAATGTCTTGGCATAACATGGATATGGTTAACCATGTCGCTGCAACAGACCATGAGAATAGAGTCAAGTGTTTTTTCCATGTCAAATATTTAGTAATATCTTCAATTGTGTGATTAATTGGGTTTAAACAGGCGGGCATGATAATGGGGCAATCTTTTATGGGGCGCGACAGGGCATATGCGGACAAGTTGTTTCCACCAGGAGGCAGATTGACACTGGAAACAATTGCGGATGTTGGGTTGACGTTTCATCTGTTTGTATTAGGAGTGCGCATTGATGCAACCATGCTGAAGAAGGTGAGGACAAATGTTGCTCTGATTGGTATATCGTGTTTCATGGTGCCATACGCTGTTGGGGGATTGGCTGTCTTCATCCTACCTCGCCTTGTGGTTATAGACGAGACATTACAAACATACATGCCTTATGTTTCTGCAATGAATTCAATAACTTCATTTCCTGTTATCAGTAGTCTCCTGATGGATCTTAACATTCTGAATTCAGAGGTCGGACGAATGGCTACTTGGGTGTCAATGTGCTGTGATATGTGTAGCTATGTCTTGATCACGCTGACGACTAGTGTAGGCATAGCCGTGCGCACATCACAAAAGGGCCCATTGCTGTTGATTTTGTGGACTGTTGGATTCCTACTTGTGGTTATTTATGGGCTTCGTCCTCTGGTGGTTCATATAGGGAAATGCATACCTCCAGGACACGCTATGAAGGAGATACAGTTTTTAAGCATCATTGTTATAGTCTTGCTATGTGGTCTGTGTGCAGAAATTGTTGGCCAACCTGCTGGCCTTGGTACATTCATTTTAGGCATAGCCATACCAGATGGACCGCCCTTAGGATCAGGCTTGGTACAGAAGATTGAAGCGCTATCCACCGGCTTGCTTGTTCCGGCCAAGTTTGCTATAACTGGTATGAGCATAGACATTTTCTCGATTAAAGGTAATGTTCAAGCAATTATCCTTGAGTTGATCATCCTCTTGGGTTACTTGGCAAAATTCGCCGGCACTGTAATTCCAGCCCTTCTTTTTAAAGTGCCATTCTGGGAAGCTGTTATTCTTTCTTTGATCATGTGTTGCAAAGGTCTTGTCGAGGCTTCTGTATACATCCTTATGAAGGAAAATGGGGTATATCATCTCTCTAGTTTTTCTTGCTTCTTTTTTTTTTTGGCCCCCCTTCCCCTTTTCTCCTCTGTAGACAATGTAATCTATCTCTTATTTGGCAATGCACAGACAATAAACAGTGAAGGATATACGCTCCTCTTGATCACGATGATGATAGCAACGGGTATTGCGAAGCCTCTGGTATGGTATCTCTATGATCCATCAGCAAGGTACTTTGGGTACCGGACCAGTAGTATTATGTTCTCAGATCCGGATGATGAGCTCAGGATGTTGATATGCATACACAAAGAAGACAATGCCCCAACCATAATAAATCTTCTTGAAGCCTCACATCCCATGGCAAACAGACCTTTATCTATTTCTGTGCTACATCTTGTAGAGCTTCAGGGCAGCGCGGCAGCTATGCTTGTGCCAGGTCTCCCTGAGGCCCAACCCACTCATGGAGACAGACAGTTGGATCGCATAGCTAATGCCTTGAATAACTTCGCGTACCATAAGCAGGGCGCTGTGCTTTTGGAGCATTTCTCTTCCATTGCACCGTATGCTAGCATGCACGACGACATATGCACAATCGCGCTAGACAGAGGAGCAAATATTGTTATCATCCCTTTCCACAAGCAATGGGCAATTGATGGAAAAGTTGGAGCTAGTTTTCCATCCATCAGGATGGTGAACCGAAACGTCTTGCAGAAAGCCCCTTGTTCAGTTGGAGTTCTTGTGGACCGAAGCCAGATAGCTGGCAATCAGTCTATGCTGTCAGGGAACTCCTTGTTCCGGGTGGTTATGCTTTTCCTAGGTGGTTCAGATGACTGCGAGGCGCTCGCGTATAGCAGCCGTATGGCTGATCACCCACACATAAGCTTCACCCTCATCTGGCTTAGATCCTGGGATGACAATGACTATGGTAGCAACCCTGAGCAGAAATTCGACCGCGACATGATTAACCGATTCAGGGCTGTTAACCTGAACCACCCAAGGTTCAAATGCTTAGAAGAGATGGTGAACGATGCTGTTGAGGTGACAAAAGTTATTCGATCCTTGGACAACAACAATTATGACTTATGTGTGGTTGGGAGACATCATGATCCTCATTCCCCACTCATCTTAGGCTTCACTGAATGGAGTGAGTGCCCTGAGCTAGGCTTCATTGGGGACTTGTTATCTTCTTCAGATTTTCGTTTCTCTGTTTTGATAGTACAACAACAGCCTTTAGGTTCTGAGTTGCTAGACAGTGGCCTCCCACTGCAGCCTGTTCCCAGCCGTGTCCAGCGTCTTAGTTCAAGATCTTACCAATACCCCGTTATCTCTGAAGATCACTCTTTGCGCAGTTATCGATCACTCAGTGGATAGACACAGTGAAAGAGACAAAAGAATGGACATAACGAGAGAGTTTATTTTCGGTTCTTTTCGAACAGACATGTTGTAAATATATATAACACCCACCAAATAGGAAAAAGAAAGAAAGAAACAAAAAAAAGAAGTAAGATTGTTGTAAATATATGAGACTTTAGAGCCAATATTTAGGCAATCCCTAAACTTTGTTCTCATGTTATCTAATTCTTTCTTTCTCAGGCTTTTATCAAAACTTTGTACCCAATACTTAGGTAAGAAGCCAATATTGTTGAGTAGAAGAAATCTTTTGCTCCTATTTTTAAATGCCAAGTGGAGTTAATTTTAAAAGTATTAAGCAAATTAAATCAATTTTAAAAGTATGAAACAAACAAAAGAAGTAATTTGATTAGTGATGTTTTTTGCTCCTCTTAGCGGTAACAAAGTAGCGGATTGGGTAATTAAAACTTTTAAAAGTCGCATCTTCCCTTTGAATTAGTGTTCTAAGACATCAGCTAGGCTTCCTCTTTTGCTTGGTTCTGACTTTAATTTGTAGCTAGAGGCATTGGCTAAGCACTTGTGTATTCTTTTTTTCTTCCTTAAATCAAATTACTTTTTTGGCCAAACAAGGAAAAAGAAGAAAAGATTAATGATGCTTTTGGGCAGGTGAATTCCATTCAATAGATAAAAAAAAAAAAAAAAAAAAGAAATTGATGGAGATGGTATAGTAATGTCATAATTTTAGTAAGTTGTCCTGAAAGTTAAATTTATTAGGAAAGGATAGCTAATCAGCTTAAACATATATGCAGTGTTATCATATTGTATAATCACATCAATTGATGACATCACAGGAGGATAAATCTGTAGAAAATTTTAAAAAAGGAACAAAAAAACCTATATATAAATGTAATTGTAGAACACTACATATGCTTGGTTACCCATTTCAAAAGCTAATTATACCATGCAAAGACTATTTTTAATTAAGTACCCTTCATGATTATATATAAAAATAATAAAGATTTAGTCACCACGAACTAATGTGTTACCTCCTATATAATTGTATACTTTGTGAGTTGATGAAAAGATTAGAGGAATATTGAGTCAATGAATTTGAAAAGTTCATGTACTATATACAATATTATCTTCTGTCATTATGGTATACTTAAAGCCTATTTGGATTTGTTTATTTTAAATTGTTTATAAGTAATTGATATTTTTAAGTAACTTTTGATACTTAAAAGCAAGTAAATAAACATTCGAATAACTATATGCTTATAAACTATTAACTTATTTGGTTTTCATCTTTTGAAAGATCCTTTTGTTGCAGCTTAGACTTTTGCTAAGAAACAAGATGAGAGGAACTTCCTCTCTTAGAATGATCACTCTCTAATCTAACATTGTCTTCCCTAGGGGAGAAAAAAGATGTACTTCTAAATAATAGTATTTGTTAAAATAACTAAAAAAAGATTATAGGCTACTTTTACTTATATAGTTATAAGCAAAATTTATCAAACAAATAACTTTTATTTTTTTACTTATAAGTTTGCTCGAATATACATTCCTCCCACATGAAAAAATAATGAAATCTAAAACCACCCTATAAAGATCCTAGGTCATTTATCACATTAACCAATTGATTTTTATAATTAAATTTCAGAATTCTTCACACGGTATCAGAGCTGGATTTTGGCCCAATCTCTCTCGTGCATGCACATGTGACTTGTCTTTGCTTTTTGACTTGTTTGAGCACTTGTTCTTGGTTCTTAGCTTGTTTAAGCACTTGTTCTTAGTTCTTAACGTTTTTGTCGGTTTTTTGTTCTTGTTCCGGGTCACACGTAAGAGGGGATGTTGGAATATATATATTCCTCCCACATGAAAAAATAATAAAATCTAATATCACCTTATAAGAGTCTTGAGCCACTCTTAAAATTAACTAATTGATTTTTATGATAGAACTTTACTGATTCTTCAAAAAAGTTTAACTATGGTACACTATACGAAGGAATCTAAGTTCCTCTCCTATAAATTGACACCCACACACAAAAGTTCGTTTTTTGCATCATTTTGTCAACTTAGGTCAATGTGTAGTCCGAGGAAACACAATCTATAAGTAATATGTTATGCTATATTATATACCTTGAAATAAATATAATGTATATTTCTTATAATTCATTTCATATTGTGATATTGCGAGTTATTAGTGTCAAAACTATACATTAATTTATGTCTGACGTGGTTGAAACTTTTGTCTTTCAACTTACTCGTGGTTTAATATTCCATGTTTATGAAATTACGTTCAATTCATGGAATAAAATATGCAATTTTATCGTGATTTTAATTATTTATCATTTTTAAGGTAAATTTAGTTATTCCAATTAAGTACTAACTACAATTTAAAAGTAGCGTTGGAGCTGTGCTAATTAACTTTATACGTTCTTTTGACTTTGATATAATTTTTTGGGACCGTTAGATATATATTTGGTTTCATTCAAGTGTATGCAAGAATTATAGGAAGATCCTTGAATTAATTAATATTTATATGTCAAGATTATAAACAACTTTACATATAAAAAAATTAGTACTTTTAGCATTTAAAAGTTGTTGTGAGCATTTCTCTCGCTGAAAATCTTACCAACTATTGTTAGTAAATAAAGCGTGATAGATTCCAGAATTTGTAGAAATTGAAATTGGAATTAAACTAAATAATTGTATTTTCTGGAAATAAAATTGCAGTGGTACAGAAAATGCAAAATGCAAAAAGAATAGATAAACTGAAACCTGAACAAATCAATCTCTTTAAGAGATTTATGCCCCCACGATGGCTTTTATTAGGATACAACGATTTCTACCTCTTACAAATTAGTAGCACTTTGGAGTAAGAGTTTGCGAACTGTTATGTATAGAATGAATTCTCTACCGAAAAGGTATGTAGAATGAGTGCATGCAACATGCTATATTCGAAAACTTGTTGTTGTGGGTAAGGTGCACCACTGAAAACTACTCCTTAGAATGTAAGGCAGTGGTCAGCCAAACGTTCATATTCAATGAGTTTCCAATGCGTAACAAACAAAACCTTTGTGGCAATGAGTAGCCAAAAACATGTGTAGCCAAATGGTTGAAGCATCAACCGAGCCTTCAATAGCAATGGTACCAAGATCTGACCTAATCGACAAGGATCCTGACCTAATTTTGGGTCAAAGTAACTTTGACCTCATGTCAAAAACCACTATAATATAACACTTCCCCAGATGGATGAAAATTACCTAATCATCATCCATGTAGACACGAGAGAGAGTTCGTACAAAGGCATTGCTTCAATATAGATAGCTTTTGGCCTTGAACCTTTCTTAGTAGGCACTATTGGGTTCACTTGCTTACTAGTGAACACAATGTCCTGAGCTATTTAGCTTTTGTATAAACCCAAAACAACAGTGCACGTACACTACCTCTCAATTCACTACCAGTTCTCACGTTTGTGTTTATTTTGGCCTTGAACAACTCTCAATATTCATGAGTACTCTCAGAGGATTTAGCCTTCAAACCTTATAAGAGCAGCCCCTCTATACGCATATAGGTGATTCTTCATTAGAAGTATCCTATATACCCCCATTTAGTCTTCTTAAGTTAGGAAAATCATTAAAAGCAAAGCTTAACCTAGAATGAACATGTTATAATGTCTGCTCGCCATAGGAATAAGTAAGAGGAATAAGCCACTGCTATGCTTGAATAAAGTCACATACAATCTAGTTTCCTCTTTGAACCAAGATTCAGGATCTGCTACAACAAAGTAGGATTGTTACTTATGATGACCCTTTGATTAAAGGCTTTAGACCCATTCCACTTGACGACTTAAGGACTTGCTTTCTATTAACACCTTTGGTAACCAAATCTGCAATGTTATCCTTAGACATGACATAGTCAAGACTGATAACCCCATTAGAGAGTAACTGCTTAACAATGTGATGTCCACGACGTATATGTCTAGACTTATCTTTATACATCGTACTCTGTGCCCTACTAATAACAGACTAACGGTCACAGTAGATACTGGTAGTAGCCATAGGCTTTGGCCACGGAACATCATGCAAGAACTGTCTAAACCATTTAGCTTTCTTCTCCATCTTTGTCCAAAGTTATAAACTCATATTTTTATAATGGATCTAGCTATATATGTTTGCTTAGTAGGTTTCCATGACACCTGTGCAACCTTTAAGATAAAGACATATCTGTTAGTGGATCTTGAGTCTATCGTATCTGATATCTAGTTGGCATCACTATACCTTTCTAGTACTATTGGATATCTAGTATAGTGCATCCCACAGTTCAAGGTATATCTCAAGTATCTCAAGATCCTAAGAATAGCAACCCAATGGGCGAGCCCTAGATTAATAATGTATCTCAAGAATCTCAAGCATCCCATAGTTTAAGGTGTATCTCAAGTATCTTAAGACCCTGAAACTAGTAATCCAAAGGGCAAGCCCTGGATTAATAATGTATCTACTTAGCAATGTTCACATCACAAGCTATATTAGGTCTTGTATAGTTCATAATGTACATTAAACTCCCTATAATGCAAGAATGCTTGAAAAGAGATACCCTTTCTCCTGTATTTTTACTTAGATGCACGTTTGCATCCAAAGGAATTTTTTGCAATCTCGTTATCATTCTTATTGAAGTTCTCTTGTATTTTCTTAATGTGATAGATTGGGACAAGGCTAGGTCGTCGGAGTCCTTGTGATTTTAACGCCCAAAATCACATTTGCAACACACATGTCTTTTATTTCAAAGTTTCGTGAAAGCATTTTCTTAGTAGACACAATAGCTTCATTATTACTTTCGATCATAAGCACGTCGTCTACATAAAGATAAACAATGACAAAATAAAGATTTGTGCCTCTCTATTTGACAGATTTCTTATATCATTGATCTTGAAGTCATTCGTGAGTATGACTTGATTAAATTTCATGCCATTATTTGGGTGCTTACTTCAATCCATAGAGAGATTTCGCAAGCTAACATACTTTTTTCTCATTACCTAGAACTATAAACCCTTCAGGTTGTTCCACATAGATCTCTTCCTTTAGATCTCCACTTAAGAAAGTAGTCTTAACATTTATTTGGTGGATCTCTAGGTCGTATATAGCTCTTCTTTCTAGCTATAGTCATTTATAACTATAGGGGCCTTATATTTATTAATCCATCCATCAACTTTCATCTTCTTCTTAAAAATCTATTTACACCTTAAAGGTTTACTTTTATGACGAAAATGCAGTAATTTCCATGTATTATTATGCATGATGGACTCAATTTCACTATTAATAGCTTCTTTCAAAAGAGGCGTTTCAAGAGTAGACATAGCCTCTTTGATGGTCTTGGGCTTATTTTCTAACATAAAGGTTACAAAGCTAGGCCCAAAAGACGTAGACGTTTTTGCTCTCTTGCTATGTCTTGGATTATTCAGTTCATCAATTGCAGTCTCTTTATCTAAACCTAACTATTCAAAAGTTATTTTAAAAGAACTTGGTTCATGTACATCATTGTACAGAAATGCCGTTTTCAAAATTTGGCATTCTGTGACTCAGTGACTATATTAACATGTACGTTGGATATTTCAAACCTATGCACAAGAAATCTATTTGTAGCACTGTTTTGTGTGTATCAAATAAAAATAAAATCAACAATTTTTAGCCAATTTTGACAAATTTTAGGAGTCGAAAGTCATATTTTAACTAGATAATCTCACACACTTAAATGTTTATAAGAAGGTGGCTGGTCTTTCCATATTTCTTATGGAGTCTTATTAAATCTCTTGTGGAATGCCTTTTTTAAATACAGTTTGCAATGAAGACCCCCCTCTCACCACAAGTTCTAAGGTAACCCCAAGTTTATCAACAAAGCGTTCATCGTTTCCTTGAGAATTCAGGTTTTGCGTTCAGCAACACTGTTTTGTTGAGGAGAATAAAGGTTATCATTAGGTGAATTATTCCATGTTTAGCACAAAGTGCTTCAAAAGAGTATACATATTCTTCCCCAACTGCTTCAAAGTTTTAATCTCTTCACCAAGATGATTTCAACCTCAATTTTGTATTACTTGAAAACATCTAAAGCTTCATCTTTATACCTAAGAAAGTATACACAGAAATACCTTGTGCAATTATTGATAAAAGTAATAAAATACTTACCACCTCTAGTTTGCACAAATTTTAGGTCAGAAATGTTACTATATAGATTAGTTTTAAAGCTTTTGTAGACCTTTCTATTGATTTGAAGGATGTCCTTGTTAGTTTTAATTTCACACAAATTTCACATTTCTTGTAGTTAGAAAATCCACACCAAGGATTAGGCCTATTTTCACAAGTCTATTCAAGGAATCAAAATTTACATATCCTAATATTTTATGCCATAAATAAAAAGACTCAAGAAAGTAAGAAGAAGCAACATTTTCATTAACAACATTCTTGCCTGAGGGATTGCCATGCATATTCTCTTTTGGGACTTGGGCTCTAACACTTAACTTATACATCCCTTCATAGAGATAGCCTTTGCGTACAAATTCATAACCTTTTATAAGTGTGAACTTGTTTGCATTAAAAAGTATAGAAAGTTTGGCTTTACCTAATAGACATTTGGACACTAAGTTTCTCCCAATATCAAAAAAATGTTAAACATTTTTCAAAGTGAGTTTAACTCCAAAATTCATTTCTAGAACAACATTTTATGTACCCATCACTTGAGAAGTTAAAGAGTTCCCCATGTATAGGACATCGCTTCTAGAGTTGCAGTATAAGGCGAGAACAACTTCTTTTCTAAATAGAGATGTCTTGTAGCTCCTTTATTGATGAACCATTGTTTTGGATTCTCCACCATGTTCACCTCTAACACAACTACATATATGTTCATGTGTGAAATGTCTTCTTCTAAGTCATTTATGACATTTACTTGTGCATTCCTCTTGTTGATATTGCCTTTGCTCTTTCTCAACCTATAATCTTTGGCCTTATGACTGGGTTTTTCATAAATATAGCATGTTTCTCCAAATTGCTTCTTTTTTTTCTCAGCAACCCCTTTGCCTTTTTGCTATTGAGTGGAGAGCTTCCTCTTTTTGTTGGCATTGCTACCTTGCTCAACTATGCTAGCCATAGAGCTCATGCTTGGAACACCCTATTTCTCAGCAAACTAGTTATTGATGTGTGTCATTTGTGCATATTTGCATCTAGTTTTTGCATGCACATTTAAGGGTGTTTAGAGTATAATTGAGTGCACTTAGTATAAAGTTTATGCATATTTGATAATATTTGTACATAATGTATTTAGGTGCATAATACTATACTAAGTGTTATATTCCATGTTTTATGAGTGTTTTGGAAGGGTTCAAGCTTATGCGAGGAAGAAATGAGCTAACGAATGAAGACCGAAAGAAAAGGAATAATGAAGAGATCATTCTAATCCAGCCGGTCAACTTAGAAGAAGAGCCGGCCTACCGTCTAGATCGACCGGCCGCTCCAGAGAATAAAGAATTTAAGCCGGTCGAGTTCCTCAAGAAGCCAGTCGACCGGATAGGTCGACCGGCCATTCTAGAGAGCATCATGATCTAAGCCGGTCGAGTAAGAAAGAGGAGCCGGTCGACCGGCTAGGTCGATCGGCTGTGCGCTGAAGCTATTTATAAATTGCTCGTTTCAGCTCATTTCCGAGGGAAGGAACTTTTATTTCTTAAATCCTAATAAACCCTAACCCTTTACCCACTTCACAAAACACCCTAAACCACCATCTAAACCCCACACCAATCTAGGATTGAAGCATTAAACAAAGATTTGAAGGATTTGTCCGGATTTCGAAGCAAGATTTTAGGGAAGTTCTTCTTGTTCTTTCTCTATTTCTTGTAAATATGTTGCTAGATTAGGCTAGATTTGGGGTTGATTGTTGTTGTATATTAGATTAGGGCTTTGAATAATGGATTTGTGTAAATCTCTGGCTCTTAATACATGTTTATTTACATAAATTTATGGCATGATTCAATATGTCTATGTATTGGAAATCAAACATGTCTATGTGTTTGTTAAAATGCCTAAGTGAATATGCATATGTTATTTGTGCTTCAAATGCTCTTATCTACTTATATGGGTGATGTGATTGTGCTTAATCTCGTGGCTTTGCTTAGTAGAGTAGCCTTTAGCTTTAAATCCAACTAATAGGTTACATGCTATGCTTAGTCGAGTTTAAATGCTAGTCTATGGCTTTAAATCCAGCCAAGCGGACAAGTTAACCTAGACTAGAGTATCCCTCACCCACGTTAGTGTTGGTTAATCGAGCCTTAATGTCACATAGTGTTTAGGTGCTAGTCCTTGGCTTTAAATCCAGCCAAGAGGATAAGTTCTAAGCACAGATTGCGTAGGCTAGGAGGGATTGGCCCTTAGCTTTAAATCCAGCTAACGGGTTGAACCACTAGCATTGGTTAAGAGAGCCCCCGATCAACACAACAGCAATAGAAGTCCTGAGCCTTAGATAGACATCATATGTTATCATAGACTAAGTCTTGTTGCAATGCAATCGCCCTAGGTCCCCTTCTTCTTTACTAGTGTTTCCTTCCTTAGTTTGGCTCCTTTAAGTTCCTCCATAGATTACTTTTTATTTTCCTTTTTCCGAGCTCCCTTCCATCCCAAATATGTACACACATGCACGTAGCTAGTTTAAGGCACCCGAGCACATAGAGACTAAACTAAGGTAGCCTCCCTGTGGATTCGACGCCGCACTTGCACACACTGTACTACACATGTCTCGTGCACTTGCGGGCTATTTAGGCTTGTGCTCAAATAGCGATATCAGTTGTCTTCTTTAATCTTAGGCCTCAGGATTACATTTTTCATGGACACATCTTTATGCTTGTACTTGAAGAAATTCTTGAAATCCTTCCATCTTAATGGCATTTTTCAATTAGAGAACCCACTTGGAAAGATTCGCTTAGAATCGTTCCCATAGTCAAGATGTCACAGATAATCATCTGATACTCTTATGCACCTGCGACATCACAATATTTGAATATGTCATAGAGAAATCTAAAAATCATTCAATCATGAATTTCTTCATGCATGTACTTTCAATTTCATATTTTTTCTCTAAAGACAACCAAATTTTCTTTACACTATTACATCTCATGTATAAATTGTGCGACTAATTATCTAAGCAATCCAAAATGCAATTCTTGCAAAGAAAGTTGCAGTGCTTCTAAGTGTCAACTGCTGCCACCTCTTGCATATTTAGTTCTTCTCCTACTGAAGGGGCATTCTGTTTTATGTACATGAATAACCCTAGGTGGTCAAGTAAAACTCTATCTTGAGTAGCCACTGCTTAAAGCCCTTGCCAGAAAATTTTTTGGCTTCTCTAGATGAGATTGAGGCACACAGCTCAATGGTGCAATCACTGTCACTGTCCTGTTTCTGAAGGCATTACTTGGTCCAGCATTGGTTGCAGTCTGGCAAGTCAGTTTTGTTGGTCCATTGTAGTTCTAGTTCCCAATCCCTGCATAGTCTTAAAAACCTGCACAGTGATATTTCCAACATTTGTACTATGGTTTCAATTGTGGGAGTTGTTCCAATAATTCCAATTTGAATGTTGTTCCCAGACTAGGGTTGGTTATTGGTTCTAATGTTCCCAGAAATTCCAGAAAACATTTTTCCAAAAATAGTTAAGGTAATCAATCAAGTAATAATTTTGTACTAAAAATAGAAGCATTTGTACCTTAAAACCAAAAATCATAAACCAGATTTAGTAATTTCTTTGATGGAGATTAAACGCCTATAATCTTAAGTAAATATAAATAAACTTAGAAGATAACATGCCCATAAAATATTCTACTTGTATTACTGATCAAAAGGCACATAATAAATAAGTACCTCAATTCCACAGCCTAGAAGTCTCTGTTGCAGTAAGTCTCAAGTGTTGTCTGCTTTGAGAGAGAGAGAGAGAGCAGAGTATCATACAGAGAAAAAGTTTTTTCAGAGAGAGAGAGAGAGGAGAATTATCTGATAATCAATCAATTTTTTTCTCTTTGTGTCAGTTGTATTTTTGAATACAACTACTGTCCTTAACTGCTCTAAGCAGTTATTTTTGCTTTTACTTTTTATCTGGGTCAGGTTGACCCATCATGGACGATCTGATCCAAAATCTAATATCTCCCAATCACCTATGATGGGCTCAACATAACTTTTGCTCTTCTTTATACTACAATGTTTATGCAAACTAATAGGCCGTGCAACTAGCTTACTTCGAGAGCTCTAATATTATATATCTGTTAGAAGTATATAACTGCTCGAATAATAGGACATGTCAATAGAGTAGTTCACATATACCAGACCCTAGATCATCAAGTCACAATTGCATATCACATAGATCTCATCAAAACATTATTAACTTGTTGTATCCACAATCGTGCTATATAGCTCAAAATGATCATAATTGGTCGACGAATGAATACAACTTGAAAATTTTGACATCAACAACAAGAATGGTCTTCTTCAATCTACAATCTCTTAATCCTAATTTAGTTTACTTTTCTAGAAATACCTCACTAGATCAAATCATTCAGGACCATTGGTAATACTCCAAGATAGCAAACACTAAATAAGATCTCAAAAAACATATAGGGTCTTAAGGGTACTAAATTTCCAAGGTCTCACACAATGAAAAGTCGAGATCTATACTTTCATTTCCTTGGTGATCAATTTAAGTGCACATAGTATGAAATATGTGCTACGATATTTTCTCCTTTCTCATGGAGCGTATGTCTTGCTATTAGCTAAATACCATACAGATGTTAGTCTAGATATGCTCATGTCTAATTTGAGTTCTCCATACTACTCATAATAAATTCACTTAAACTCACATATGGGCTCAAAGATAGATAAAGTGAATTGTAGGAGAAATTCACCCTGGGTCGTAATTATTACACCTTTGACCTTGACAATTGGCTTAAAATTTGTCTCATCTCTATTATCACAAGGTAATAGAGGCGATTACTCGTATGAGAAGCCTAATCTTCAATATGTCCGACATACATTTTTAAATGCACATAACATTTTCATGCATGTAACAACAACTTCATAGATATTAAAACATAATCATTTACTTTGTGAACATATTAAAAATAACATCCAATACATTAACATTTGCACAGTCCTAGAGATTCTACATGGTTCATAAACACATCTCTAGGAATCGATTTCATCATGGGATCTGATAACATCTTATTCGTAGATATATGGTTCATGTTCACTTCTTTGCGTGCAACCATGTATCTGACAAAAATATATTTGGTATCAATGTGTTTAGTTTTGCAGTAAAACTTGGGATCTTTTGTATAGGCGATTGCTACTATATTGTCATAATTAAGCGATACTAGACGTGGAGCATTATCAACAACTCTTAAGTGATCCAAGAATCTCTTAAGCCACACAGCTTCTTGTACTGCTACTGAAAAAGCCACAAATTCAGCCCCTATTTTGGACAAAGCTACACAACTTTGTTTCTTACTACTCCAAGAAATAACGCCATTATTTAGTAAGAAAACATATCCAAAGGTAGATGTTCTCTCATCTAAATCTCCTCCCCAATCTTTATTAATATAGCCTTCTAATCACAAATCATTCTCTTGATAGCATAATGCATAATCAGCAATACCTTTTAGAAACCTCAAAATCCTTTTGATGACTTTTCAATGTTCTGGACCTAGGTCAGATTAGTACCGACTTACCATTGTAATAGCAAAACAAATATCAAGTGATGGGTATCGAATCCATCAAAAATAAAATTCCTACTCTACCTCACTATTTGTGATAATGGTGAGAAGGGTCGAACCCAAAGGGAATGTTTATAAAATATAATTTTTATGGCAAGACATAAGAACAAGTGAAATACCAAAAAGAGGGGAGGTTGTTAATTAAAATTAAATAAAAAATAACAAACTACAGAACTAACAATAGATTAAAAATAAAGCAACAAATTAAAAGAGAAGTAAAAGGGTTTACTAACCCAGCCTAGGCTGTATTCTTCGTTTAGGTCTACAAATCTGATCCTAGATGCAAAGATGACTTTCGCTTATTTTGATAAACCAGTTATGGTCATTAGCACGGCCTAACAACCTAATCCTTCCTTTCAATGTTGATACTAGTTTAAACCCCTTATAATTTTTTCTCACTATCGACTTCCCTATTAGATGGTCTAATCTTCGGAGATGCCTGCAGAGTCTATCTAATTGCAGTACTAGACTTTAAAAAGACCTGATTCTAAAAGTTGATTCTCGCAACAATCGCTCAATTAAATTATATATTTACACAGGAGACCTGGTTACGACTATTCTTAGATTAATTAAATTAATCTACCTAGCCGTCTATCATCATGTAATTGAATAATTGAACCCTAATTAAACAATCACAAGACAATATAAATTCTTAAAACAGTAAACACACAAATACCAAATAAAGTAAAAGGAGAAACTCAATTAGATCTCGCAAATTTTGTAGAACCATACACTTCAAATTAACTCCAACTAGGATAAAGGTCTAGCAATTGCCTAGAAGAAAGAAAAATATTTGCTAGAAAAATAATGAATAAAAGCTTTGATCATTCCTACGTAGTTCCCTAGACGATTAATAAAAAAATTATCTAACCTAGAAGTTCTTTTAGATAAGAAAACTCTTTTAATGCTAATCTAAAAATAAGGTAAATAACCAAAAATGCAATCTTGGTAAAAAAAAAAAAAGAAACTCCTCCAAAATACTATCTTTTCTTCTAGAGCCAATACGTATTTTTGGTCGACGATTCCTCTCTAAGAAACATGCAAAATATCTTCCAATTCTCTGGCCAAAGCTTGGCAATCCCACATAGGACTTCCAGACTCGCTTCCAAGGTGGCAAAATCAATTTTAAAACATATTCAATAGTCTCTTGAATTCATATATAATGGTTCTGACTCCTTTTTTCAAACATAAACATACAAAAGTACAAAAAATAGCACCAATTAGGAAACATCCAATTCTAAAACCAAGCGCAAATAACTATGAATACAATGCTTATTTCGAACTTATCATCATGTCTTGTACACATCATTGCATACATCAAACTTCCAACGGCACTAAAGTATGAAACTCATTTCATTCGTTCCCTTTCTCGTGAAGTCTTTGGACAAAGTCTACAGCTTAATGCAACGCCTTTCACTACAAGAGTGTATAATGGTTTGCAATTTTGTATATTAAATCATTGAAGAATTTTTGTAATATATGGTTCTTGAGAAAGAGATATCAATTTCTTTAAATGATGTCTTGAAATCTTAACTCCAAGAATATATGTTGCTTCACCCATGTCTATCATCTTCAATTTAGATGATAACCATCTTTTGACATATTCGACAAATTCCTTATTATTTCTAGCTATTAGTATGTCATCAACGTATAATGATAAGATAACAAACTTATCTTGAGATCTTTTGACATACACACGGTTGTCCTCATCTATCATGACAAAATCATATGTCATAATTGTGTTATTGAATCGTATATTCCATTGTCTTGAAGACTGCTTTAGGCCATAAATAGATTTTAATAATCTACGAACTTTGTGTTCTTGGCTTTGTACTACGAAACCTTCTAGTTGAACCTTGTAGACTTCTTCTTCTAATTCTCCATTGAGAAACGCAGTTTTTACATCCATATAATGTAATTCAAGATCCATACCAGCCACTATTGGTAGGATAAGACATACTGAGATAAATCTAACAACAGGTGAAAAGATTTCCTCATAATTAATTCCTTCTTGTTGAGGTACTTATCTATTATGTGCCTTTTGATCAGTAATACAAGTAGAATATTTTATGAGCATGTTATCTTATAATTTTATTTATATTTATTTGAGATTATATGTGTTTAATCTCCATCAATTGGTATTAAAGCCTTAATTACTTGTGTTCTGATGTTTATGAAGTGTTTTCACAACAATAAACATAAAATTAGTGATAAATTTCTAAGTTTGTTAAATTATTAATTTTTTGGAAAATATTAGTTTCATGCTTCTAAAGGTTTTTTGTGTAATTTTTTTATTGATTTTATTGTTGTGCAATGACCTGTGATACATATATGTGTGTGTGTGTGTAAAACCTTGTTCAAAGGGCTTTCAAATAGTATATTATTTGCTTAATTTGGATTTGAAATAAGAGAGATATGTATGTTTAAAGCTGATGCAGTACACTGATAACAAATTTGAGTTTGTGATGTTGTTCTCGAGTCATTTTTGTATGCAAATATCTTCCTGTTAGTTTGAATCTGGAGTAGATGTTTACATCTTTAGAAATTATGTACTTCAGGCTTGCTATCGATATATTATTTGCATTTTTTGGCTTAGTATAAGAAGAGTTATGAGTGATTGAAGTTTGGCTTAAACTCTAGCGAAATCGATCTTTGGTCGAAATTCACTACCTGAAAAAAAAATGCTTTTGTTTACGGTTATGTGGCACTTTTTGATTGGACCACATGTCTACCATATGGATATGATATAGTAGTCATATGGTGACACATGGCGATGACATGACAATTTTTGGTAAAATTGCATTCTAGCCCCAATGATTTTTGGAAAATAAGGTTTTGGTCCCTAATTTTTTGAAAATTATACTTTGACCCAACTTTTTCAAAAATTATATTATGACACCAATTTTTTAGATATTATATTTTTACCCTAATATCTGCCCTACTAGTTTTTTAAAAAAATTATATTTTGACCCTCATATTTTTAGAAATTACACTTTGACCATAAAATTTTTCAAAATTATATTTTGACCCTTTAAAGTTTTTGGAAAATGTGTTTTAACCTCTAAATTTATAGAAATTATATTTTGGACCCCAAAATGGTTTTTCTAAGACTCTTTTATGTGGTTTATTCTATTAGAAGCAATAATTTGTCCATTATTATATTGTTTATATCTAATAGGATTTTTATATTTGTTACAGAAACGATGCCAATTCTAATTAAAACTCCTATAGTCGCTAGAACACCAATCCAAAGGGAAAGACTTGAAGCTTCAAAGAGGGTTTTAGCTTTGAGTTATTAGGATGGAAGTTTAAACATAATAGATCATATTATCTCAGTCTACAAGAAAATACAAGAAGTAATTTGGAAATGGCTAGGTCATGAACAACATCCAAAAACTTTATGCTTTCAAAAGTACTCTTCCAAAGACTTAAAAATAAATTTTTGAAGAAGTTTGTGAAAATGTACGTGTTAGCACATACAATAGGGTCAACAAAGTATTTTTGAAAATATATATTAGAAAGGGGGCTATAAGGACATATGTGTTGTCCATGAATAACAAATATCGCCAACGTGATTTTAAGGGTTATCTGTGGCCACCTATAAATTCTCTAAAATTTCCAGATAATTTCTTTAACTCTTTTCCAGTAAATAAGCTGATATATGAGTACTAGTGATTATGCTTGTAATAACTATGTTGTATGTATGTTTATTGTATATAAATTAGTGTTTATTACTTGCATTTTCCTTATGGTTATCATTTTATATTTATTTTACTATTACATGAAATATGTGATGGTATGTGGAATTTAAAGAGATATTATGGTCTCTAGTTTCCATTTTGATAAGTAGGAAGTTTTATTAAATTTGTGTAATTTTTTATAACATAATTTTGTATATATTAATTATATAAATTTTTCTTTCACATTAGGATTTTGGATGATGATTGGGAACTTAGTGAAATTTCGATCTAGGCCTAATTTAGAATTATAAATTAATATAATTAATTATATCAAAATAGGTGTATGTAAATTAAAAGGTATTAATATAGTGCATAATTTTCTCTGTAGACTTAGTTTTCAAACCAAATGGCTTCCGCATTTGAGAATATTATCGCCGAACTAAATAAGGGTGAAAAACTCATTGGTGATAACTACGAGTTTGAAGCATGAAAATCCAATATGTGCTAAAAGAATAAGAGGCACTATAAATCCTAAACCAAATCATGAATAAGCTTTAAGCTGGCAATACTGCTCAGCATCACTCTGACAAAGAGGCTTTTGAAGCCTAGAAGAAGAAGAACTCCATTGCTCGTATTACCTTATTGAGCGACATGGATAATGATATCATGCGTAAGTTCATGCAATATGAGGCTGCCAAAAAATTATGGGATGCATTGGAGACCAGATTCGGTGGTACATCTGTGACCAAACTAAGGCAACTCACAATTAAGTTTGACTGATAGAAGAAACCTCACAAGCAAACTATGCGACAACATCTGAGACAAATGTCCAATTTGATAATTAAGTTTATAGAAGTTGGCTATGTTCTGATTGATGAGCAACAAGTGCAAGCTGTCAGACATTCCTTGCCTCAGAGTTGGGAGCATATAAAGGTCCATCTTACTCATAATGAGAGTATCAAAACATTTCAGGATGCAAAGCGCCATCTTGAATTAGAAGAAGATCACCTCTTAGCAAACAATACCGAAGAAAATGTGCTCATGGCTTCTAGTTCCCAGAGAGCTTTAGATTCAAAGCATAAGCATAATAGTAGACCTTCCAAAGGAAAAGGCAAGGGTAAGGGTAAGGTTCAAGGAGGTAAGAAACCTAAGACTGATCAACAAGGAAAAGGGAAATATCCTTTCAAGAAGACCAAGAAAAAGATCAAGTGTTATAACTGTGGCAAAAAAGGTCATTTTGCTCACGATCACTATTAGCCTAAAAAGGTAAATACCCTTCATACACTTCATAATATTAACTATGTGTCTAGTTCTATTCTTCTAACTGAATCTTATCCTTTATGGACTGCGGACTCACGAGCCACAGACCATGTAGTGAAGGATCGAGAGGCCTTCGTGGAATTTTGGCAAATGCCACATGGAACAAAATATATTTACATTGGCAATAATTCCAAAGTAGAGGTGAAGGGTATGAACATGCAATCTGGTCGCACATTATTCCTCCATGATGTGCTATATGCTCCAGAAATTCACTGAAATCTGGTGTCTATGTTGGTCTTAGTTAAATTAGGTTTCAATTTGAACTTTCATGAATTTGGTATGGATTTGTACTTAAATACTATTTATTATGGTTCTGGATACTTTTCGGATGGTTTTATTGTACTAGACTTATGTAATACCAAAAGAAATATTAGTTATTCAATGTTTGCTTCTTCTAGTAATAATGCATGTGATGTCAATGTGTGGCATGCTAGACTTAGCCATATAGGCCAATAGAGAATGCTAATACTAGCTAGAGAAGGCTTGTTGGGTAATCTTGATAAGGTTGAATTACTTGTTTGTGAACATTGCCTAGCTAGTAAGACAGCACAAAAACCATTTGGAAAAGGAACTAAAGCTGAGGTTCCATTGCAATTAATTCATTTTGACATATGTGGTCCTATGAATGTGAGGGCAAGACATGGAGCTGTGTATTTCATTACATTTATTAATGATTATACTCGATATGGCTATGTCTATTTTATTTCTTATAAATCTGAGGCATTAAATTGTTATAAAATATTTATAAATTTGGTTGAAAATCAACTAGACAAGAAAGTGAAAGCTTTTAAAACTGATAGCCGTCGTGAGTATTTGTCTGATCAGTTTAGGCAATTATGTGATGAAAAAGGCACATAATAAATAAGTACCTCAAGTTCACAGCCCAAAAGTCTCTTTTGCGGTAAATCTCAAGTATTGTGTTCTTTGAGAGAGAGAGCATAGTATCATACATAGAAAAAGTTTTTTCAGAGAAAAAGGAGAATTATCTGATAATTGATCAATTTTTTTTCTCTTTGTGTTAGTTGTATTTTCAAATATAACTACTGCCCTTAACTAATCTAAGTAGTTATTTTTCCTTTTACTTTTTATTTGGGTTGGGTTGACCCATCATGAGCAACCCAACCCAAGATCTAATATTCTTGAAATCCTAGTTTCTATCAAAAAAAAATTTATTGAAACAGTTGTTACATTTCTTAAGATTCCTAGTAAGTAAAGCGTGACAAATTATGAAATTTGTAGAAATTAAAACTAGAATTAAACTAAATAATTATATTAATCTGAAAATAAAAATTACAGTACTATGCAAAATCTAGAAAGAATATATAAATCGAGGCTTGAAGTGTTCAATCTCCTTAAGGGATTTATGCCTCCACAATGGTGCTAATAACTCATGGTGTGTCCTTCTCACGATACAATAGTTATACATATTACAAACTAGTAGCACCTCAGAGTAAGAGCATGCAAATTGGTATGTGTAGAATTCTCTCTGGAAAAGGTAGTCGAAGGAGTATATGTAGTATGCTATGCTTAGAAATATATTGTTGTGGGTAAGATAAACCACTAAAAACTACTTCTTAAAACATGAGAAAGTGGTAAGCTAAACATTCACATTCAATAAGTGTTCAACATGTAACAGACAAAATGAGTTGCAGCAATTAGTAGCCAAAAACGGGTAGAGCATTACCGGAGCCTTTAATAACATTTCAGTTATGAATCCTTTGTCTTCTGCCAGTTGGTCTTCGAATTTTGCCTAAAAAGATTAAGAGGGTGTTTGGTTTGGCTTTTTTTTTTTTTGTCAAACCTGCTTAAAGTCTAATTTAAGCTAATAGAAATGTTTGTTTTAATTAAAAATGTACTTTTTTTAAGTGGCTTTAAGTAAAAAATAAAAAACTCTCCAACCCAAGCTTTTGCTTTTTATGGCTTTAAGCATGTTGAAAAAAAAACAAGTTTGACCAAATCATTTACTATCTTATCCTTACCTTTTTATTTTTATTACTAAAATATCTTTACTCTTTTATCTTATTCCTACCTTTTTAAATTATATTTTAATGTCCTTAATAGTTATTTTAACTATATAACTTACTTTTCGACCCATTTTAATCAAACATGTAAATACTTATTTTTATAACTATAACTTTTATTCAAACACGTAACTACTTAAAGTTGACAATAAAAAAAGTCACTTAAAGCCAGAAGTACTTTAAGTAACTTTTTTATATGCCAATCCAAACACCCTCTAAAGTCGAGAAAACCCGAGCCTTCAATGACATCTAAATTATGAACCCTTCGTTTTCTGGCAGTTGGTCTTCGAATTTCGTCCAAAAGATTAAATTCAAGCAAAAACCAAAGCCACGTCGCGTCCTCAAACCCAACCAAATGAGTATGTGCGTGTGTACTGATTTTTATACCAAACCCTCTATGTAGAGTCTTCCTTATAAGCCACTAGTTGCCATCTTCAAAAAGGCACCAATATATAAGATGGTGATAATGTTTTAGTTTTCTTATGTGGGATTAATTCTGTAGGAAGCTTCCCCAGACCAGCCATTGAACAAGCCAACTTTAGTCCTTAATTTCTCATTTAGCATAAGCCTGTTTTTGACATGTAAATATGTTACACTCATCTACTCGAAAAAAGAAACACAATGGTATCAAGATCCGACTTCATCAAAAAGTAGGTCCCAACCCAATTTTGGGTCAAAATTGCTTTGACCTCATGTAAAAACCCTATAATCTAACAACTATTAGGTTTTGCGTTATACTATTTAATGTGTAAAAAATAATTCATTGTTTGTCGATCATTGATAATAATCATTTAGTACAATATTGTTTCCAAAGTAATTAAGATCTAACCACAATCATACATATCTTTGTTGAGAGAATGCCTTTTCTCATAATATAAATCCAAAACTCCCTCGTGAGATTTTACTTTTACCTATTTTCTCCTAAGATATATTTTACCAAACAATAGTTTGTCTTTAATTTTAATTTCATTTTTTACATTTTTAAAATATTAGCTTATTATGAAAAGGTTATACCTTCAGCTAAAAATTTGATTGGATTTAATTCCATGTATATGTACCTACACATATTCTAAAGCAAGAAATTTTGGCACTATTCATTTCCTCTAAAAAATTTTAGCAATCATTTGTCAATGCTTGACTGGATCACTATGTGCGAACATGTAATTTTCTTGTTTTTGGGAAAATAGTGCTAAGTATTATTATGCTTTTTGTAATAGACCACCTAAATTGAGCAAGATTTTTTGGGTTGAAGTGTAAAGTTACGTCTTAAAAAAAATAAAGTTGATAATGGTGCTCTATTAAAATATGTCAAGTATTAATTACGTGTATTTTTTTAAATTTTAATAGTTTCAATATTATATTACCTAATCTATTATATATATATATATATATATATATATTATATAAAAGAAGGTGCATGTCTTTTTAGTATATGCCACATGTCATCATTCTAAGTCTCTAAATCTATTTAATTACCAATTAATGATAGTATTTTGATCTAAAAAGTACATTAGAAAATGTTTATTTTTTTCTCATATTAGATAATTTTTATTTACTTTCTTAGTTTAAATATTTTTTCTATTATTGAAGGTCTCTCATAAAATAATTTAAATGTTTATTCAATTGTCGAAAATTTCTTACAAAAACATTATGAATATTAAAAACTTACCGAAAATTAAATTTCAAAAGATATATTTGCATTTTATCTTTACATAGAATATAAAAGTTACCCATTTATGATTAATAAAGATACTAAAAAATGCATTTCTTGCTTGCATTGCGCAGGGTATACTCTAGTTATATTGGAACAAATCTAAAATGTTGATAAGATGTAATAAAATATATAAAGTTGCTTTCAATTTAAGGCTTTTCTTTTTTAAAGTTTATTGTTATTAGAGAATCTCGGTAAAACAAAAACCTCATAGAGGAATTTGGGATTTAAACTAACATTCAACGCAAAAAATAAGATTCACTCTGTATATTTTATTATTTGATTCATCGATGATGTTTACGGACGGAATTATATATAGTGTGGGAGGGGCCCTAGCCTCCCTTCCCCCCTCGCCCCACCCCCCTTCCCCGCAACACCACCCAATAAAAGGAAAGGGACACGTAAATGGTAAAAACACATAAATGGTAACCTTTCGTTTAAATTGGAATTTAATTTAATAAATGGAAATTTAATTTTTTTAAAATTGATATCTTTACAAATTACAATTAACCTTTTGTATTCTTTCTTTGCAAATTAAATTGACAATATTTGTCTATTTGTACACAAATTCTATCGTGTGGATTTTGTTGAACATGAGATGATGCAATTAAGGGTGCACCTTGGGCATTTTGGTCATATGCAAGAACTCTTTGATTTTAAAGAACAGTCAATGATTTTTTATTTTTGTCAACAGTTGGGAAAACGAAAAAGGTCGAGATTTATCCGCTTGTGTACAAAATAGTGACTCTTATTCTTACTCTTCCTGTTTCTATAGCTACAATGAAACAATTATTTTTTACTATGAATATCATTAAAAACAAGCTTTGAGACAAGACTAAAAAGGAACTTCTCTCTGATTGTTTGCTACCTTATATCGAAAAACAAATTGCTGAAACGTTTGTTGTAGATTAACTTACAGATGATTTTTGTGACTTGAAAGAACAACGTGTTTTATTATGAAAGGTTACAAGTAATTTGAGACTATTTTAGCAATGAATATATAATCTTTAACTTTTTTAAATTTTATATTATTTATATTTGGCCCCCTCAACATTTTATCCTAGGTTCGTCCATGGTGATATTATAGTAAGATATAAATTTAAAATCATATTGTGACATACTATACGTCCGCCCTATGAGAAAATCCTATGGATCCAATAATTTTGACAAATACAAGTATCATTTACTTTTTGGTATACCCTTGATTAATTAGTTTAGTCACCACCATGATACAACAACTAAACTTAATTAATTAATACTAAAATATCCCAGCTCCAAGTATAAAATTGATAAAACTAACAATTTAGTAGCTAATCCACTTATATTTTTGATGAACCTTATTGTTTGTGCATTGAATGGCTTGTCTTCAAGCTTAAACAACTGTGTTAAAACTGTTGAGTTGGAGCAAAAATTTGAGGTTTCTTTACCCCGCTTGTTACTCTTGTCCTAAGCTTCCTCCATGGTTTATTTCTCTATCTCTCTCACTTTTTTCTCTTTCTTTGACTCAAAAAACACACACAAAAACACACACTCACACATCACTGATTTTCACCTTATCAGACTGCAAATATATAATGAAACACCAACTCTTCAGGAGCTCTTTTCACTATGCTAAAATGAGCATTGCAAAAGCACCAGGTGATAAACAGATATGCTTTGTTCACAAGCCCTGGAGGCATAAAGGCATCTTTTTCGGGGAAAAACCTTTAACATTCGCGACGCCTGTTCTCCTCTTGCAGCTCTCCTTGTGTGCTCTTCTCAACGGGACGTTGCAGTATTTGCTCACCCCTCTTGGTGAAAGTGCTTTCATTTCACAGATTCTTGTAAGCTGGATTATTCCCTCCTTTTATATCTGGGAGCAAAATGCATTTCATTGCTTGTATTTTGCAAAAGTCGCATGACGTACCACTATAGTTTCACAACTCAATCCCTGAGAGTATAAAATGAGAGGTGGAACATTTATCGATTTTCAAATCAAATAGGAGAATATGCACCAATTTTTTTTAACCCCAAGGATCAATTTGCTACATTTGAAAAAGCTCATGAAAATTCAGTGAGTTTTGAAATTATAAAAAGTTTTATTTGACTTCTACAAAACACAGGAGGGTAACTTAAATTTCTCTTCTACATTTTCATTCTTTGCATGCCCCCCTGGAAATGATTTTCCATATTTTTGGTTGGTTAAATATTACAAGAATGATGGTATTTCAGAATCTTTTATCTATTTCATTAATGGTGATCATCAGGCTGGAGCTATACTGGGGCCATCATTTCTTGGACGAAACCATATTTTCAGAGATGTGGTATTCCCGATCCAAAGCTTCTACGTCTGCGACACGTTCGCGAACTTCGGCCTGATGCTGTTTCTGTTTCTAGTTGGAGTGAAAATGGATCTAAGCCTAATCAGAAAATGTGGAAGGAGAAGTGTGGTGATAGGCCTGTGCACTTTTTTCATGCCATTGTTGCTCAACTTTGCTCTGGGTAAAATCCTGACTCATTCTGTGCCCCTGGAACCAAAACTCTACAGATCATTATTCTGGGTTGCATCATTCCAGTCCTTGAGCTCATTCCATGTAATCGTTTGCGTCTTGGCCGACTTAAAGCTCCTGAACTCGGACCTGGGGAGGTTGGCCTTATCTTCCTCCATGATCAGTGGTTCCTGCAGTTGGTTCTGGACAATCTTTGTGTTCACAGGAAAGCAAGCTGTGCGGGCAAAAAGGCCTGACACACAGCTTCTGCTGATCATATCAATCGTCGTGTTTACGCTCTTTATCCTGGTTATCCTCCGGCCGGTGCTTCTGTGGATGGCGAGAACCACAGTAAACGAGAAATCGATCAGTGAGAGCTACATATCTGTGATCTTTATCATGATATTGGTATGTGCACTGTTTGGTGAAATTTTCGGGCAACATTTTCTCTTCGGGCCGATGATTCTGGGCATGTCGGTGCCGGATGGACCACCTCTTGGCTCAGCCTTGATTAGGAAGCTGGAATGCTTCATCTCCACCATTCTATTGCCCATGTATTTCGTGGTTGGTGTTTCGAGTGTTGACTTAACCAACATTGATTTGAGAAACTTTGGAGTCATTGAACTGTTGGCCTTTTTTGCATCAGTGTGGAAGCTGATAGGGGCCATGTTGCCTTCCCTCTATTGCAAAATGCCACCAACTGATGCACTCTGCTTAGGCCTCATAATGGGCACACAAGGCATCACCGATGTTCTAGTCTTACAACGAGCTATGAAGCTTGAAGTAAGTATATGTTCTCAACTTTCTTGCAAATTATGTTTTTGTTCACGACTACTCTTTTCCCTCTCTCTCTTGTATTGTATTTTTTTAAGGATAAAATACACATTACTAGCTCCGTTTGTCTATTTATAAAAATTGAATACCCATATATTTTGGAACTTACTTTTCCAAAGGTGACATGATTTCCTTTTCTCTCTTACTATTTTAACACTATTAACTAAATTTATTGAGAAGTCAAACGTATACTTATTGACATTAACATATGACTATAAGTAAGAGTATTTTCATAAAATTGTATAGCATTTTGTAAGTTTTAAGATTCACAAATGCAGAAAAAGCAGCGTGTAATGCACTCAGGCATTAATTTGGACAATGTAACACATCGATTCTGTATAAAATTTGTATTCGGTCTGTAGTTACTTGATTCACAGCTATTGCCACCATATGTATTCAAAGCATTAATTTGGAAGGTGTAATGCCACTTCCACATTAGTTATGTATGATTTTTGTGTTCCATTATAATTGCTAGAGATTTGTGTTCGCTTTATAATTGTTTGGTTAATTCACTATTACTAAATGTTTTCAGTTCTCATTCTTGGGCTCAATTTTTGCGACAGCTCTTAGACAAAGAATCATACAGCATCATGGTTTTGTCCATCGTTCTGTTTGCTGTAATCACATCTCCAATAGTGAAATTCCTCTACAAGCCATTCAAGAGGTACACACCATACAAGAGAAGGACCATCCAACACACCAGGCCCAACTCCGAACTGCGCATCCTCGCCTGCATTTACCACCAGGACCACACCCCATGTGTCCTCAACCTTCTCCAGGCCTCCTATCCACACCCCCAAAGCCCCATCTGCTGCTACGCTCTTCATCTCATCGAGCTAGCCGATAGGGCTGCGCCAACCCTAGTGGCTCATTACCCTGGAACACGAGCCACTGAGTTGTATGAATCCGAGCACATCGTCAGAGCTCTCAGATTGTATGAGAATCAAAACCATGGCATTGTTACAATGTTTCCTTATAGTTGCGTATCGCCTAACGCGACCATGCATGACGACGTCTGCACACTAGCCCTGGAGAAGAGAGTCTCCATGGTGATTGTGCCATTCCACAAGCTCTGGTCCATCAATGTATCCATGGAGGAAGCCAACGCGATCAGAGCAGTGAACCAAAAGATCCTCAGAAGGGCACCTTGCTCTGTCGGGGTCCTGATTGATCGCGGGACTTTAAGCAGCCACGCCCCCATCTTGCCCAGCACAACTCTGTGCAACATCGGAGTAATCTTCCTCGGCGGCAAGGATGACCGGGAGGCGTTAGCCTACGCTAGCCGGATGGCGAAGCAACCCAACGTGAACCTCACGGTGGTCCGATTCCTCAAGCCAAAAGCCAACAACAATAAGCTCTCCGGCGACGTGAGACAAGATTTCGACATGCTGAATCAGCTTAAACAGCACAACTTCAAAAACCCTCGTTTTGTTTACCAAGAAGAGTCTGTAAAAGATAGTGTTGGGATGATTAATGTGATCAGAAAAGTGGAGAATTTTTTCGATTTGATCTTGGTGGGGAGGCATCAAGATAAGAATTCATCGTTGCTTGTAGGGTTAAGCGAGTGGAATGAGCTTCCAGAATTTGGGTTTCTTGGGGACATGTTGGCATCATCAGATTCAACGTGCAAGGTTTCAGTGCTGGTGGTGGAACAACATTCATTTTCAGGTGATGGGGCAGTTGTATTTCATAAGAGTAGTAGTAGTCCTAGCAGATCATTTGTTGATAATTCATCTGCAGTAGTGGATATACCTTGGGGCACAGTTAAAGTATGTCCAGTTGATGATCCATTCTTGAAATAGATCTTACTTTTTTTCTTTTTTAAGCTTTGTTTAATGAACTAGAAAAACTCTGCTCATCGTTGTCCAAATTTTGAGAGAATTGAGAATTGTATTACCTCTCATACAATGATTTGCACATGAAGAACGCAGAGAAGTATCAAAATCTTTTAGTTATGTACATGAAAAAGAATAGGGTTTTTTCTTTTTAAATTCCCCCACCCTCCTAAAATAGGGTTAACGATTCACATCTATTTGTAATTTGTGAAGTCCTTAGTATAAAAAAATTGTTAAAAGAGTAATGATTTTGGACTCAGAAGAAAGCTAGCACATGCAATATATTTTGATTTTATTCCTATCCGAACCAACAGTGTGGCCCTCATTAATCAATGTGCATGTCACGTGTTCAAATCGTTAATTTTTTCATGTTTTTTACCTAAACACTACATCATAAATTGCAAATATAACATAATGATTTGTCGTGTTTTAATAAGAAATTTAATTATCAAAAGAGTTAGTTAATAGACTTACGGCCTATTTGGATTGGCTTTTTTTTCTAAAAAAGTTGTACTAAATTTGTAATAACTATTTGATTTGGCTTTAAAAAAAGTTGAAACTCTGAAAAAAGTTCAAATATAACTTTTTTTATAAACCAAAATTTTCAGCTTCTAAAAAAAATTATTTTTTAAAAGCTGTTAAAAAAAACGCTTTTGAAAGCCAATCTAAACGAGCCTTTAATTGACTATATAGATGGATGATTAACCCTTAATATGAGGTAACGATATAATTTTATATAAACGACAATAAATATCTAATAAATTTTTTAGGAAAAGAAAAAAGTAAAGGCAAGCTCTGCATAACAAAATAAAAAGAAGCAAGAGGCCAAAGAAAGATGGATGTTGTGGCTACATTCCGAATAGCATAATCGGAAAAATGGTTAAATCGTAATATAAACCACTAAAAGCCAACAAAAATTATAACGAGGATCCAAATCCAGTAACATGGCCTTGAAGTAGCCGGTGCATGGGCCCAAAGACCTTACCTAGTACGTTACACATGCGAATGCAAAAGGCCTTCCGTCCTTTGCATATAGGGAAGTGTTTTGTTCCCCAAAAAAAAAAAAATCCATCTCGAGAGATGTTACTATACTTACGTAGCTATTATATTAAAATGTTAGTCATATATATTTATTATTTATTATCAATTATTCATATGCATAATTCCATTTAATTTAAAATTTAATTAGCAATCAATTAATTAATGTATAAAACAAGAATTTTAAATATTTATGACAAAGTGTCGAAGAAAACTTCAGAGAAACAAGCAAGTTAACCAAGAGAAACCATCAAGATGTTTACAATATGGGCTCGTTTGGATTGGTTTTTTTTAAAAGCATTTTTTTAACAGCTTTTGAAAAACAGCTTTATTTGAGAAGCTGAAAATTTTAGCTTATAAAAAAAGTTATATTTGAGTTTTTTTTTAGAATTTCAGCTTTTTTTTAAACTAAATTAAGTAGTTATTGCAAAAGTAATATGACTTTTTTCAGAAAAAAAAAGTATTTTTTTTTTAAAAAAAAAAAGCCAATCCAAATAGGCCTTATGTATGGTATTAATAACTGTATTATAATATAAAAAGAAACTGTTCTTTAGGCACTATTCAAAAACAGATTGTAATGACCATGTTTGTAATAACCTTCAGAAAGAGGTATGATTGTCAAATAGCAATATATATAAAATGTTTGTAAAAGCAAAACCGTAATTTTTATGCTTAGTTTGGAAAAATTATGATTTTACATTTACTCTATTGTTTCTCTTTTTTAACTTCCCCTAGCATTTGCTCTCTATTTTATACTTCCAAGTTAACCATGTGGTGTTGCTTCATCTGGAACGGAAATCGTTTCAACTTTTTAATATTTTGAGTTTTCGAAGTCAAAAAAAAAAAAAGTTGATCTACTATTCAGAATCATGAAACCGAATTGGATTAGGGGAATTGGTTTTGGGATTTCGGGTTTAAATTATTTAATTTCTAGAACAAAAAATATATTCAATTGGATAATTTTATATCTACTTTATTTTTTTCCCTTTCTTTTCCAATCAAATTATGTGCTCTATCTTTCTCCGCTTCTCTAATAATAGGACTTTTAAAACTTTTCATTTTGGGTTGAAAAACATTCGATCGGGTTAAGAATGAGAATTCATTTGGATTTTTCAGTTTAAATTTACGAATTTCTAGAGCTTAAAAAATTATTAAATGGAATATTTGAAATCACAAAACCTAATTGCTTTTTGGATGTTTGGGTTTTTGGTTTTTTGAGTTCAAGTTTCACTTTTTAGTTTTGATTTTTTTTATTTTAGATATATTATGTTAACTTAGAAAAAATTAAACAAATAGATAGATTTGTTAAATCATAGTATACTAAACTTAGACTATTTGAAAATATATGTATGAAAAGGTCGATTAGACTATTTGAAAATAGATATGGAAAGTTGGACAAAAGTAAATATAAAAATTTTAAATTCATCTAAATTACAATTATCTAATTTTAAATAACTGTTAGATCATACCAGATTACAATAAAATACTTATAAAAAAAAAAAGAATAAGAACATAATTTTTTTGTGTGGTTCACGTCTATCTATTTCACCTTCATAACAAAAATGATGTGATTTCTTTTCTTTTTTTCTTGGTTTCTTTGTTAACCATATTTTTTGGCTTTTACCGAAAAGTGAAAATTAGTTTAGATTTTGAGTTTTGGGTTCAAAATTTTGAACTTCGAGAGTGAAAAAAAAAATATTTCATGGGATATTGAAAATTATAAAATCCAATCAAAAAATAGATATTTCGGGTTAGATTTTTTGAGTTTGTGTTTAATATTTTTATCTTTTCATTATGTGTTAGATCATATCTTTCTAATTGATATTAAATATATAAATATATATATATATAAAGTTGAAAAAATAAATATAAAAAGATTAAATTTATGCAAATTATAATTATCTAAGTTCAAATAATTGAGAAATCATCTCAAATTATATTAAAGTATTAGAAAAAAATTTTAAAAACTAAAATGCCAACTTCCCAATAAGGTTCGTGTTAAAATTTTGCACCTCAAATTTCAATACAACCGGACGAGATAAAATCCAATAGAAAATTTAGATATTTCCAACCCCACATTCACCCAACTCTTTTGTTCCTACAATTTTTTTTTTTTTACACTCTCTAATCAATTCCATTCTAAATTTGGCAAACAACAAAAAGACAAAATTAATACCTTTTTCATTTAAGTTTTTATAAAGAGAAGTGTAAATATAAGTACAAATTCTTTCCCTTCTTGTAAGATTATTGAAATTTTTCAATAAATATTTATATGTTATAAATTTTGTAAGATAATATTATTAGGCAATATAATCATGCCTTACACGGCATTAGTTTACTAGTATTATATATAAAAAAAAAAGTATATTGCCTTTTGAATATATGCCACATATTATCTTTTGAATATATGCCACATATTATCATTTCAAGTCCTCTTTTCATTCAAAAATGCATTTAGTCTGCCATAATATATATACAACTATTACATAATTTAAATGTATTCCTTCACCAGTTAAACATATTACTGTTGACTTTAGATTATAATTTTAATGATGTTTTGATGATGAAAATTATAAGTGAAATGAATGTGCTTTAATTGCTTATAATATAGTATAAAATCGAGGGATAGCTCAAATAGTTAAGAATATTTTCTCCAAAAGTAAGGTCTTAGGTTCGAATCTCATGGGGTAGGGGGTTCCAAAGAAAAAAAGAACAATTGCTTATATTATGGCATAGTGCATGCTTGTGCTTGAAGTGTTTTTTTAATAATAATAATAATAATAATAATTTATTATTATTATTATTAAGAAATAAATTTCACAAAATTTTAGCGATAATATCACAAAATGTTCAAGAAAATGCTTACAGTAATATTTTTGAAGTATTGTGATCTTTATCTTTGACTTTCAATTTCAAAGGAAGAAACAAATTTTACAAAAATTCTCTCTTTATATTATAAAAGATAGAATCAATGGTTGTCTTTCAATGCACATTTCTTAATTCTATCAATCATTCTTAATCTATTAAACTTAATCTTTATATTTACAATATTCATAATATAGAAATATTATTATGTTAAGTACAAATTATTGTGAAAGAAAAGAAAATGGAAGTTAATCTATTAAACTTAAGCTTTATATTTACAATATTCATATTATAGAAATAAAAATAATTTTACTAGTAACTAAAATTGATTAATTGTTTTGCGTTACATCAGTATAACTTGACTTCAAATCCAACTGAGATGGTGCATGGTTATATGATTTTGAGACGACCTTTTCTTTCATTGTCATGCCGTCTTCATTCAGCGATTGATTTTTTTTCATATCACTAGTTTGCGTGACCTATATCTTGTGACTTAATTATGTCCCTTGTTTTTTTGGTAATATTTGATCCGGAATTGGGGTTTAAAAAGATAAAATAAACTATAGATTGAGAAACAATTGGGCGTGGTGTTTTGTGTTTTCTCCACACTATGCCGCCCAACCTGAGAACATGAAAACTTGACTACATGGGGGATGGGGGTTGGGTTGGGTTGGGCTGCGCTGCTGTCGTAAAATGAGTTGCATGGTCTCTGAAATAAAGGCAGATGATGATGATGATGATGATGATGATGACGATGATGATGATGGTCAATGGTCGTGATGAAAAATATGGTCCTATATGGTGTAATATCTACCTTGAGCTAAAAAGTGCGTAAATAGAAGTGTTAAAGGGGACATCATGAATACAAATAGAATGATGAATGATGATAGCCACGTTTTTTGAGGTTTCAGAAAGACGATGCACAGATAATCAGGTACAACTTTGCGTATATATTCCTATGTTTTCCATTCTCAAAGTCCTTTTGAGGCGACGTTAGCTTTACATTCACTAAAGAATATGTGATGAACGTTATTAATTTAAGTTTGGATAAATGAATCATTTGATCTTTCATAATTTTTTCGATTCTTTTGATAATATAGTCATTTATCTTTAAAATTGAAAATTCAATCACTTGCTTTTACAATTTGTGACATCGATAATTTTGCGCTTAAAAATGTTTTTAAAAAAATTAATAGACTTAGATTAATAGTGTCACAAATTGCAAAAATAAAAATCGACAATGTCAAAAATTACAAAATAAGTGACTAGCAATGTCACAAATTTCAAAGATGAAAGGACTTAAAATATTGTCTTTGTTTATTTTAAAAATAAACAACTTAACTATTAAAAAGGCAAAAAATAAAGGACTAAATAAATCATTCACACTTTATAACGTAAAAGTATAGGCTTAATTTAAAATTATATATCTAAAACTGAATTAAAGATAATATATAAGTATGACAAACCTCCTCCTAATAGCTTAAATTGTTGGATAAGGTAGTTTACTTTATATTGATATCAGAGCTCAGATTTGAATTTAAATCACGACAACATCTCCCATTTTCAAATTATTATGTCCATATATAAGGCTCAATAAAAAAGTATCTAACCTACAAGTAATGAAATGTGTTGAATAATAGAAGACAGTAAATAAATATGTAAACTTTTTTTTTATAACTTAAACCTTTAAATGAAATATAGTCACTTAAAAACATACTGTAACTTTACAAAGTCTCCAAAAAATTGACGTTAAAACAGTCACCATCATTATTATCTTGTGTTTGGTATAAGCTTATTGCATATGAGATCTTATTTGATATTCTATATAAAAAGTATAATTTGTTTATTTTTCATAAGATGCTAATTGTGATAAGATGTCTTATATATTAATTATAAAAATTAAGTTAAGAATGGATTACTTATATCTTATATAATAATAAGGGATATGATCAAAATTTTGTGAAAGTTTAATAAAACTTTTTGTTTTTCATAATAGAGCAAACAACAAACACACTACAAAAAATTTTTGGATTTGAGACACAGAAAATTTCAATCTCAAAGTCATTTTGAGATAGAATTTGAGATGAAAAATTTTTCGTTTCAAAACCATTGTCTCAAATTTTAAGATAAAAAATTTCAATTTGAGATGAAAAATTTCCATGTCATATCTGTCTCAAGTTGAGACAAAAAATTTTCATCTCAAAATTTTTGTCTGAAAATCCTCCAGTTTCCAGTTGTGACATTAGAGGATGAATCATTGCTTAATAAATAAGATAAGCATCTTATAATAACTTATACCAAGAAAATTAGATTCTAGTAATTCAAGTACATCTACATGGAAGAATAATGTTTTTCACACAATCATGTAATGTTACTTGTATTAGTCAATAATGTTGTTCATTGGGAACTGGCAACTCTAGCGAATTGCACTCTAATCTAGAGGAAGTCAAGACAAGTTCTTCACCGGGAACAGGAGAAACCTCACTCACTGACCCCGTGAATTAGGGTTTGAATTCTCTTGATCCTAGTCGATGCTACATGAGGCTAAATGCCAAATTTTGAGGGATTTTTCAATTATTTGTTGAACCTTGAGCAAGAGACTATTCCCAATGCTTAAGCGAAACATATCAATGAAAAACAAGCGAGATAGCCTCAAGCGATAAGATGAGTTTTATATATTTTTTATTTTATGATTTTTGTTTAAATAATATGATTAGTAATTAACTAATTTTGTTTAAATATTAAAATTAAAATCAAGAAATTACTTTATTTTTAAAAACATATTTTTTAATTTATTAACGGTAAAAAAACTAAAGTAACACAAAAAGAAGAAGAAGTAAGCCGGGCCCCAAGTATTAAACAAAATATAAAGGAAATGAAAGAATAATTATGGGATGCCACGCAACTGTTGTAATGGATAAAGATATCTGGGTGATGCTTAAAGGTGTTATATATATATATATATATATATATATTCCATATTTTGTATGATTTAGATAATCAGAGGTTAATTAGCTTTATTAAGAAAAAATTATCAATTTATTGAAAGTATATTCATTTCTATTTAAATACTTAAAAAATTTATAAGTTTGAAGGTTAAGAGTCAAGAACCACACTTATCTTTTTGAAAAACCTTATCAATTTGTCAAAAAAGTTGAAATCAATTGTTTAAAGAATTGAAGATACAACATGGATCATTACTTGACACTCCACCCAAGTATTCAACAAAATATAAATGAAAAAAACACTTATAGGGGTTTCATATAATTCCCTAACTCTACCACTATAAGCAATATTAAACAAAAGGCAAAACAAAAAAAAGTTATTTTAAATAAAATGGGGTACATTATTGCAATTACAAAAAAAAAAAGATATATATATATATATATCTAATTTATAATGATGTGAGTTTTTTACTCATTGCGGCCAATCTTAACATCTTAAATCAATTAATTATATTTAATTGATTGATAGACTAATAGTTCGACTAGAATGGTTATGAAAGCAAAGAATAAGTTATATTAATACGGTAAAAAATATACATGAAGATATTATTAATCTTACTAGACTACTTAGATGATTCTTCAAATTAATTAGTCTTGTAAAACATATTTATATATTTTATATAATGACTTAGTGACAGATATAAATATTTAAGATGAAACGATTCATTTAATAAATTTTGACAAACCAATAATTAAAAACATTCATCACTACAAATCACAGTTGATTGGTGAGGAAAGATGAAAAATATCTAGCTAGACCACGTAAAGAAAGTAGTGGTCTCTGGGACATGCATACATGTGATAGCTACTCCGTGAAGAAGGGGTTAAAAAAGAAAAAAGAATACAATACTGTAAGTTATCTCGGAAGTTGGAAATCTATGATCCACCAAGTGTACAAATGGTGGTCTCACAGTCCTTTTATTTATATATTTATATATATATATATATATATATATATATATTATATATATGTGTGTGTATATATATATATATATATACATACATACATATACATATGTTTGTGTGTGTGCGTGCATGCAGTTTTGTCTAATATAGAGATGGGAGTAACAAGAGGAGGGGATCCATGTGAGGGTTCTGAGTAAATGTGAAATATTTAGGATGGTATTGCAACGCCAGGTTGTTTTTAGTTCATTTATTTTCTTGGAGTAGCGTGGAGATGTCGCTATTTGAGTAGTTTGGATTTATATATGGGCATGAGGGGTTTGGCCTTTTAATAATTTGCACAGGTTGGAGTTCTTGTCGTCTGCCCAATACCTACTTTTGTCCTATTTCATCATCAACTCAATTATTTGAAATCTTTAGTATTGGGTTAAGGTAAAGCAAATAAAATAACTATTTTATATAATTTCTCGAACCATCAAAACTTGTAAGAATCTTATTCAAGGTCTTAAAATAACCATTTTACATATATTAAGGTCTTGAATAAGGACTCGGGAATAATTCAAGTGGTTAAGACTAGTTTTCGATTCTAAGAGGGATAATATGGATTCAAATCTCATAGGGACGAGAAGTTAAGTTGAAGATGAGGAAGAAAAGGGGGTCTTGATTCAATTGTCAAGCGATAGATGCATGTTTCAATTTTGAGTTCCATCATCAACCATGGAAAGTCATTAATCCGGTCACTATATGTCATTCATGCATGGGTTAAAATCACAACGTCCTCAAGTGAAAAGGCTTGGTAACTAGTCAATATTGAAATTACGGGAGTTTTTTTTTGTATAAATAAAAACGAAAGAGTGAAATAGTGAAATATATATATATATATGTATGTATGTATGTATGTATGTATATATATAAATATCCACGATGAGAAAAGAAATGATCGAATGATGAAGTTAGAGTCCTAAAATTATATTGACTCGATTCAATTGATCCATCCCAAGCTCCTTTTTTTTTTTTTTTGATAATGCAGCTGTCATGTCATGCTATAATCTGAGTTAATGCTTTGTGGTCGGGATGTGTTAAGGGGAAAAGTCTCCTGCCTAAATAAATTGCATCTGAATTAATGTCAACTCTATCTAACAGCTGGTTATACTCTGAACCTAATCAAATGTCTGATGGGTGAAGCTGGTGATTATATAGCTTCAAATTGCTTTAACATATATGTGAAACTCGAAGTCAAAATTAAAACAGCCTAATTGTATTGACTAACACTCTTAATGATTGAAATTAATGTGTTCGGTTACATGATGTCTAATCATGAACTTACCATTAAACAAATCCAAAGAAACAATGAATGAAGGGTTCGCTTAGACACATGCATGACTTGGAATCTGTTTTTTTTTTCTTTTTCTTTTTCTTTTTCCAATCAACCCGCGCAATACATTTTCATAATTAACTCCAATCTCCATAAGTAGATCACCACATGAAAATAGCTCTGAGCAATCAGGCTGCAATTTTCTGATATTAATTAAATATATTCGGCGCGTAATATTTTCTAAAATTTGTGTTTTTTTCAGCCGGTGAGAATTGAATATGTCTCATCTTAATAGGTAGATCAGATCCAGAAAGAGAAAAAGATTTTCCCGAGGGACCTCATCAGAGTCTCTCTCTGTGTTATCATTACACAACATGCTTTCATTGGACAATTTCAGATGATGTAATTACATGATTGTAATGAATTCAGATCCTACCATAACATTATATGTTTGTGAAGAAATGTTAACGGTTGTGTAATAATGACACGGTTATAATAAAATGATTTGAAACGATACGGATCTTTATATTAGAGGTGAAGCTTACAAGAAATATAGTACGTAGAAAAGATATATAAAACATAAAAAATATAAATCAAATCAGATAAATTTTTCTTTTCAAGATATCTCTTCAATTCATTGTTTTCTCAATTCAAGGGTACCACAGACGATTACAATTTAATCTAGGCCCAGAAATCTCCAAGAAAGAGGAAAAATATTCTCCAATTTTTTCTACTTACAACTTAAAGGTGTTCGAAAATACACTTTCTTTAGATCACAAACACCTTTAATAAATACCTTCTTTCTCTTATAATTTTCTTGGGGCAGACATATCCTATTAATTTAAGGGTAATTCCCAAAACTTTGCTATATAATAACACGCACGAGAAAACAATGAAAAAAAAAAAAGGTGGAAAAAAAGAAGGAAATTTATCCACATAAACAATATATCATCCCAGGTGAATGAGGAAAAAGACCCTGAAAAAACTTCTTTCTCTTCTTCATTTCTCATTGATCCTCAGAAATGCTCTCCAGGTGCGGCTTCCATACTCCACTCGTGCCGGTACCGGTCCGGCCATGCCTCCGTGACGACGCCTTCTTCTCCGGCGTGAACTCTGTCAGATATGCAGAACATTCAGGAGCTGGAATTATATCATTGTTGCATTTCTTGGTCTTCTTGGAAGATTTATTATTCTTAGTGATTTTCTTCTTTTCAGGCAGAGATGATTCGGGAATCAAGAAATATATGCTGCCCCTTTTGAGCTCCGTTCCCGGCGAAAGAATCAAAATCTTTCTAACAACACCTTGAGAGCACGGCTTGCTCAAGACATGATTGGGGTTGTTCTTGAGCACCTCACCTGCTGTGACATGGCCCGTTATTTCTTCTACGTGGCCATTCAAGTGTACTATACGGATCAAATCTAAGGCTCCACAAGGAAGAACACAAGCCAAACAACACCTTAGACTATTCCCCATTTAAAAAAAAAAAAAAAACTCACTCCTTGTGTGTTTTTTGTGCGTGTTTTTGTGTGTGTATGAAGGGCTTGAATGGGATGATAGGAGGAGAGGACAATGTTATATAGGAGCAGCCGTACACATACGTGCATAAAAAAAAAATGGTATTACTTTAAGTTGTACTTCTAATGGGAAATGACCAAATTGTCCCTTGACTACTTTCTACTTTGGGTGTAATCTATTACGTATAAGTTATACCTTCACTTCTAAGAATATTTTAACTTGAGCCGCCATGAATTAACTGCTAAGATAATTGTTGTAATTGCAATCATTATTATTGGTTATCTTACCTTGAACGATTGGGGGCTGGGCAGCTTGTTGTAGGAGAAAGTTGCGTCAATATTTCCTCTTGATTGGGTAATTAAAAAAAGGATTTACGCGATATTGTTGTACTGTTGGATTTTAGGTTGCATCGTCCACACTGAGTCAGCCAGTCCCACTTAGTTGTATTAAATATAATTACTCGAAGAAAAGGAAAAAAACGTCATATATATATATACATAAAGAAGACTTTTCTTTCCGTTTTCTTTTCTCTACTCTATTTCTCTCTAAAAGATCGGAACTACTGCAATTTGAAACCTCTAGCTTGTAAAAACTAGAGTTATTTATATATTATTTGCTTGTTGATCAGTAATTGATGATATTTTGGGCATGTTTATATATTTATATGAGAATATACTCAATTAATTTTTAAAACATACATTATCAATTTACATGGTATCATTATTGTGAAATATCATTCTATATCATTTTAAATACGAGTCCTTCAATAAATGTCTAGTAATCATGATATATGGCATGAATTTAACTCAAGAACTCAATCATACCTAGTAGGTCCACGCTTGTGTTAGTTTTGGTTGCATTTAGTTGTCAACAATTTCAAAGCCACAAGATCCATGAAGTTACATCAATCAATAGAGGACTCCCACTTCTTTTAATTTTAAGAAAGGGACTTGCTCCAATATTCTATATGTTATAGTGAAAGATCCCTAGAGGTCCCCAAAAAGTACGACTTATGTGGAAGCTTTTGAGAATTTTTACTTATCTTTACATTATTTTTTAAGCAACAACAAGATGATGCCAGCATTAATTTGGTGCTCCAAGATTTTTTTTATCTTACTTATTGTTTCCTCTTTTTTTCCGGCAAGTTAAATGAACATTTTTAATTGTTAAGGTTCTCACTTGAATTAAAAATGAAAACCGAGGAGCCAATTTTTTTGGGTTAAAACCCCCACCCCGGTGGTATTTGAGTCCACGTTCTCAGAATAGTCTCAACTACTTAAGATATCTCCTAATCCTAAAATTGAGGTGTCAATTGACTGGTTTAGACCTATTATATCTAATTATTAGAAATTTCACAAAATTTTAATGGAACTCTTATAAAAAAATACTTTGATCTATATGAAATGAGTACCAACAATTTGCACAATTAGAAACAAGACAACAAAATGAGCTTGAGACATCAATTGATGTAGTGACAGTAAAAAATACTACTCAAGTACTCAAATTGATACATAGTAAATAAGAATGAAAAGTAAAGAAACACAAAAAAGAAAAAAGGAATAGAAAGTAGGTTTATAGATAAACTCTGAAAAAAAAAAAAAAAAGAGAAAGGTTTAGAAAGTAGGTTTCCTAGACCACTATTAAACACTTTGAGCAAGGCTTAAGAAAGCACTTCTTAAGTCATTACCTTATCAAGCTGTTGATCACAATAATGATTATTTTCGCAATCATGTGGAGTGGAAATGAATTGAGTTACCAATTCTCTCTTAACATCTTTTGAGGATGGTTCGAGCCCTCTCGAATAGCTTAAGTTTTGTAGCTTTCAAACTTCACGAATATTCGTTGGTTAAATTTTGAAAAGACAAAAGTTCGTTTTTCCCTCAACGATATTTATTGAAAGTGAGCCATTGGTCAAACGATGCTACATCTCTACCTCGCCTTCTCTTTGAAACGTAATATCCCTCTTTTTTCTATTCTAATTTTATTATTTTTGACAAAGCCATCACAAGGCGAGGCAAACTGTGACACTAGTATCCTAGACTTGTTCTATTTGTTATAATCTTATTTTAAGATACTTATCTTATTGAAAAAAGGATACATCTTATAAGATTTAAGACATTCTATCATATGTATCCTATAAAAACTCCAAAAAAAAAAAAAAAACTATACTTTTTGTCTTATAAAAAATAAGCAATCCATCTTATCTTATTTTTTACAACTATAGAATACATGGTACATATGATAAAATATCTTAAATCTTATAATATTTTTCTAAATTTCAATAAGATAAGCATCTTAAAATAAAATCAATCTAAACACACTATTGTTTTCGTCCTCATTAACTTCTCGTCGTGCATGTTAATAATGTCCAATTTTTTTAGATCAAGGAGTCTTATGTTCGATATATCTAAATTATAGACTTTGTGATGTACACATATGCACCCAAAAAGTCCATTTATCAACATATATTCCCCGACAATTATAAACCAGAAGAAGATATTTAAAAAGCCTGAAAGGGTACTTGAGGAAATTTACACCAAAACTTGATCAAAGCACACATGTACAATAATAATTTGGTAAAAGGAGAGGTCCTAATCCCAAATATTGTTCATTTATTTCAGTGGTCCTACAAGATGAACCCTACCACGAGTGATCGCTATGATAGCGCCGAGCGCAACGAATACCCACTTTATAATGATGATAATGGTTCATTGGCTTGTAAGCCCGTATGAGAAGATTAGGTACGGAAAGGAGACTTCAATTTCCCCAAAAAAAAAAAAAAAAAGGACATGACAAACAATTAATGAGCAAAACTTGAGTCACCCCCTGTGATACCCCACCACAAATAATTGAAGAGGAGTATTAATATTTCAAGACTCAAGAACCAAATAATATATACAATTGAAAATAGAAAAATTTTCACATATTAATTGATAACATTTCAAATTTTTTTGAGTTACATAAGCAAGTACTTGTATTGATTAAAGAAAAAATCATTTACATCCAAAAAGGGGCAATCAAGAACATACCGATCCAATCAAAAGCAAAAATCAACGTTCCATATAGAGCTTATTAAGTCCATATTAAGCTTACTACTGAATTTCTTACATAAAAAATAATCAAATTAAAGAGGAGTTCCACAGATTTTGGAGTTCCCTTGCCATGTAGCTTTGTTTTGTTGAAATGTTAGTTGCCAATTCTAAATTTCACCCAAGTACTGCTAATTTTGTCCTTTCGGCAATAATTCTAATAGTTACATTAACGTTAGAGCCTAATCGTTTAGACCATTTCTAACAACATCCTTGTATATGGTTTTACATTATATATATGTCTAGAAAGCTGAGTCTCATTACACGAGATATTTTTCTTTGATCGAAATTACTCAAGATATTTAACAAAGGCAATGAACCCAAATCAATTTCTAGGTATTTGTTATTAGATTTATAATTACATAATAAAATTGAAATTTTCCCCTGGTCTGTGACCAAAGCCAGCCACCCAGTAGGCGGGAGAGACAATGGTGCACATTCTAGTTGCTAAATTCCAAAAACTACAGCTGTCTTAATCTAAGGTCAATTAAAATATCCTCCGTGAAAGCAAAAAATAAAAATAAAAATAAATCCACCATTCGAAAAATATATACTGTATCAATCAAATATACTTAGAGATATGCACAACTAACAAATGGCTACATTCATCCTTCTCTTCTCTAGAGAAACTAAAACAATCAATAATTTTGTATTTTCTCTTCTAGTCTTTCGATATTCTGTTTGGCATCACGAATCGCGAGTCTGCCCGAAAATCTTCATAGTTTTTATTTTTATTATTACTTTTTTTATTATAAGTTTAGTTAATTGGGATCAAATAAACAAATTATATATATATATATATATATATATATATATATATATATATTATTTCGATGGCCATTGAGAATTGTAATAGAACTAATAAATTAGATTACCGTTTTCGTCGCCATTAGAAGCAATGCAGTTCACCTTTTAGCATTGTTTTGATCAAACACATGCGAAATACCTTAAGCCTGCTTCATTTTACTCCAACTTGATACTGAAATTTCTGGTTGCAATGAGAGTGAATTGAGGAAACCTTCTTAATTCTTACGGAAAATGTTTAACTTTTAGAGAAAGGATCATCGTACTTGTAAACATGGCATGGTGATGCACCAAAATGTAAGTTTCCGGGATTAGTGAATAGTTCTCATGAGTGATGACTTGAGTTTAAATTCTATTGGGATGCAAATTGCATTGGTGATAGAGAGTTAGAGATGGGGAAAAAGCGTAAATTTTTAAGTTTGAGTCTTTATATATGAACCATTCTTATGTGGTACCCTATAGAAGGGATCAGATGATGTATATCTTAATGAGGAGTGAATCTCATTTTCCCCTATAAATTATATTTTAAATTCCAAACTCTCCTAGTTTCGTTCATATTCTCCCATGACATAAATTTGTTAGATAAAGTCTTATGTTAACGGTATTTTTAAATTTTTAGCCCAAAAAAGAAAAATAATAGACAAAACATTTAATAAAATCATTCTCTGTAATAAAATAAAGAATTACAAAAAGAATAAATTTGAAAATAAGAAGAAAAGGATAAAAAGCTACTTGTTTTATAAAAATTACCTTATACACACTATTAGAAAAAAAATTAAATTCATTTGAAATCTAACATAGATATCTCAAGTTTAAAGTATTCCTTGTGATGAAATCTAAAGAAAGATGATTAGAATAAAGGTGTTTTCCATTTCATTTTAGAAAAATAACAAGGACACCTATATATAGATGTCAGTACTAGTAGTAGTTAGTTACAATAGAAGCTTTTAGGTACTAAAACTAACTTGACAGCTAATAACTGACTTGACAGCTGTAGCATAACTAACTTCTATTCCTATTAATTTTGTACAGCTAATATAACTGACTTGATATCTGTAGCATAACTAACTTCTATTCCTATTAATTCTGTATTGGAACTGCATTGCTAACATCCCTCCTCAAGCTGAGACTGGGTAGCCAGGGGAAGCTTGGACTTGAGATATTGAAACTGAGCAGTGGAAAGAGATTTTGTGAACAGGTCTGTAACTTGTTCTGTAGATGGTAGATAGAAAATAACAAGCTGTTTAGCAATCACTTTTTCCCTAACACAGTAATAATCAAGCTCTATGTGCTTTGATCTGCCATGAAAAGCTGGATTAGAAGCCAAAGCTATTGTAGAAAGATTATCACAAGCCAAAGTAGATGGATGAACTGGAATGTATAATGCCTTAAGTAAATAAGTGAGCCATGTAAGATCAGCTGCAGTTTGAGCCAATGCCCTGTATTCAGCCTCTGTAGAACTCCTTAATACTGTAGGCTGCATTTTAGAGCTCTATGAAATGAGATTAGGTCCCAAAAATGTACAAAAACCTGTTACTGATCTTCTATCAACTACATCACAAGCCCAGTCACTATCTGAATATGAGTGTAGTGTAAGAGATCCAGGTCTGAACTGTAGACCTTGAGTTAAAGTACCCTTTATAAACCTTAAGATCCTTTTTAGTGCAATGAAGTCCTGATCAGTAGGTGCATGCATTTTTTGAGAAATAGCACTGACAGCATACTATAAGTCTGGCCTTGTCATAGTTATATATTGAAGAGCCCCCACCAGACTCCTAAAGAGGGTAAGATTAGAAAATGGAATAGATGCTGCAGAATCTTTAGAATCATGCTTGGAAGCAGTAGGTGTGACTGCTAGTTTGCAGTTTGTCATACCTATTTTCTCTAGAATTTCTTTGGCATATTTTGTTTGAGTCAGTAGAAGACCATTTGAAGACTCTTTAACTTCAATACCTAGGAAGTAGAATAGATGCCCAAGATACTTCATAGCAAATTGAGTTTGCATTTCTGCAATGAAGGACTGAATAGCAACTTCACTACTCCCTGTGAGGATTATATCATCAACATACACTAAGAGAACCAGTGTATGAGTAGCAGAGGTATACACAACAATGAACTATCTGCAACTGTATTGCAGAATCCTCTTGCCCGTAAGAAAGTTGACAACTTTGAATACCAAGCCCTGGGTGCCTGTTTAAGCCCATATAAAGACTTTTGCAACTTGCAGACATATGTAGGATTAGCTTTGTCAATGAAGCCTAGAGGCTGAGTCAGAAAAATAGTTTCCTTTAATTCTCCATGTAAGAAAGCATTGGAGACATCTATCTGATGTAGTGTCCACCCAAAATGCAAAGCTAGAGATAAGACAATTCTAATGGTCTGAGGCTTAACAACAGGGCTGAATGTCTCAGAATAATCAATACCCTTTTCTTGGTGAAAACCTTTAGCTACTAGCCTAGCTTTAAATCTAGAAATGCTTCCATCAACATTCCTTTTGATCCTGTAAACCCATTTGCATCCAATGGGTTGTCTGCCTGATGGAAGAGAAACTAAAATCCAAGTTCCCTGTGCTTGAAGAGCACTATATTCTGAATGAAAGATGAAGCAATAGCATTGCGTTCAGTCCCAATAGAATGAGATGAATTTGATGCAGTATTGTCAGCAGTAGATAAAATGTCTTGTGGAATTCATGCAATTGAAGGAGAATGATGTGATGTACTTTGGGAAGTTGGTACAGGAGTAGGAGAGAATTGATTTGATAATGAATGATTTCCAAGAGGAAAGGATAAAGGTATTGTTAAGGCAGGAGATGAGTTTAAGACTGAAACTGATTGTTCTGTGGTAAGATTATGACTCTGAAATGATGCTGAAAACTAACTAATAGTATGAGGAAGATATGATGGGGTGGCAAAAGGGAAAGTGGTTTGAACAAATTTGACATGCCTAGATATATATACCCTGTTAGTGACTATATCTAAACATCTATACCCTTTAGAAGTTGATGAATAACCTATAAACACATAGGGAATAGACTTGTTTTGTAGTTTGTGATCAGTATATGGCTTGAGCCATGGAAAACAGAGACAACCAAACACTTTAAGAGCCTTGTAATCAGGATCTTGATGATACAAACATTGAAATGGAGACTGATTGTGCAAAACTGTGGTTGGAAGCCTGTTAATCAAATAATTTGCTATGGCTAATGCTTCCAACCAGAATTTAGAAGGTAATTTACTGTGGTTTAACAAAGAAAGAGTGGTTTCTATTAAATGAAGATGCTTTCTCTTCACTCTTCCATTTTGTTCAGGGGTATGAGGACATGTTGTTTGATGAATTGTGCCTCTTTGTTATAAAAATTGACTGAATTGCTTAGAGGTATACTCACCTCCATTATCAGTCCTAAACACTTTAACATTGGCATTGAATTGTGTTTTAATGAAAGCAAGAAAATTCTGAAAAACATTAAAAGCTTCTGATTTATGTTTTAAAGGATAGATCCAAGAGAAACCAGTGAAATCATCAAGAAAAATGATATAATATCTGTAATTCATACAACTGGCAATAGGAGCAGGGCCCCATACATCAGAGTGCACCAAATCAAATAGTGCATTTGTTTTATTTTGACAGACGGGAAAAGGCTTTTTATGAGATTTTGCAACAGAATAGTCTAAACAATGCTCAGTAAAGTACCCTAGCTACCTATGTATGATGCCAGAAATAATTCTTAAAGGTAATTTGGATGGATGTCCCAGCCTGAGATGCCAGATCCTATCCAGAGAAGACTGAAAATCAGTGCAGACACACTGAAATGCTGATGGAGAAGAATTGGTAGCAGATGATGCTAAAGATTTGACTTGACACTGATAGGTTGATGACTGTGCAGAGACTGATGATGAAATAGTGGATGGAATAGGATACAGTCCATGCTCACAGAGGCCCTTGAACAGCACTATATTGGTGTTGTTGTCCAGGATTGTCACATCCTTAGAAGTAAAGACCACAGTACGGTTATTGTCATTAGTAAGTTGAAACACAGATAGAAGATTAGAGGTAATGGATGGAACATAAAGAAGCTTAGAAATATGAAACAAGGCAGTTGGTGTGCACAGAGTACCAGTTCCAGTTTGAGTTATGGCAAGTGTGTTTCCATTTCCAACAGCTACTGAGTCTGTCCCAAAATAAGGCCTAAACTGCTGCAGTTGAGTGGCATCATTAGTTACATGTGTAGAAGCTCCACTGTCAAGATACCAAGAAGATTGAGAAGAAGAGACAAGATTTGTTTGAGCAGTGAAAGCAGTTGCATTCTGCTTGACAGGCTTTTCATAATAGTAATTTTCTATGTCCAATCTATGCCAGCACTGCAGAGCATTATGGTTGGGTTTTTTACAAACTTGACACCACACTGTAGGTCCTGAAGAGGTACCAGTGACTTGAGATGATTAAGTCCCTAGTTTTTGTTGAAAACCTCCTTTGGCAGCACCTCCTCTTTGAGTCCTACCTCCTCTGCTTAAATTATTCTGATATCTACCCCTTCCTCTACCTCTTTGATTGTTATTAGCATAAAGTGCAGTATATTGATTAGAGGAAGGACTTTGAGCTGAGTCATTAATAGTGAAGGTGTTCTTAAAGGAAAGATTAAGTTCCTCACTAAGAAGTAGACTAGTGAGTGCAGGAATTGTGATAGCTCTATCTCTGACTCTGAGAGAGGAAACAAGAGGATCATAAACAGGAGGTAATCCTTTAAGAATATAGAAGATCATTTCATCTTCCTTCAATCCTTCTTCTACTGCAAGCAAACTATAGCAATCACCTTAATCTCATCTAAGTATTGTTGCATGGATTTGGTGCCTTTTGTAAGATTCAGTAATTTGTGCCTTAACTGATACACATGTGACATACTACTTGATTTAAACCTTTGTTCCAACACACTCCAGATTTTAGTAGCAGTAGAAAGATCACAAATATGATTATGTATAGTAGGTGAAACAGAGGCACAGAAGCAAGTTTTTAAGTATTCATCAATAGTAATCCAAGAGGTGTACTCTGGATTAGGAGTAATATTACCATCAGTTTGATGAATAAGTGGATCAAGACACTGTGTTTTGCTCAAAACATGATCCAATAGTCTACTTGCTTTGAGTAGAGACTGAAATTGAAGCCTCCATGGTTTGTAATTGTCGTTGTCTAATTTGATGTTGACAAGTGCAGAAAGTGCTGAAGAAGAGTCTTCAATCCAATTGGAAGAGCCTCATCGGAAGGTAAGGCCATGATTGAAAAATATAGCTCCAGAAAAACCAAGAGAAATTGAAGAAAAACTGCAGATCCAGAATCCCAATATGCAGATGAAGCTAATTATGGCTTTGAATCAATCAATTTGAACCAGATTTGTAAGATTTGATTGATTTCTATGATGAGAAAACCCTCATTTCCAGCTTGAGTAGAGATCTAAAAATCACAGCCTTGAGTCATGAATTGATATGGATTAATGAGTTTGCGCTGAGCTGGGAAGATATAATCGATGCTAAATCAATGAAGATTCAACCAATATGTAGTTGAATCTATGAAGATTCAAACTATATAAAAAAAAAATGGCGTCAAGTCTTTTTAGCTCTGATTACCATGATGAAATCTAAAGAAAGATGATTAGAATAAAGGTGTTTTCCATTTCATTTTAGAAAAATAACAAGGACACCTATATATAGATGTCAGTACTAGTAGTAGTTAGTTACAATAGAAGCTTCTAGATACTAAAACTAACTTGACAGCTAATAACTGACTTGACAGCTGTAGCATAACTAACTTCTATTCCTATTAATTCTGTACAGCTAATATAACTGACTTGATAGCTGTAGCATAACTAACTTCTATTCCTCTTAATTCTGTATTGGAATTGCATTGCTAACACCTTGCGCATCATTTTTTACCGCCAGCCAACTATTTAAAAAAATAAATAATAAATTATAATGTATTATACAAAATTTGCATTGTTAACAAAATTAAGAAAAAAATTTAAACAATTCTTCTTTTATACATACATATATCTGGTACCTTTATGGCTCAAGGTATCACTTTTTCATAATAATGAACTAACATTTTGAGAACACAAAACAAAAAAAAAATTAAAAAAAAATAAAAGATTAATTAAAGATAAGACATTACTTGGCAAAATTTGATATTATGGGGTAAAATGTGTAAACGTAAAATCTCATGAAGGATTTTGAGATTTATACTAAATCTCATTAGGGGAAATAATGGCATTCTTTCCTTTAATGAGTAATGCGACTGAGGCCCTATTGGGATTGGTTATTTTTAACTATAGACATACATACATATATATATATACACACATATAGAAATATTAGATTTCAAAAATTTTGAAATTTTGAAAAAAGTTCAGTTTTAGCTTTTTATAGAAGTTAAATTTGAGAAAAAATCACTTTTAAAAAAGCCCAATTCAAACGAGTCATGAGTCATCTATAGTACTGAAATCGTTATTTCACTACCATTGATCTATAACGTTACAAAAAAAGATCTCAAATTCCTGTCAGCGACTTTCGATTGGGTGGAAGAATGGCTATAAAAACATTAGCAGGAAGTTTCGCTACACTTGAGGCTTCTGGCACCGACCACAGCGAGGATCAGCTTCAATGAAGAGGGTTATTGTTTTGTTTTGTTTACTCTAACAATAATGGTCGTTGAGGAATTGCACGAGGTGTGCAGTTTGAAAGATTCCTATTCAAACAATTTAAGAGATAGTTTGAGTATTCACAATTCTCTTAACAAGTTTTGATGAGTCTGTCTTCACACAAAGGCCAAGGTGGAAGCTTCATTGACTAATATACTTAATTTAGTAGATGCATATGGTCTTTCATTAGGACAAGAGGGTGTAGTTTAGTTGAATTGTAATTATGGGAACAAATAAAGAATTACTATTAATTCTTTTCAAAAAAATTAAAAAATCATTGATATGTATTAGAGTACTTGTGAAACTCTCATAAGCTTGGTGTACGTCTTGTTCTCATACTTGGTCTAACATTTTTAAACTACTGTGTTCAAAGATTTAGGTTCTGTTTAGCCTAATGGAAGAGATTTTAGTGGTTGAACTGTAGAGTTTTTAATAATACAATTTTGAGTAGAAGTGTTATTAGATAAAAGTCATTAATTATTTAGATTTATATTTAAGAGTTGAGCTTTTAGTTGTTTTGAAAGTAATATTAGACTTTCAAAAATATAAAATACTATTTTTGTTAAAAAATATAGAAAATTTTTTTGACAAGATATAAAAATAGTTTTTCAAAAGTTTTTTTTCTTGAAAGTTCCATTTTAAAACTTCTGATTTTTTTAACTTCAAATTTTATGTAAAAACTCTTTTAAAAATAGGCCAAACATGTCAGATTTAACTTTTCAACTCACAAAAAATACTTTTAAATGTCTAAATATTAGGCCAAACAGACTCAACAATCTTAAAATAGAAGTTTTTTCAGTGAAAATTTTAATAATAATAACAATAATAAAGTAAAAGTAGAATTATTCTTTTAGTTCCATTTACATGGGTGTTCTCTTTAAATTAATCCACTCCAAGTAAGGTGATAATGTAAAAAAAACTTACTATTTACAAATAATGTAGTGCCATAGTATAGCTTAATAACCTAAACTTTAGGTCAATGAAGGACCAAATGTAAATTTGAGACCTTTGGTCACAAATAAGCCCCTATTTGGCTAAACTTACTTGGAGTTTATGTTGCAAATAGTAAAAAAATATGTAAAGATGTGTTTTTTTCTAAAATCTTATAAGTAACAAAATAAGCAAAGTCAAACAGACTCTAGTAGCTTGTGTGGATTAAGGGGAATGAGGGAAGGGAAAAGGTAACGGATGGATTTAAAGAATCTTTCTTGTGTTTGGTTTAGGAGTAAATGGAGGTGAGTGAAAAAGAAGGGATAAAGCCCATCCCCTCAAATCCTTTATTTCAATCATTCTAAATTGGAGTAAATTGGAGATAAAGGATTTTTCAAATCTTTTATTTTCAATCTTTTACATATAAAATTAATCCCTTCCCTTTATTCCTTTCAATCTAAATACAAAAGATTTATAATTTTTTATGTTTCTTTCTCTCATAAAGCTATCTCAATCCAAACGTAAATTACCCATCCTTTCTCTTTTTCTTTATAATCATTTCATTTCCTTTCTTTTGCTAAAATTTGCCCCCTCCACGTTTCATCTAACTTTTGGGTCGGCGATCATATGCTTGTGCGCAATACTTTAAATTAGTGTGTTAATAATATTAGGCCTACATGTTTTGTTTCTTGGCTTAATGCCAGATTCCAGCGCCATGCGTGGGGCTGTAAACCATAAGTACGGTAGTCGATCTACTATTTTTACTTCATCTTGGATATGCAAATTGCAAATATATTTTAAAGGTAATAAAGATGCTTACTATATATAAATGCTACTGACAAATAAAAACGCGTGTAAGAATTAATATCGACAAAACTCGGAGATGGCCTGGTCAACTTTTTTAAATAGCAGCCTTCCAAAAATGTTCCTATGGAAAGAGTGGAGATTGAATTCTATATATAATAATTTCCAGTTTCTTATATTAAGTGAGCATGCTCGACTTACTTGACGTTTAATACAGAGAATTTGCTATGCACGCACAATTTAAAAGTTGGTGGTTGGATAATTTCGCCGGGTCATTCGGTAGTCAGATTCTACTAACTAAATTTCTCTTATCACAGTCCCCGAAAAAAAAAAACTTTGCTTTGAGTTAGGGTATTTCAAGTCATAATGAATTTTAAATTAATCCATATCGAGTTGAGAACGGTGAAGAAAAAGTCCTTTTAATAAGTATGCTTCCCAAAGTTGAAACTTGTATTCTTTTCTTTACAACAACAATAGCCAAAAAATAATAATAATAACTTTTGTAAATATCATATTATCCTTTTAGTTTCCCCCTACGAGAAGATGAAATAAATCATATGTAGCTTAGTATTTACAAAAAAATGGTATCATCCGTACGTGCAATTAAGAGACCTAGTGAACAATGGGATTTTATAAGAAGGCCATTTATATAACTTATTGGCTAACTAAATTAAAGAAACCTGAAATAGTACTCTCACGGTCACAGAGACCTGATATTTTATTATATATATCACAGAGATGTGCAGTGATAGTAATATTGTATTGATTTGAGGTGAAAAGTTTTTCAGGCATGATAATAGATCTCGAAACCTCTTTAAAGTTCTTCACTTTAATCTTTTGAGTTTCTTTTTCAAAAGGGTTAACCAAAGGAGAACCCCTTTCCTACCTGGCCAGAGGCCCCTTAACCAGGCGGGAGGTAAATCGAGGGATGTGCGTGAGTGGCAGCCCGACCAGGGAGAGGACCAACGGGCGTGGAAATCCAGCAACAGCCCCCGCAATATTTCAGCGGAGTACTGCCGCCACACGGACTCGATCCCGCGTTGTCAGGGTGTCTCCACCCTAATCACCTGGCCACTTACCAACTCACCTATGCCCCTGGGGGCATCTTTTGAGTTTCTTGTGCTTACGTTGCTTGGTTCAGAGTGTATATTAATGGTGATATTTTTTATTACTCAGCTTATTTTTCTTTCTGTATTCTAGGTTGCAATATTCGCTCTGTTTTTGTTGCATATCTTTAAGCATTTGATAAGTATATATGTGGAAGTATACCTCATGCTTTTGAGATGAAAATGTCCCATATTGTATGAGAGATTTGACTAGAAAGATGGTAGTATTCAATGGGGACATTAATTTAATATAATATAGTCAATATTTTGATTTAAAGGGCCAAATACTAAAAATCTTTTTACTCAAAACATCAACAAAAAGGTTTTTAATAAAATATTATATATAAAAAGAGAAAAAGTCATTTTATCCCATAACGTTATAGCATTATCCCAAACTCCCCTATAAACTCTAATTTTTACCCAAATTCCTCCATGTACAGTAACACCGTTAAAGACTTTTAACGGTCAACTAGTTGACCTTTTACAATTACTTTTTTGGCCCTTTTCCTATCTTCATTTATCTCTTTTTCCTATAAATTTGAAACAAAACCTACATATTTCTATGCTTTTAAATGAATTAATTTTTTGTCAATTAAATGTATTTGACATATTTTAATTTAACTTTCACTTTGCACATTGCGTAAATAAATTAAAAGTATGTTTTACTACATTTTTTGTTAAATTAAAAAATAATCTATTAAAAATAAGTTCCAGTCGCATGACACTGCCACGTAAATGAGAATAATACTTGAAAATTTTATTGGCGATTGCCAACATTTAGTAGCAGACGTAATAGTATAATAATTTAATAAATCTCGAAACATAAAAATTTACTCCCTCTATTGACAAAGAGCAAACACATCATATAGTACCAAAACTCATTACCAACAAATTAAAAGAAAAATAGCACAACACCCTCATCAAATTATCAACAAAGAGGCTTAGGTGAAAGAAAATAAAAACTAATAAAAAATAATTAGATATTGGACTCATGAATGGTTACGGAAAGATTAAAAGTTTTAAAGATTATCTTTTAAACAATTAAAAAATTAAAAATGTTTTTCTTAAAAAATAATGAATTTTAAAAAATTAAACATTTGTAAAAAAAAATTTAAAGTTATTTTTGATAAAAGCTACCTGATTGAATAATGAAGTGATTGGTTGGGTAATTGAACAATGACCTTGGCAAACAAAACATACAGTGCGTATGCATATCAGAAAGCAAATATCGCAATTGAGTATCTTTGACAAAAGACAAAAGAAAAAAAAAAAAAAACGACAAGTCTATTTACACGCAAACATGTTGTGATAGAAAGTTAACAACTTGTTTCTTGTGGCGTTCCGTGACAATGACATTTGGTGGCATGCGATAGGGAGGAACACGTGTACATGTTAGTATCTAGATTTTTATCGTTATTGTTCTGTCAGGATTTCCTTTTCTTTTTATTTCTGTTTATAATACATAAAAAAAAGACTAAAAAGTCCTTATCACTTAACGTTTCTTTAGCGGTGTTAGTGTACGTTAGGAGATTTGGGTAAAAATTAGAGTTCATGGAGTTTGGTTATAATACTATAATGTCATGGGGCAAAATGGCTTTTCCCCTGTATAAAAATAAGACATATACATTATTACACACATATATGTACACACATATACATATATATGTATGCATATACATATACATACATACATATATACATGAGGTTTTGCTTTTTTGGTAATCATTGCTATGAAGAAGGATTAAATTATACCAGGTTTGTTTATATATATATATATATAACATGCATGATATACTAAGTGACAAATAAATAAATGAATTCCTAATCTCCAAACATATTTGAGTACATATAAAAACAACTATTTCTCATTTATTTACTCCAAAAAATTTTATATTGCATGTGCATATACATCTTTCTTGATATTTTCTCGTATATGACAAAAAAATCATAAAGAATCAGTACTCAAGTTATCAACTAGCTCTTTTATTATTAAATATATTTTTACCAAGAAAAAATAATTATTAAAGGTTCAAAATTAAATGTCACTATACTTCAATAAAGTGTTAGATGATATTATTATAGAGAACCATTAAAAATAAACTAAATAACCTATATGTTAGTTTTAGGGTTGGAGGGCCAAAATACAAATACAAACTTGTTTTCTAGTAAATAAATACAGATACAAACTTAACTCTTTATAACTTTCCTTGGGGCTAGCAGGAAGCCACTGCCCCTGTTTGTCGTCCCTTAATTCTGCCACTAATTATATATATTCTTACCTCAAATAAAAAATTATAATTTTCAAATTCACTATATAAGATTCTGGAACTAAATCTATTTCAGATGGGCATATTTTAAGATTATCAACACAAATATTAGACAAAACTTCAATCTAAACCACAAAAGTAGAGATACTATATATACAATCTAAGGATTTTGAACTTTTGATTGGCTTATGTATATGTAACATGTTCGCTGGTGGAATGGAAAGGTTACTTGCTGATTAAAAAATAAATAAATATAACATCCTTGCTATTCTTCTTAACACCAAGGTGGCATTTGGTTCACGAAATCTTGTAGCATCCTTGTGAAAGTAAAGTAGAAATATTAGATTCCTATGTTTTATTTGCAATACGTGTGTGTGTGTGGGAGGGGGGCGTGTCACACCCCCACAAAAATCCAATATTCCTTGATTCTAATAATTTTCATTGCCGTATCAGAGAATAGGAATGACTTAGATACAATAAAAAGACTAAGATATCCACTCAAACTAGGAAAAAAGTTTTTCTTTTTTCTTTTTATCTTCCTTCTTCTCCTCTATTTCACACACACATACATACTAAAACACACACATGAACTCAGTGAATATACACATATGGGTTGGGTTGGGAGAACCAACCCATTAACCCGGTCCAAACTATGGCACGATTGAGTTAGATTCGGAGGTCCGGTTCAACTCACTTTTCATGTAGATCAAAACTAAAATATTGGCTGACCAACCTAACCTAACTTGTATATAAAGGCCCAACACAACCCAAAATGTACTAGTGGGCTAGCTAGCAGGTTTGGATCTGTCCAATTTTTTATATGCATCCAAGCGGGGCATTAGACCAGTCAACTCATGTATGATCCCGACATCACCCTAGATATGGCCCATGTGGTTTGGGTTAGTAGGCTCGGACATGTCCAATTTTTATATTAGTCCGGGTAAGAGATCTTAACGGAGCAACCTAACTTGAACTGTATATAGGCCCAATATAGCTCGAATTATGGCCCATGTGGTTGGGTTAATAGGCCAATCTAACCAGTTAGACCAATGCATTCTTTATATAGGTCAAAATACGTGATCCTAACCTACCAACTCAGCTCGTACATGGGCCTGAGATGCCCAGATTGTTGCTTGCATAGGCCGAGCTCAAGTGGGTTTATAATGATGGGCTCGTCTAGCCTGCCTATTACAAACATGTCATATTTTTATCTTTTTGAGTTAAAAAATATTCAAGATTCTCATAAATATTGAGTTTAAACTAAACACAACAATATTATATTTATAGGAATTTGACAAATATTCCTAAGAATAATTTTATGATACCAAAAAGTTTTTATTACATCCCTGAACAAGTGATTCTCATGAATATGATTCCTCAAAATGTGATTCCAAAAAATGAAAAATCATTCAATGAATCAAGGGCTTCCAATTACTTTTAAGATAGAATTTTTAATTCTCAATACGAAATCAAAATTGACTCCTGAAGCAGCCAAGAATTTTATTATTTTAGTTAGTAATTAAAATTGGGTAGATTTAGGATTTGTTATTTGTTATTGACTCCTAGTTATATTAAGATTAGTTTATTAGCTATTTTTAAATGGAAAGGATAGGTAGAATCAAATCATATTTAGTTTTAATTTCCTATTTAGTTTTGGATTCTTATTTAGTCTTAATTGTCTATTTAGTTTTAGATTCCTAGAATAGTCTATATATAGGGGTAAAAACTTTCATTAAGAGAAAACTTTTTCAGAATTGTTCAATAATATTTTATTCTCTCTCCTAGGGTTTATTATCTTAGGGATTTCTTAGTTAATTTCAGCCTTGAAATTGAGCTCATTGATTCTCCTACTTTCTTGTTTATGTTCTCCAAATATCCACTGCATTAGTTGGTTATAAGAGCAAGATTTTTCTTCAACTAATCTCAAGTTCATGATGCCTCCAAGGAGAGGAAGATGTCATGTTGTAATAATTGGAGTTCTTCCCCCTGATCAACAACAAGAAGATGGAGAAATACAAGAGTTGAAAAGACAAGTTGAAACCTTAATTCAATGCCTTGCACAACTTGAAACTCCAACTCATGATAGTGATGATGATGAGTCAGAGGAAGAAATAATTGAAAACCCATTTCGTAATCGTGCGCAACAACAAGTGCCTTATGTACAGGAAGAACGAAAGTGGGATGGAGGTTTTAAGATTGAAATCCCTGAATTCAATGGAGGAATTCAAATAGAAGAATTTATTGATTAGGTAGCTGCAGTTGAGAGGATCTTTGATTTTAAAGATGTTCCTAAAAATAAAAAGGTGAAATTAATAGCTTTAAGATTGAGAGGGCATGCATTTGCATGGTGGGATCAACTTAATTTAACATGCCAAAGAAAGGGAAAGCGAAAAATTTTAGATTAGGAAAATATGAAAAAGAAAGTGGGTGAAAATTTTCTATCTATCAATTTTGTCCAAACCATGAATCAAAGGTTGCAAAACCTTCGTCAAGGCAACCGCACTATTAATGAATACACTGAGGAGTTTTTTCAATTAATAGCACCCAATGACTTATCTGAGAATAAGGAATAGTCGGTAGCAAGATATACTGGTGCGCTCAGGCAAAACATTCAAGACACACTCGCTCTGCCCCATTTTTAAACTGTTTCAAAATCATTCCAACGTGCGTTAGTTGCAAAAAAATAGTAAAACGGGGGCAGCAATCAGACTGGAAATAATCATGATTTTATGACCAGATTTGTGAACCAAAATCAGCAAGGTCAAGAAAGGGGTTTTGACAACCGTGAGACATGAATAGGTGCACCAAAGAGTAATTCAGCAAATCGAACAATTAATGTGGCACCAAATAATAGAAATCAAGGTAGTGGTTTAGCAAATCATTGCTACAAGTGTAGGGATCCTAATCATAAATCCGCTGAGTGTAGAAAAAACAATAGCAGAGAGGGAAGAATTTATTAATAGAGAATGATGATCAAGAAAATGAAGAAGAAGAAGAAGAAGAAGAAAAAAAACCTATTTATGATGAAAGTTGTGAAGATGATGAAATTGATATGGTATTCGGAGATATTGGTGAGTCTCTCTGATTCGAAAAAGCCTTATTGCTCCGAAATAAGATTCTGTGGATGATTGGCTACGCACTAATATTTTTCGCACTACTTGCACTATTGGTGAAAAAGTGTGTAAGCTTATTATTGATAGTGGAAGTTGTAAAAATATCATATCAGAAGAGGTTGTTTCCAAACTAAATTTGCCAGTAGAACCACACCTTCTACCTTACAAGCTTGCATGGCTCAAAAAGGGGAGTGAGATACCTGTTACTAAACGATGTTTCATTTCTTTTTCCATTGGTAATAAATACGTTTATAAGGTGCTTTGTGATATTGTGGCTATGCAGGTGTATCACATGTTATTGGGTAGACCTTGGCAATATGATCGTAATGTGATGCATGATGGTAAGAAAAATACTTATATGTTGTATAAAGACAACAAGAAGATTATTCAAGTTCATATTAAAGATGAAAGTGTATCAAAACAAAAGAAATCAAATTCTGTTAATTTTCTTTCTATGGCCAAATTTGTTGAAGAGTTGAAGAAATCTGGAATTGCATTCACTTTGACTGGAAAGGAAATATCATCCCCCAGTGCTATACCAAATGAGATGTAGCCTATTCTTGATAAGTTTAGTGATGTCATGCTTGATGAACTACCGCCAAGATTACCTCTAATGCGAGATGTGCAACACTGTATTGACTTGATTCCAAGTGCAAGTTTGCCGAATAAAGCTCACTATCAAATGAGTCCAAAACAACAAGAAGAATTGAACAACTAATAAGATCATAGTCAGACGATGACGACGTGTTGTGTTTAAAGTCGGAAACTATGTGTGGGCTATTTTGACATGTGATTGTTACCCTGTTGGAGAATATCACAAGCTTAGTCCTTGGAAGATTGGAACTTACAAGATTATTGAGAAGATAAATGATAATGCCTACTAGTTGAAGCTTTCTTATCATGTTACTACTTCAGATGCTTTCAATGTCAAGCGTCTTGTTCCGTATCATCGTGATTTAGTTGACGATGGTGGTAAAACTTGAGGACAAGTTCTTTTCACACCTGGGGAGACTGATGCAACCCAGAATTTTATTATTTTAGTTAGTAATTAAAATTGGTTAGATTAAGATTTGTTATTTGTTATTGAGCCCTAGTTATATTAAGATTAGTTTATTAGCTGTTTTTATATGGAAAGGAATGATAGAATGAAATCCTATTTAGTTTTAATTTCCTTTGTAGTTTTGGATTTTTATTTACTTTTATTTTCTTATTTAGTTTTAGATTCTTAGAATAGTCTATATATAGGGGTAAAAGCTTTCACTAAGATAGAACCTTTTTAGAATAATTCAATAATATTTTATTCTCTCTCCTAAGATTTATTATCTTAGGGATTTCTTGGCTAATTTGAGTCTTGAAATTGAGCTCCTTTTTTTCCTACTTTCTTATTTATGTTCTCCAAACATCTGCTGCGTTAACTCCTTAGTCCAATCTTATCCATCTACGCAAAAAATACTGTTCAATTCTTGGTGAGACAACATATCTCTTCCTTATGCAAATATATCTCCATAATTACATCTTTCAATTCATACCATCATGATAATTGAAGAAGTAGCGTAGTTGAGCCAAGGAATGCTAGCCCATGCATGCATCACGCCAAGTTGAGGTTCCTGGTGTTTTGGTGGCCTGTTTTTTTCTTTTAACACTAGTAAATTAAGGGCATGCAAGGCACAGTTATGTTGCCTAATATTATTGTAATACAAAATTTAAATTATATAATAAATAGTTATTAAAAAATTTTAGTAATCTCGCAAGGAGTCAAATAAGTTATACTTATATTTATATATCTCCTTATAAAAATTGAAAAAGAGAAATGTGTTAATTTTATGCCTAACTATTTTGACATATTTGAGATAAGATTGATTACAAAGTGAGAAAAAAAATTATAGAATATAATTAAAGGGAATTGTGTGAATATGAGGGTGGGCATATATGTTTTTCTTTTTCTTTTTTTTTTTTTGGATTTTACTTGATCAAATCGAATTAGAATTTCATATGTAAAATTTATATAGAAATGAAATTGAAAGGTTGATTTTTTATTTTTTATTCTCATAAGTAATTTAATACAATTTGAGATGATTTTACAATTATTAAACTCAAATATTGTAATTTAAATGAACTTAAACTTTTTATATTTAATTTTCTTCAACTTTTCATATCTTTTTATATTTAATCTTGATTAGCACAATAGGATTGAACAAAAAAAAAACATATAAGAAAAAAGACAATAAGAAACTCAAAGACCAAAAACCCGGGTATTTAAATTATGATTGAGTTTTATAATTTTTATTACCTAGTTGGATAATTTAATTTTGTTCTTGAAGTTCAAACTAGAAAATTCAAAAACATTGATCAATTTTCACTGTTATGTGAAAGCCAAAATATGTTTTTAAATTTAGTTTAAATTAGCACAATATGATTTAACAAATCTATATATTTTTTTTTTAATCTAGTCAAAATTAGTAAACATGAAACCCAAATGTCCAAAAAAAAGACATGTTTTGCAATTTTAAATGTTTAACTTAATAGTTTTTTAGCTGTAAAAATCAAATATTTCAACTTAAAAATTCAACCCAATTCCCATGTCTAACCCTGATCGAATGATTTTTTATAGTTTTTCCAACTTGGATTGGAAAAAAATAAAAAATCTAAAAGCAAAAAGGTGTAATTAGTAGAAACAAAAAAAAGAGTGTACATCATTTTAATTGAGAAAAAAAAGATAAAATAGATATAAGATTATCTAACTGAAAAGTTTCTTTGATTTTAATAATAAAAATTTTAAAATTTGAACTCGAAAACTCAAACTAATTCTCTTAACCCAATTTGAGTTTTATGACTTTTAATAACTAATTATTTTTTTATCACAAAACTCAAAATATTAAAAATTTAAATCAATATCTGGCCCAGATAAAAGTTGAAATACGTGATTAAAGGAAAAAAAAGTAAGAAAAAAAGAAGAAATCATTTTGCTAGGGAAGGAAAAAAGAAGAAAAGAGTAAATATAAAATTATAATTGTGTCATGATAAATATAAAAATTACAAACTTGACATTACAAATATTATACAAAGTTTCATTAATAATCATGCATTTTTTAAAATTTATTATTACAATATTGCCACTTTTTTAGAACTATTCATTAAAGATTTTATCCATAAATGAATAGTTTTTAAAAAAAATGAATCTTTTTATATAATAATGAGGGATAAGTGGAGATATTTTGGTGGACATTGTTTTCATTGCACGGGTGCTTATCAGTAGCAATATGTAGATTCGATGCACCGACCCCGAATCACCATCTCGTGTGGATGTAGAAGTTCCTATGCGCATGAAGATTCTGAACCTCAAGTAGTGCATATGGGAGGTTGGTCATCCCTCATTAATTAACTTATGGAGTTGACCCATTATAAGATCGCAGATTATATCCTGCACTTGCACATATACTTCATAAGATAGATTTGCGTGTTTATTCAATACTCCACAACTGTTTATTCATTACTCCACAACTATTTATCCAACGACTATTTGTCCAGTACCCTATAACTATTTGTTAAGTACCCCATAACTATTTATCTAGTACTCCACAACTATTTATTCAACGATATATTTACACTATGTACCTACAAGTACATGATATAAGTTCCCTCAGAAGATCTTTGCTTTTAGTTAGGGTCTTTTTGAGAAAAAGAAAAATTATTTTCTACAATCTTTTATTTCTTGAAAATTACCTCATTTCCAGGAAGAAAGGATCTCTAGGTTATTAGAATTTGGCAATCTTGAGTTGTTAGCTAGTTGTTGCACTTCGTTTGTTCCCTTAAAACACAGATATTGCTATTGACTTGAGGAAGTTGCTCTTGAATCTAATTCTCTATATGTGTACAAAATCAATGGATATGTTGTGATACCACTTCTCACGTGTGATCCTGACCAAAGATGCAATTATGATGAGCTACATGAATGAAATTGAGATGTGTCACATGATTTGAAGGGTTACGAACAACAACAATTAACGGTGATATCATATTGAAAAGATTAAAATTTTATGGTAATTTTAAAATTAATAATTTTCTTATGCGAAACTCAAATATATTGTAATACACATTTAAAGTTTTCATGTCACGTTTTTAAGTACATCCATGAATTGAATATCTCATAGTTAAGGCCTTCTAATGATTCCTTTTACTTCATACGCACTCACAATGTCTCACACAAATAATGTTATTCCAACCGTAAATCAATGTGTCGAGCCGTAGTAAAGATTGTCATTACTCACTAGAAAATTTTAGCGATTTAAAAACACTCCGCGAATAAGTGAATACGAGAAGAAATATTTGAAATAAAAATACCCTGCTCATAGATATCAAACTGCATTGAAGTTCACGTGTTATTTAAATGTTAAAATTAGCTGCCAACGACATTTATTTATTTGTAAGTTATAACTTACTCTCTCAAGAGGCGACAGGATGTAATTGTTCTAATTGAATTTATTATGATAATCATTTATTTAAATGATTACGAGACTTAAAAGTTATTGATACTTCAAATGTCACAATAATGACCATTAAAGCGAACTTGAACCTAAAATCTGTTGCATTTAACTTTTGCACCTACGTATCGTTTTGCTTACCGTAAATTTTTCTTCTTTCTTTGAAAAATATTTCTCAATTTTTCGGTGTTCTCTTTCCTTTTTTTTTTTTTCATTTTTATTAACCCTCATCCCATAAGATTTGAACCTAAGACTTCACGCCTGAAAGAAATAATCTCAATTACTTAAATTATCTCATGATCCCCTCAAATTTTCGATGTTTGGTCAACAGGTTAATTTTTCTGGGAAGCATTTAGCCGTACGCGGGAGACTCAGAAGCAAGCTCAATTTAGGTTTATTCACCTTCATGCTTAAAGAGAACTGCAATCCGACAACCGTGAGATCACAACTATCAATACTGTTTCCTCTATGCCTCAACAATGTTCAAAATTTTCGCGGTTAATTTTAGTTACTGCTACAAAAATATATGAACATGGACAGATCCTCGCTAACAATTTGACTCCATAATCAATCATACAGCTTTTTGATCCAAGAGTTAACAGCTTTTACCAAGTTGTCGCTGATGATAACCATGGCCAGACTCTGAAAACCTCGCGTGTCTTGTCTTCAATCCTTACAATGTAAACTCATGGATTTTGAGCAAGGACTCGTTTGGGTAATAATAGAAGAAAGATAGCGTGCCAGTGACCAGTTTCACAGAAGCATAGCATGCATGGCGAACTGGCTTCATAAGCGACAAATTCAGTCTTGAACCATGCACAGGAATCCTCAGTAATTCAGACGCATGTAGAACTTGCTCTGTAAGAAGACAGATCTAGCCTTCAACCATGCAACAGGGCTTGTTCGCAATTCATCTTTCAACTATTCTCATACCTTAGAATAAGGGCTCCAAGTCCTGTAAAAGTACTTCTGAAATGCAGAATATCTGATCAATCTTCACCACCTGGAGGAAACAATAATAATTGGTCAGTCCATGCCAATAGAAGTTCTGTGCTACCCTCTTGATCTTATGGAAGTAAAACAGGACCAAATCTTGCTATCAATTGTAATTCCTTCTAAACTTTCTGAGAAGTGCCATTTAATTCGTTGTAGAAGGTTAAGAATAAGTATAAAAGAGAACTACCCAAGAAATTTGCACCATCAACTCAAATGTCAGCGCAAGTTGAACAAATTGATGAATTCGGACAATCGGCAGTGCTCCTATCTATTTTTATTTTCGATAAAACCAAAGTTCTCTTAATCTCAAGGCAATTACATCCATGATATGAAATTGCGCAAATTCTAAAATCCAAGTTTGACCTAGTCTGACCTAGTCTTTCAGTACTAGAACTTTTCCTTTTAGTATGTCTACTTATTCTGTTCGGATTCTAGTTAAGAACAAAAATAAGGGAGCAGACAAACATTCTGTTGAATACTACAATTCAATAAGAGCTCAAAAGAGATTGATCATTCTAGCCACTGCACCATCAGTCACACTTCTCCACAAAAAATATGAATGAATTACTTCAAGCAGTAGGACCAATAAGAGCATCATGAACACATGCAGCCAGAGAGAGAGAGAGAGAGGAGACTTACGATTTGGTTCTCTCTGACTATGTCAAATTCCATTTTGAATGACGCATTCACCTTCACCTTCTGAGACATGACTATTCTGTCAAAAGCTTGTTGTATCCTTGGCTACTTTAATTCTTAGGTAAGCTATACCTTTTGTTCATACACAGCAGAGAACAGAGAAGACATAAAATGATCCAGAAGTAGTCAAGAATCACCGAGAGACGCTGGCCCAGATTACAGGAGTTGATGCCCTTTTTTGTATCAAAATGTAACAATTGTACTTGACATTAAAAGGGAGATTGGCACAACGGGCAAGTTGATTTATGAGAAGTTGAAAACCACTTGTAGAGGCAGGCTGAGTGGAACTTATGCTTGCAGGTCTTGCAAGCGAGCCGAGGGAGGCTGTGATTGGTAGTATGGATGACACTGTAACAGATGGGGCATTCCTCAATTCCTTCAAATTCCTTGTCGAAGTTGCTTTTCCAAATTCGTATTGCTTCAGCTAAGGCACCATTCTACACCATAAAAATAAGTCTACTATTAAGCCACTAAATCTAATTGGATTAAAATAAAAGAAGCACTTCTTAGGAAGTAAACTAAGGAGTAATACTGCCAGATCATGGTACAGCCAGCAACTACTAAAGTATTAAAGCAGATGGCTCCTGTTACATGGGTAAACTAAATACAAGAGAAAGCACGTCCTTTCTGTAGATGTTCATTTAGACAGGAAGCAGATATAGAAGTAGTAAACTTCATCAAATGCATAAATTAAGTCACACTGCTAGGGCGGAAGATACCTGATTACGAACAAACAACACCATTGACATTAGCCATTTTCTTTGCTTCGTTTCACTAATGCCAAGGCTCCTGGTACAATCCACATCCACGGGTCGAAGTGGATAAGACGGGGGAAGACGAATCACTAGATCCATTCCTGTTTCATCCTTTGTATAGGTAGCTACAACCTCAAAGGCTGATTTGCTCACGCTGACTGAAAAGTTCTCATCCATAAAACTGGCATTCTTGATCTGCATTGAAGGAAATGAATTATTGCAACTTTACGGCATATGCCCATCAAAATCGACAGGGTGCATTGCTATTTTGTGATGGCATGTCAATCACCCAGGAAGGGAAGACAATAATATGATTTTTCCATCGAACTGTGAAGTGCACAGGTGAATATGCTTTAAACATGTTAAGTGTAGAGAGTTAGATAATATACTATGTTGCTATTGTAATAAGTCTCTCTCCCACATTGGAAGAGATATAGTATTTGCTCCTTATCATAGTATTATAAATAGAGCAGGCTAATACCCTAAAAGGTATTAAGCCTTTAAGTCTTTCTCTCTGTCCATATGTGTCCTCTTTCTTTTTAACATGATATCTAGAGCCAAACATTACTAACCCTAATATATATAGAGAGAGAGAGAGAGATCTCCATAACCACCAAAAAAAAAAAAAAACCCTAACCCTAAATGCCATCTCCGATTAGTCATAATCCCATCATTTTTTCAAAAATTTGAACCCACATATCGCTTCCTCGTGCTCAAGCGACCTCGGCCACACCTTCACTGTCGCTGGAAATAGTGCCACGTGCCGGCACCTTCAGCGTGAGCTTCACGCACAGGCACCGGAGCTCCGGCCAGCTTCCTTCTCGCATCGGGATGCTCTCCCAAGTTTGCCCGTCTCAGCTATGCAATTGTTTTTGCAAAATTCTACCTCAGCAATGTGTTATTTGTGATCAATAGTGTCTTTGAGTTTTTTTTTTTTTAAATACGCAGAACTAATTTCTTCTCTTGCTGGATTATTGAATTAGTTTGTGGGAGTGCTTTTATTATAGTGTGTTATTTGTGATCAACAGTGTCTTTGAGTTTTTTTTTTTTTTTTTAAATATGCAGAACTAATTTCTTCTCTTGCTGGATTATTGAATTAGTTTGTGGGAGTGCTTTTATTATAGTGTAAGCGGCTACACATCTGATTCTTTCTTTCAGTCATTATGGAATCTGACTTTGCTGAGAAAACAGAGACTCATGCTGAGTCCTTGAAAACTCATGTTGCTGCTACTCCACCAGTTGTCGAGAGAACTCATGTTGCTGCTACTCCATCAGTTGTCATGCCCTCGTTTTCTGGTACTCCCACTATCACAACAATTAAGCTGAATGGTAAGAATTACTCATCATGGTCTGTGGCTGTCAATATTTGATTTCTTGGAGAAGGTTTGGAAGATCACCTATCCTCTGATTGTCCGCCTGATTTATCTATGACTGACGCTCGCATCTGGCGCCGTGTCAATGCCCAGTTGGTGAGTTTGTTTTGGCAATCCATGGAGGATTCTATCCAAACATGCTTTCGGAATTGCCAAACCTGTAAAACTATTTGGACTTCTGCTAAAGTGAGATATTCTCATCAAGTTACTCGAGCGTTTGATGTTGTGTCTGATATGCTGCGGGCCCAAGCAGATATAGAGTTGACAGATTATTACAACCGGTTTTACAATTCCATGTTTGAATTTCGTGATCTTTTCCCACTCAGTACAGATCCCACAGTGATTGCCCAACAGTGGGACAATTTGTGCTTGATCTTCTGGTTACACGAACTTCATCCTCAGTATGATGCTGTACGTTCTCAATTACTATCTAGTTCTACCTTGCCCACTTTAGATGATGCTTATGCTCGAGTACGGCATGCTCATCCCCACTCTTTGACTTCTGGTTCTCAAGATGAACAATCTGCTTTAGTTGTTCTTACCTTAACCCGTGACGAATACTTTGATCGTGGTGGTCATGGTAGAGGTCGTGGAACTTTTGGGCAAAAGGGAGGGCGTTCAAATGGTCAACGCCCTCGTTGCAGTTATTGTAATAAACTTGGTCATATTCTCGACAATTGTTGGACTCTTCATGGTCGTCCTTCTCAAGTTGCTAATGCAGTCCAAACAAATTTGGTCGAGCCTTCTACTTCTACAGTTCTCAGTGACTGGTACAGGGGATGAATACTCCGAGTTCCTGCAGTTTAAGGCTTCTAAACAAGCTATGCATCCTACTTCGACCGCCTCCTTTGCTTAAACTAGCTCATCCACAGCTCTTATGACCCGTACTGTACCTGACCTTGGTCCTTGGATTCTTGATTCTGGTGCATCTGATCATATTTGTGGTAATGTCCATTTACTCCCTCAGTTTAGACCTGGTATGTTTTCGAATGTCACACTTGCAGATGGGTCATCTACCTCTGCTCGTGGAATTGGTATTGCACACCCCACATCTTCCATTCGCCTATCATCTGTTCTGTATCTTCCAAACTTTCCTTTCGTCTGTGTTACATGATCAAATACCGTTTTCCATTTTGTTCCCTCCTAATGCTATTTATGTGATACCTCCTCGGGTTTTTGGATGTGTCTGCTTTGTCCACAATCTTTCCCCTGGGGTAGACAAGCTAGGTCCTCGATCTATCAAGTGTGCGTTTCTTTGGTACTCTCGACGTCAAAAGGGTTACAGGTGCTACTCTCCTGAGTTGAATCGATGGTTTGTGTCAGCTGATGTTACCTTCTTAGAGAGTACCTCTTTTTTCTCCTCAACCGACACTTCTACTACCGTGGTCGAGTCTTTACCACTTCTAGTCGCTACCTTTGATATGTCTTTGGTCCCTTCTCATACTTCGGACCTCGACTCCACTGCTGAGTCCACTTCTCCATTGCCTCCTACTCCACGTCTAGATCGACCGAACCTCAAGTTTACTCACGCCGTCCACATCCATTGCCACCTACCCTGGTATCATCTGATTCGCCATCTCCAGATCCAGTTTTAGCTCAATCATCTGATGTTGACCTACCCATTGCTCTTCGTAAAGGTACTCGTTCTTGCACCACTCGGCAACCAATATCTAACTCTGTTTCTTATTCGTCTTTATCTCCTTCATATGCATCCTTTGTTGCATCCCTTTCTTCTATTTCCATTCCTAAGTCTGTGATAGAGGCCTGTGCTCAGCTTGGTTGGCGGGATGCTATACTTGAAGAGATGTCTACGTCACATCATAATGGAACATGGGAGTTAGTTGATTTGCCAGCCGGTAAGTCCCCTGTTGGTTGCTGGTGGGTGTATACAGTGAAGGTCTCCCCAGATGGTCAAGTGGATCGTTTAAAAGCTCGGCTTGTGGCCAAGGGATATACACAGGTCTATGGACTTGATTATGGTGACACCTTTTCTCCCGTTGCTAAGATGTATTCTGTTCGAATTTTTCTTTCCTTGGAAGCTATTCACCATTGGCCACTCCATCAGTTGAATATTAAGAATGCTTTCCTGAATGGTGATGTTGATGAGCAGGTGTATATGGAGCAACTGCCAGGCTTTGTTGCTCAGGGGGAGTCTCAGAAAGTATGTCGTTTGAAAAAGGCCTTATACAGTCTCAAGCAATTTCCGAGGGCATGGTTTGGACGTTTCAGTACTGCAGTTCTTGAATTTGGCATGATTCGTTGTAATGTGGATCATTCTATATTCTATCGGTGCTCATCTGGCAAACGGCTTCCTTTGATTGTGTATGTGGATGATATTGTCATAACTGATGATGATAGCAAAGGGATTGATAAGCTGAAGGCCTTTCTTCATCAGCAATTTCAAACCAAAGACCTAGGGCCGCTTCACTATTTTCTGGGTATTGAGGTTGCACAGTCAAAATAAGGGGTATTTATTTCTCAACGTAAATATGCATTAGATACGTTGAGTGAGGCAGGTTTATTTGGAGCACGACCTTGTATGTGAAGCTTCTTCCAAATGAGGGGGAGTTGATATCAGATCCGGGAAGATATAGAAGGTTAGTTGGAAAACTTAATTACCTCACTGTTACTCCAACAGATATCTCTTTTGCAGTCAGTGTTGTCAGTCAGTTTCTGAACTCTCCATGAGAAAGACATTGGAAAGCAGTCATTCGAATCTTAAGGTATATTAAAGGCTCACCTAGGAAAGGCCTACTTTACAGTGATCATAAACACATGGAGATTGTTGGGTACTCAGACGCTGATTAGGCGGGAAGTCCTGCTGATAGAAGGTCCACCTCTGGTTACTGTGTGTTCGTTGGAGGAAATCTTATTTCTTGGAAGAGTAAGAAACAAGATGTTGTTGCTCGTTCTAGTGCTGAATCAGAATACTAAGCCATGGCGATAGCTACTTGTGAGTTAGTATGGGTGAAGAATCTTCTGAAGGAGATTCAGGTCGCCTGCTCCAGTCCTATGAAGCTCGTCTGTGACAATCAAGCTGCAATACATATTGCCACCAATCCGGTATTTCATGAAAGGACTAAGCACATTGAGATAGATTGTCACTTTGTCAGGGAGAAGCTGTTATCTAAGGAAATTGTTACCTCTTTTGTTGGATCGAGTAATCAGTTAGCTGATTTATTTACAAAATCTCTTAGTGGTTCTCGAGTTAAATATATTTGTAACAAGCTGGACACGTATGATATATACGCTCCAGCTTGAGGAGGAGTGTTAAGTGTGGAGAGTTAGATAATATACTATGTTGCTATTGTAATAAGTCTCTCTCCCACATCGGAAGAGATATAGTATTTGCTCCTTATCATAGTATTATAAATAGAGCAAACTAATACCCTAAAAGGTATTAAGCCTTTGAGTCTTTCTCTCTGTCCACACGTGTCCTCTTTCTTTTTAACAAAACACCCCCCCCCCTTCTCTTTCTCCCTTTTCTCCCTCTTATTCCATTTCTCTAGATAAGAGGTTGACATTGATTTTGTGTCGTTACTTTGTGATTATTTTAGTGGGAGAGAGTGAGACCCACAATAGAGTCCACAAGAAGACGGTTCAGGCTTCTTCTCAACAGCACATTACCAAATAACTTACCCCACTTAAAGAATTATGAATTTGGATTTACAATAAAGCTGCCCTTCATGAAATTTCAGCATTAGAAGGAGAAAATTTTTACTGATTTACACACCTGAGAAAGTTCATTTGCAATCAGAGGAGGGCTACACCATGATTTTGTGAAAGACTCAATAGCAGATGATGTTGAACGGTCTCGAATATCACTAAACCACCCTCGCACATAAGCAGGAAGAATTCGAAGCATTATACCAAATATTGCGCCTGCAAATGAAGCCATTGTCACTGGTCCAATAGGCCAAAGGCGTTCCACAGAGAACAAGACTGAATTGGTGATAAGGGCATGTTTTGCAGCTGTTGTTGCCTCTAATAAAGCAGGTGGAAATTCCAAATCTTTCTTTCTAGTGGTGGGTATCATACATTCCAATGGCATATGCTGGAAAATGCAATCCAACATTGCTGGACTGGCAGAATCTTGAATGTACTGAACCAACCTCTCCCTCAAAGGTGAAGATGATGGTAAGGATACCAAGTGTGTTAGCAATAAAGACCAAGCAAGATAAACATTTACCTGAAAGAATCAGAGGGACATCCTTTTTAAATGAGAAATGAGATCATATAACCGCAAAAGAAACAGTCGTAGAGAAGAACAAGTGATGATTCTGCATTTACTAGCATTCTCTTGTAAAGGAAGGCCTAGAGGCTCCACCATGGAGAGGGGAGCAGGGAGAAGGACGGTGTTTGAACCCATAACTTAATTAATCCAGGGACTTATACCATTGTTTAGCAGCAGATAAGAAAGAAAACAAACAGATTACTATGCACAGAAATATTACTCACCCGTTCCGATGCCAGTAGATCCATTTCAAGAACTTCATATGGTAGTTTCTCAATCATGGAAGAAATTTCTTCCTTTAACTGTAAAGTTTCTCCCTTAGACAAATCAACACTGCCAGTATCCTGGTAATTGGAGGCGTCCCCCTCCATTGAAGTAGCCATGTCTTCACTTATAAAAGCCAGGCGTGAAACTGGTTCAGTCGAGAGAATGACAAAAGCAGCAGACTGCATCAGTGGAACTGGCTTGGAAGAGAAAAGAATTGCATATAGAGCACTAATGGGCCCTTCACTTAGCCCCCATATTTCAACTGATTTTACAGCTTTGTCTCTGGCGTATGAAGAGGAATCAAGAACGTTTGAGGCAACTAACTCCCAGAATTGAGAATGACTAAGTCGAGATGATGCTATTACTGATGAAGCCTCATGACCAGAAGAACTTGCTATAGCCTCAGCAACACCAGTGGAAAAGAACAAGCGAAGAATACATTCTAGAATCCGATCTTTGAAGGTCTCCCATTTTTCACTTTTCAAGGTGTTATCGGCACCTTCTTCTTTTAAACGTCCAACAAGGCCACAGAACATAGAAAATACATGGAGAGCATTTCGTGCAAGCTTTATAGGAAGCAGGTCTACATCCAAAACATCTTCAAGCTTATTTAATATAACTTCTGAAGAACTGGAACGGGAACTGTCTGTCATAGCATCATTCACATTTTCAGCAACTTCCTCCATCATTACAACTGCCGATTCAATCCACCATCTCAACCGGTATAATACAAACTCCCAATCATCTTCACCAAATTCCTCCCAACAATAGGCAACTGAAATTAACAACAATTTTGATAACAAGATCTGTCCAACTTGCAGCCTGTTAACAACAGCTAAATTATGCCTTTGTTTCTGGAACAACTTAAGCAGAAGCGACCTCTCTGCAGGGCTGATGTATCTCTCTGGTTTCAGCCCTTGAGTACCTACCACCGCCATTACAGGGTAACAGGATATAACAAGATGTAACCACTCTTCCATATCTGCAAAATACAAGAATCAGATTGGAGCAATGAAGACAATATTAGTTGCAATGCAAAATGAACCGCAAGGACTGCCATAGGTGTCATTATGCATATCGGTATCTTAAAGCATGGATTAGTCATTAACTTCCCAACTAAACTAAGATAAAATAATACAGCATAGATCAAACTGTAGACGGCAGCTATTTCACCTTTTCCCGTTTGCCATGTGTTTATTGGAGGGAAAAGCAGTGTCTTGTTCAGCCAGTCCACAATGTTATGATGTGCTTCACTTTCCTCAAAAGAATCAGATTGATCGTGTGTGCAAGATCTTGCACATGCGGCACTCAAAGGTCTAATAAGGACCTCCATGATGGATGGGAAAATCTTCGAACAACTTGAGCTCACCTCTTCACCAATATAAAGCTTATCCAGAAGAAACTTAAATTGTAAGAAAGCTTTGTCCTTTCCCCATATGTTGTGTTCAAAAAGAGTATACAATAACAATACAAGAGCTCTCAAACATGGTTCTTCAATAGTCTCCACCTCATCATATGAAGCAGGGCATACTCCTGAGAGACTCATTTCACTATTTGCTCCATGGACAAGAGCAGCATCAAGCAACATGATGACAACAGAATCTAAGAAGCCGTCCTCAGGAGTCACCCCTTTCACATAAGTTACCAATGCAGGCAAGAATGAGCTTAAAGCACTTCCACCATGCCATTTCCATGTGCATAAAATTTCAGCAGCCAGCCAAGCACGAGAATAATGAGACTCGGGCATTTTCTGTTCTATGCTGGCCTCCTGAGTTGTTGACAGAGAATCAAGTGACGTGCCAGCAGAAAAAACTCTATGGAACCCAATTTTTGATATAAGCTTGTCAACCAATGCAACAAACCTATGATGTTGTCGTTCCTGCAAAAAGAGAGTATTCAAAATTCCTGAGCTTCAATAGTTAAGATCTCAAAATATACATATAGATAGACACTGCCAGCATCTTAATCCTAAAAGTGAATCACTCTACTATGAGTCTAAAATTCTGGATGAATATTGGCAAACACTCTCTCCACATATGGTAACTGTTTCACTTTGTACGACATGATTTGCATATTTGTTCATTTTTTTTCTTTTCTCTTTTTTTTTTGGGAAAATAGTAGTAGTTTTTCTACAGTTGCTACTGATCTAAAGACCTAAGACATGAAACCATTGTAATACTGCTCCGAAAAATCAGATGTTAACGATGGAAGCCAACAGGGACAATCTTTACGGAATGGAGGGAGTAAAAATAACACCAACTGTGTTGTTTGGTTAGAAGACAGAACTACAGGTCAATGGGAGTTAATCATGCAAGCACGAGAACTTGTTTCTTAAAAAGGTCTCTATGGAAGTATCTTTTTACTGGAGGGTATGTTCCACAGCTTGATGGCACAAGAACTCCACGAGACAAAAGGTGCATCCAAGAAGAAATAAACAAACTATACCAGGAAAAGAAACACACTGAACTCACATTAGGAGGAGCATTTTGAATTTCGGAGCTTGTTGATATTCCTGAAGAATCTGGAAGAGTCCACAGTGGCCAAACACCACTCCTGCACAGAAATTGATCCAAGAATTCTTGTTCCTCCAGGTTGTCTAGACACACACCCTCAAGAATGTCAAGTATCCAAAAACAACAGAGTGATGTGATTGTCTCATTATCAAGTTTTTCTTCCTTCAAAATCACACACCTTGCTGATTGAACCAAAAGACTTCTCAAACACTTGCGACTGCTTAAGCTGAGGCTCCTAACATATCGACTTCTTATCTTTTGGCAAAAAGCATACACAGGTTCAGAAAAAGCCAACCTGGCCTCAATATTTCCTTTTTGTTCATCATCAATTTTGGTATATAAAGTGTTTTCCACTCTCAGCTCCCAGTCAATTACAAAGAGAGCAGCTATGATGCGCGGAACCAACTTGCCTTCATCATCGAAAGTCTTCATACAAAATAAGCTATCATTAACCACTTCTAAAGCAAAATGAGCCATCTCAAAGACACCAATGGATGACTTAAGTTTTGGCTCAACATTGTCTACTTCAATTCTTAATAAAGAACAGACATCCTTGACCCAGGAGAAAGTGGAATACATCATGAAAGTCAACAGCTTCCCCAGGGCCTCCTTGAATACCAGCAACTTTGTATCTTTCGACAGAAAGGAAATAGTCTCATCATCTGTTGCCCCACCAAGAATGGCACTGCAGCATGAAGATACAAGAAAACAAAAGAACTAGTAAAAGTTAATAAAAGAATGAAGAGTAGCAAGTTCTCTGTTTCCGTAGAAAGATACAGAGGTCAAACAGAGAGCTGCGCTTGGTATAAGATGTCCTTTTCAGAATCACACATGGCTGGGACAGTTCTCTACTGTGCATAAATATTTTCATGGCAAGTTGAAAATTTCTAACTAGCTCAACTAGTAACCACCAAAGTTTAGCTTGTAAAGACGACAAGCTCCTGTTTTCTTCCAATTAGTTGAGAACCATTATGGTAACCAATACGATTGAGATGTGAATTCTATTGGTTCAGTTAAGTTATGTTAGTACATATATGAGGGAGGTACAGCCATAATTAGACATGTGACTAATGTAGCTAGTTACAGGTTTTTAGGAATATTCTAGTTACGTATGTAAAGTTTGAGGTCTCCAGTCTCAAGACCTGTCTATAAATAGCTGATTTACTTCTCATTTCGTAATAACGAAACAACACTTTTTCTCTCATTTGCCTCATCACATTACAACCTTAAGCATATGATCCAGTAGCCATTAAGGTTGAAGCAACTAAAAGTTTTCTTTCTTGACAAAGAACAATGATAAGAGAGAGGAACTCTAAAATCGCTCTCTAACAAACAAATGAGAAGATGAATATCATATGAGCTCAAATGGCTCCCTGCACAAAAGGGAAAAGATAGCATGAGCACCACATACCAAAATTGCCTATTTAAGTTCAAAGTGAAATCTCTAGACAACAGAAAAAGGGAGAAGGAAGGTAGAAGCTACCACTAACAAAGGGTTTTCTAAAGATAACTAATTCTAATGGTCCTGCATTCAACCTTTCTGGGAATTTCATAATTGTTCACTTCCCTCCAAGATCATTAATGACAAGAGTGTAAAGAGGTAGGGCCCATAAAAGATGAATACCTGGCTAAGACACGCAGTATTTGTTGGGACAATCATATCAAACTAGAACCCAAAAAATAAACTATTCCACGTCTACATACTCACAACAGACAGTTTAACCAGGGTGCCAATCTACTGGTACCCTTATGAATTAACATATGGGGAAAAAAAAGAATTAACATTTGGTTATTTACACCTCTGGTGTGCGTCTTTATACTCCTCAGTTCATAAAATGTTTTCTGTGAACAACATAAAATGTTCACTTCTTGCTTGGTCATTTGGTGCAAGCAGAGTCGGGAGATAAGTGAACCAGATGTAACTATGATCTTGAACCTACTGGAAATACAGATGCAGCCCAGTTTAACATGCATTACAATAGCAATCTTTTGAGGAGGAGATAAAACCACTGTCCCCAATTTCTATCTGCAATATTAAGCAATCGATTATGGTGGTTGACTTGTTGACCTTCCACATGGTAAGTCCCAGCCCAAAACTCTCAAAGTTTTGAATGTTTTCCTTGTTCCTATATAAGCTCAGGCTATTCTCCTTTTCCTACTCTGTTTTCTATATTAATTTTCTTAATGAATTTTCTGCTGCTGAGATAAGAATGCTAAGATGGATGTGTGGCAAAGCTACGGAGAAGAAAATCAAAAGATATGTTTCGTGAAATTGTGGTATAGGCACAATTGAGGTCAAGAAGGGAAGAACTGTCCAAAATGGATTGGGCATGCTAGAAAGCAACTAACAGAGGCACGTTAAGAAGTATGGGAAACATGTGAAAAGCTGCATAGAGACACTCGAACAAGATTTTGCACAAATTAAGCTAACAGAGGAGATCACTCTCAACAAGAATGTCTAGTGCGATCAAATCCACATAACCGACCCCACCTAGTGAGTTGGTTTATTAGTCGATTATGCTATCCTCCAATCATTTTACAATTCCTCCTACTTTTCAGGAGTCCCAAAACCATCTCATTTGAAAACTAAGCTGACTTCTTTATAAACTAACTGAAGCTAACCATACCATCCTTTTCCAATTGTTCACCACATATCTACCTTATTCACACATCACGAAGTTGTATATTACATCTTAAATGCACGTCACCCTGCAACAGAACATTGTCTTGGACCCTTGGTCTTGCTGCGGTCCTCTAAAATTTATAGTCCCTCCTAAACTCAATAGATGTAGCCGAACGGATGTTGAAGAATATTTTGGTTATTAATGTTATTTCCTTATTCTATGGTATTAAATTAGAAAATAGTTTAAATTAGGTAATTAATTAAGTTGGTTTCCTTATTATTCTAGTTTTTAGTCTTGCTCACCAAGTTATCATGCCTATAAATTGGCTCCTTTATTGTATTAATGAAATATCAATAATTCACAATATAATCTTTATGAGTATTTTGCTTCTAGAGCCACCAATGGTAGTGGCTCCACCATCTTCAAAACTTTCATATTTTCTCTCTATATTTTATGTTTTATATATTTTCCACAAAGGAAAACACTGAACTTAGCTAGACAAATTATAAAAACTTTCATCACGACACATTCAAAGACACCAAGTTTAATTAAAACATCAAGAGAATTACAGAAAACAGTTCATTCACATACCACAAAAATCTTGCATCAGACGTTCCGAAGGGAGGAGAAGAGCGAGCAATAGAAACAGCAGCTAAATCCAAAAGCTCATGATGCCAGATGTCCAGATTGGAGCTTTGTGGATAACTTTGCTTTCTAATTTTCTCCCGTGCTTTCTCCATCAGCATTGCCAATACAGATGTAAGGTTGGACTCTCGAGTTGCTGAAGTCATTCCAAATTGTTTCACATCAATTGCATATGTGATAATGCTACTCCACTGATCTCCAGAACATTCATCATCAAGTAATGAGAGCAAAAGATCCAGTCTGACACTTGTAATGGAATTGCTATTCTGGAAGCACCACGGAACAAATTTTTCGCTGAAGGCTTGCAAAAACTTCTGTGTATCCAATTCACATCCAACAAGTTCTGCAATTGTCTTGCGTGGTCCAAATATATTTACAGCAACCACTATAAATTTCATAACATTTGTCGAGTCCTGCTAGCAAAATTAAACATAAGATTAAGATAAGGAGAAGACACATTAATAAAGCAAGAAGCAAGGGAATGATGAAATAAAGGGCCACGCAAACAGAGCTATTGCACTGACGAAGATACTCAAGGACACCGATCATCAATTCACTGCATAATAGCTCAAGCATTGAGAATTTATGTAAATGTCAACTGTATTTAGATATTTCTCAAACTTCTTCCAAATCCTAGCAGTCCTCAAACTCGTCTATGGGCTCTCACTGACTCAGAGCAGCAAATGGCACAATCTCATTATAGAGGAGAGAGAGATAGTATCTGAAATATTTAGAAAGTTTTAAGCAACACAAACTACACTGCTCCACAGTGAAGCAGGGGAACCTAGCATCAGATATCTGGAGATTATGCCCAAAGCCACTTACACCTCCTAGCCAGTATATCTAGATAGAACGCTCCATACAGTTAAAATTTTCTATTATATTTTACCACCTATAGTAAAGCAGTAAGTGACTTACAAGTCTCTCAATCAAAGGAAAAGATTTTGCCAGCATTGGTCCGATTAAATGCACCAGGGGCCAGGCATCTCCTCTCCTCACAGCATGAAGATCCAACAATAATAAAAAATTATTGACCCTATCTATATTTTCAGTAGAACCATCTGTTTGCTGAAATATATTGAGACAGTTCTCTTGGAACCTTGTGCAAAAGACCATTAAAAGATTGTTTCCCAGAGAATCAGTCTCTGAAAGAATTTCAACAACACATTTCCCCAGGTCTTGTACATAACTAGCAGGGGGCTTGATGCAGATAGTTTCCCTTGTTTCTTTGTGGATGGTGCCTTCTGAGTGCTCCGGTAAAATCCCAGAGAAATTTTTGTCATTATCTTTTGAGCTACCAAGTAGGAGGTACTCATGCCACAGAAGCTTCGAGAGAATCTCATCAATAAGAGAGTGCTGGAACTGACAAATCGCATCAATCCTATCATAGTATCTGGTATCAAAGAGGCACACACCAAAGGGAAACAAATACATTAGATCACTGCAACAAGAAAACCGAAATAAATCTCCAGAAATCTCAGATAATGTTACTGAATCGAAGTCTCAATATATTCCCACCTTGAAGCACTTTTTAAAGCCCAGAAGAAACATTCTTTCACTGCCAAGAATAATGCTAATCGATCTGCACGGGAGGACAAGGAGAAGTTTCTTCCTGCCCACAGATTCTGGAAAAATTCAAGAAAAAATTTCTCTCCTTCTATTACTCCAGGAGGCATTGCATCTAAAAGTAAAATTAGAGCTGGGTATGATACTTGTTGGGAGCCAAAACATCCATTCTTGAGAAAATGCCACAAGCGGTTTATAACAGTTTTCTGAACATTAAAGGTAGTCCAACTGTCCGGAAATTTTCGAGAAAACCAAAGCACTGTGTGCCACATTGAAGAATGGCAAGCTGAATCCTTTTCCTGGAAACCACCAAAGATTGCAACAGCAAGAGTTTTCATATTTCCTTCATTAACTGAGTGAGGAATATTCTTTATGCAGCTTCTAAGACCAGAATATGCAGCTGAGCGGATGGCGGCACTTTCAGACTTCAGAAAGTCTATGAAGAATTTATGAGCAGAGAACAACCTTTCTGCATGAGATATTGCCACGGCCCTTGCTTTGGAAGCATTCTTTGGTTCATTTTTTATGCTTTCAAAGCCAGGCCTTTCAGATTGAGGACATACCAATACATCAAGGAGTGTCGCCAATGCGAGTAATGATGAGGAAATGACCTATATTCCAATGAAAACATTAAATACCAGCATGTGGAAAATAATAGTCCAAGGCGTAAGAGAACAAAGAAGATCACAATTATGATGAATCTCATCAGACCATTCTCACCAGCCCTACAACCCTGATTGCGGCACTCTCTCTTTATTCTTCCTTTTTCCCTTTTTTTTCTGGTTACAGGGACAAGAGATTTGGTGTTTGCATGGTATACTAGAAAAGAAATTAAACTAGAATACAAAACCACGGTTTACCAAATAACTACACCAATCAATAATAACATCGTTCTGCGACACTAATGGACCAACCACGATAAGGCTTAATTTGGTTTTGGTTTGTTGATCTGATCAACATGCTCCAAATACAAAGAAACATTTCAAAATGGTGTTTACCCACAGAAACCATCTTCAGATTCACAATACTTTATGGGTAAAATCATTCGGTTTGATACTACTATAAGAAATGTTTTACAAAGAGCTCTCAATGAATGTGACACCATAGACCTTCACCTTTCACCATAATGAGTCCAGTCAACTAGATAACACAATAAGTAAGTCACTTCATAGAGGCCTTAATGAGTTCATGTCCTCTTATTATTTTTCTATTAGGGGAGGAGGTGTTGGAGGATTTCAAGAAACAGAAGACCTCCTAATCAGCAGTAACAGAAATGACAGAGACCATTTTCAAAAGCTATGCAGTAAAACGAATAGCATATATTTTGAAAAGCTACACTTTGAAATATTCCACATAGGTGCCTCTACAAATAACAATGTATGCCCAATTACCCATTCACCTGGGAACCAGAAACAACTCACTAATTATGATTCAGAGAGATATCCAGGGTCTAGAGTAGTATATTGTCTTTCAAAGTTGATAAAATACACACCTTCACATAATTTCCCTTTCAACAATGATCTTCATTCTAATGGCTTATGTTCACTCCATGATTAAGGTCTGGACCAACTGAAAAGTCATTGATCTTCATTGCTAATAACATGTTTACTCCATGATTAAGGTATGATCCAACTGAGAAATCATTGATAAGGTAAACTAGACACTCAACTCAATGAGATTAATGTCATCATTCTATGGCTGGGCATGCTGAACCATACATAATACTCATGGTGTCTTTTCAGTGATTTTAAGGATCTAGAATATTAGCTAGAGGTCTAGGATAGATTATAGTGTAGAAGGCTCAAGCTCAGCATTTCATATTGTGCGTAATATCACACCAAACTTTACTTGGAGAAATAAGGCTTCGATCAGGGCTGAGCCCAAATTCCTTCTTCATCCATTCACCTGCACAGTCTATCTCCCCATATAGTTGCTTTTCTTAGATAAATTGAATGTCCTTTTGTGCTTCTCTGCTTATCCCCAAATGTTGTGGGGGATGTTGGTGGGGTAGGGAGATCAATGATAATTCAATCTATACCTTCTCCTTTATCCTACCCATTTTCCATCATCATCAAAAATAATTAACAAAACAATTCAAAGACACCTTAACAAATACCTGCTGATGCATCTCTTGCAATTCATCTGAAGCAACTGCTTTATCAGACATGCTTTGAGGGGACAGCTTCAGATTTTCCTCTAAATACAAAAATATCTCATTTGTACACAAAATCAAGGCATCAAGTCTCTTCTCTGGTGCAGGAAAAGCTGCCTAACTCAAAATTACAAAAGAAGGAGATCAATAAACTTTCCAATATCAAATATGCAACAAAGAGAAACGAAAGATTACTTTGTCCAAAGTGAGGAAAATACACTGTTAAGAAAAACCTCAGGACATAAACAAAGCTCAGAGAGAGGGCCCCACAAAAGATACAAAAAGGCATACAAACGTCTTTCCCAGAACCCCAACGGACAAAGTAAGGCAAAGGCAGAGAAGCAAGATTGAAATATAACCACCATGGATACTTGCATTACCATTTCAATAAGCAACATATAACATGAGATGATACAGAAAACTAACTAAATGGTTTCCAAAATGTGAGAAACCCTGCATAAGTAGATGCTATTTAGAAGCAAGTTGGAGTATTACCAAGTTAGCCAAATCAAAATCAAGACTTGCCAACTGCTTAAATAAATCACTACATCAGATCTTTGGTTGACACACTGCAAAGACTAGTATCACAAGCCTTGTTATGTTACAGCTTGATGACAGAATTTGTTATGAGAAGCTGAGTTAGGCTTACAGCTGTACACAGATGTCACATGTAGAAAAAGTCAGTTATTACTGACTTGCATAAGCCCACATACTTTTAAAGGCAGATGTAGTGTCTAGGTTCAGGCTTGTTTTACTGTCACCTCACACATTTGAGTTACTTGACACCTCCTCTTCCATCTTCTAGCCTTTCCATCTCCTCCCCATCTTCTGGTGCTCCAAATCCACCTTGTTCTTGTCCTTCAATTTTGGTGTATATTTCAGAAGCCGGTGACTCCATTCCATCCTCATCTTCTACCCCACGCCCTTCTTGACCTCTCTTTTCTCCTCCATAGCCTTCTGTTCCACTCCTTGATCAGCCTCCTTTCTCAATCCACTCTGTCTCATTTCTCCCTCTTGTTCTGCTCTAGCTCCTTCCTTCATCCATGCCATGCTTACCAGGTCTACAACTGGTTGCTCAACCCCTTGTCTCTAGTCACTTATTAACTCTCTCATAACCATACCACCAAATGAACCTGCCACATATAAAGCAGCCTCCAAATATACTGTTCTGTTTCAAGCCATGGATAAAGAATTTCAGGCTCTTATGAAACAGCAAACCTGGTATTTGGTTCCTTGCCTGCAGAGAACCTATAGGATGCAAATCAATGTACACAGTTGAGAAAGATGCTGATGGTACCATTGTTGGGTATAAAACTGGACTAATAACCAAAAGGCATCATCAAGAGCATGGACATGACTACATTGAAACCTTCAGCCCTGTTGTCAAACCTTAAACCATCAGAGCAGTATTTTACCTGGCCCTACATCATAACCAGCCTCCAAAACGATTAGATGTTCAAATGCTTTCTCTTCATGGCCACTCAGATGAAGTAGCTTACATGCTACATTTCCTCACATATTGCCGGTCTAAGCATGCCCTTGATCTCCTTCACCAAGCAAGCCTAGTTGAGTGCAAACCTTGTGATATACCCCACAATATCCACCAAATCTTCCAATTCTTCCACTGCTACTGCCACTCCCTAATATCATCCTAACCATTTCAGGAGTATTGTTGTAGCTCTCCAATATCTTAGTCACTAGACCAGATATACAATTTGCAATCAATTCCATTCACCAACAAATGCACTCCCCCATGGCTGCAGAATATGCTGCTCCCAAGAGGGCTCTCATACATACGAAGGGTACTCTTAAAGACGGTAGTCATTTTCAGACTGGACCACTGCACCTTCAGGCCTACTCAGACTAACTGGGCAAGTGAGCTCAAGAAAAAATCTATCACAGGCTTCTCAATCTATCAAGGTCCTACTCTCATTTCCTGGTGCTTCAAGAAGCAACCCACTGTTGGTAGGTCCTCCATAGAAGCTGTTGCTAGGCTTAGCACAAAAGCTGACTACATGGCTATGGCTCAGACCATTGCTGAATTGAAACATCTTTCTTATAATCTTACTTATCTGCATATCCCACCGCAGCCTCCAGTTCGACACTGTGACATTGTTTCTCGCTTAGCCCTTGCTGCCAACCCAGTGTTCCATGGCAAACAAAGTACATAGAGATTGACTACCATTTTGCGAGAAAGCAAGTGTTGGCTAAAGCAGTGCAGATGTTCCCACATTTCTGCTTCTGAGCAATTGGTAGATCTACTTGCAAGTCTCTTACTAAGCTCTCGTTCAATTATCTTAAGAGCAAGCCATTCCTGGCTGCTACCCCAGATAAAGAATTCACTACACAAACTTGTATAACAAGTCTTGTTACAGCTTGATGACAAAGATAGTTATGGTAAATTGCATTAGTTATTAGAGGTATCACATGTAAAGCAATGCAGTTGCTAACTAAAATGACTTGCATAAATCCAGATACTTATGTATAATCAGGATGGATAATGTGAGTCAATGTCTGTATTTGCTCCACTTCACCATCAACTCAGCATTTTATTCTAGAGTAGACATTGGCATGTACTGACACAACTTATTTTCTTTGCCCACGCGAAATGACTATTTCAGTCGTAATAAGTACAGGGACGTATAGATGTAACATTAAGACTGACAAGGTAAATTGTAGCATTTAAACATCTTCAATTTGGTGATTTTGTATGCTATCAGAATTTGATCATTGAAAAAATATCTAGATTTGACTAATATGAACACTAGATTGCAATAATATGACTAGAGGTTTACATCCTGACTGCCAGTTAAATCGAACCCATGTATCCAGAAAATATGAAGAAAGTACAGCCCCCCCCCCCAAAAAAAAAAAAAAAACTCAAGGCATATCTGTCAGGCAACAGGTTGAAAAGACTTTCTGCTTCTCTTTCAGAACATTCTTTTGGGTGGCTGTTGTGGTTGCCAGAGAATGGAACTTGTAGCATTTCATTACTCCTAAAAGGTTATCAAAAGACACCAGAAAACAAATGCAGTTTCAGATACTTCAAAGAATCCTTGGGAGTGGTGCTTTTTGGTAAGTCAATGAAAGCTCATCAGTTGTGTTACAAAGAAAGAGGACACATATGGACAAAGAGAAAGACTCAAAGGCTTAATCCCTTTTAGGGTATTAGCCTGCTCTATTTATAATACTATGATGAGGAGCAAATACTATATCTCCTCCGATGTGGGAGAGAGACTTATTACAATAACAACATAGTATATTACTTAACTCTCTACACTTAACACTCCCTCTCAAACTGGAGCATATATATCATACGTGCCTAACTTGTTACAAATATATTTAACCCGAGAACTACTAAGAGATTTTGTAAATAAATCAGCTAACTGATCACTCGATCCAACAAAAGAGGTAACAATTTCCTTAGATAACAGCTTTTCCCTAACAAAGTGACAATCTATCTCAATGTGCTGAGTCCTTTCATGAAATACCGGATTGGTGGCAATATGTATCGCAACTTGATTGTCACAGACATCCTTCATAGGACTGGAGCAGGCGACCTGAATCTCCTTCAGAAGATTCTTCACCCATACTAACTCACAAATAGCTACCGCCATGGCCCGGTATTCTGATTTAGCACTAGAACAAGTAACAACATCTTGTTTCTTACTCTTCCAAGAAATAAGATTTCCTCCAACGAACACACAGTAACCAGAGGTGGACCTTCTATCAGCAGGACTTCCCGCCCAATCAACGTCTGAGTACCCAACAATCTCCATGTGTCCATGATCACTGTAAAGTAGGCCTTTCCCATGTAAGCCTTTAATATACCTTAAGATTCGACTGACTGACTGACAACACTTACTGCAAAGGAGATATCTGGTCGAGTAACAGTGAGGTAATTAAGTTTTCCAACTAACCTTCTATATCTTCCCGGATCTGATGTCAATTCCCCCTCATCTGGAAGAAGCTTCACATTGGGATCCATAGGCGAGTCACAAGGTCGTGCTCCAAGTAAACCTGCCTTACTCAACGTATCTAATGCATATTTACGTTGAGAAATAAATACCCCTTGTTTTGACTATGCAACCTCAATACCCAGAAAATAGTGAAGCGGCCCTAGGTCTTTGGTTTGAAATTGCTGATGAAGAAAGGCCTTCAGCTCATCAATCCCTTTGCTATCATCACCAGTTATGACAATATCATCCACATACACAATCAAAAGAAGCCGTTTGCCAGATGAGCACCGATAGACTACAGAATGATCCACATTACAACGAATCATGCCAAATTCAAGAACTGCAGTACTGAAACGTCCAAACCATGCCCTCGGAGATTGCTTGAGACCGTACAAGGCCTTATTCCAATTACATACTTTCTGAGACTCCCCTTAAGCAACAAAGCCTGGCGGTTGCTCCATATACACCTCCTCATCAATATCACCATTCAGGAAAGCATTCTTAATATCCAACTGATAGAGTGGCCAATGGTGAATAGCTGCCAAGGAAAGAAAAATTGGAACAGAAGACATCTTAGCAACGGGAGAAAAGGTGTCACCATAATCAAGTCCATTGACCTGTGTATATCCCTTGGCCACAAGCCGAGCCTTTAAACGATCCACTTGACCATCTGGGGAGACCTTCACTATATACACCCATCGGCAACCAACAGGGGACTTATCGACTGGCAAATCAACTAACTCCCATATTCCATTATGATGTAACGCAGACATCTCTTCAAGCATAGCATCCCGCCAACCAGGGTGAGCACAGGCCTCTGTCACAAACTTAGGAATGAAAACAGAAGAAAGAGAAGCAACAAAGGATGCATATGAAGGAGATAAAGACGAATAAGAAACAAAGTTAGATATTAGGTGCCGAGTGGTGCAAGAACGAGTACATTTACGAAGAGCAATGGGTAGGTCAAGATCAGATGATTGAGCCAAAGCTGCATCTGGAGACGGCAAATCAGATGATACCAGGGCAGGTGGCAATAAACGTGGACGGCGTGAGTAAACTTGCAAGTCCGGTCGATCTAGACGTGCAATAAGAGGCAATGGAGAAGTGGACTCAAGAGTGGAAACAAGGTCCGGAGTATGAGAAGGGACCAAAGGCATATCAAAGGTAGGGACTGGAAGTGGTACTTTCTAAGAAGATACCATCTGACACAAACCATCGATTCAACTCAGGAGAGTAGCACCTGTAACCCTTTTGACGTCGAGAGTACCCAAGAAACGCACACTTGATAGATCGAGGACCTAGCTTGTCTACTCCAGGGGTAAGATTGTGGACAAAGCAAACACATCCAAAAACCTGAGGAGGTAGCACATAAATAGCATCACGAGGGAACAAAATATAGAACGGTATTTGATCGTGTAACACAGACGATGGCATACGATTGATAAGATAACACGATGTAAGGACCGCATCATCCCAAAACCGAAGAGGTACATTTTTATGGAGAAGAAGTGTACGAATTGTCTCAATTAGATGGCGATTCTTTCTTTTAGCCACCCCATTTTGTTGTGGAGTATGCGAACAAGATGACTGATGAAGAATGCCATGAGAAGATAGAAACGAAGAAAAAGAAGAGGAGAAGTATTCTTTTGCATTGTCACTTCAAAGAATCTGAATAGAAACCCCAATTTGTGTTTGAATTTCAGCATGAAACATGGTAAAAATAGACAATACTTCAGAACGTTCTTTCATTAAAAACAACCATGTCATACAAGAATAATCGTCTATAAAAGTAACAAAATAACGAAACCCAGATTTGGAAATAGTTCGACAAGGACCCCAAATGTCAGAATGAACAAGAGCAAAGGGGGCAGCAACTCGTTTATTGACTCAATTAAGAAAAGAACTACGACTATGCTTGCCTAACTGACAGGACTCGCAGGACAATTCTTTGACTGCCCCTAAACTAGGAACCATTTTTTTGAGATTAGGCAAGGAAAGATGATCGAGACGAGAATGAACTTGTTCTGGTGAGGGAGCAACAACACCTGTGGTAGATGAAGAAACATTGAGATAGTATAGTCCTCGCTCCTCACGCCCGGTACCAATCTTTGCGCCGGTCTTCAGATCCGGGATTGACACAGCATCAGCAGTAAATGTCACAGAGCAGTGAAGTAGTTTGGTCAGTTGACTAATGGATAAAAGATTAAAAGGAAAGTTTGGAAGATACAAAACAGATGATAGGCGAATGGAAGATGTGGGGTGTGCAATACCAATTCCACGAGCAGAGATAGATGACCCATCTGCAAGTGTGACATTCGAAAACATACCAGGTCTAAACTGAGAGAGTAAACGGACATTACCACAAATATGTTCAGATGCACCAGAATCAAGAATCCAAGGACCAAATTTGTTTGGACTGCATTAGCAACTTGAGAAGGACGACCATGAAGAGTCTAACAATTGTCGCGAATATGACCAAGTTTATTACAATAACTGAAACGAGGGCGCTGACCATTTGAACGCCCTCCCCCTCTCGCCCAGAAGTGCCACGACCTCTACCACGACCACCATGATCAAAGTTTTCGTCACCGGTTGAGGTAGGAACAACTAAAGTAGATTGTTCATCTTAAGAACCAGAAGTCAAAGAGTGGGGCTGAGCACGCTGTACTCGAGCATAAGCATCATCTAAAGTGGGCAAGGTAGAACTGGATAGTAATTGAGAACGTACAGCATCATACCGAGGATGAAGTCCATGTAACCAGAAGATCAAGCACAAATTGTCCCACTGTTAGGCAATCACTGTGGGATCTGTACTGAGAGGAAAAGATCACGAAATTCAATCATGGAATTGTAAAACCGACTGTAATAATCTGTCAACTCCATATCTGCTTGGGCCCGCAGCATATCAGACACAACATCAAACGCTCGAGTAACTTGATAAGAATATCTCACTTTAGCGGAAGTCCAAATAGTTTTACAGGTTTGGCAATTCCGAAAGCACGTTTGGATAGAATCCTCCATGGATTGCCAAAGCAAACTCACTAGCTAGGCATCGACACGGCGCCAGGTGCAAGCGTCAATCGTAGATAAATCAGGCGGACAATCAGAGGATAGGTGATCTTACAAACCTTGTCCAAGAAACCAAATATTGACAGCTACAGACCACGACGAGTAATTCTTACCATTCAGCTTAATTGTTGTGACAGTGGGAGTACCAGAAAACGAGGGCACGACAACTGATGGAGTAACAGCAACATGAGTTCTCTCGACAACTGATGGAGTAGCAGCAACATGAGTTTTCGAGTCTCTGTTTTCTTAGCAAAGTCAGATTCCATAATGACTGAAAGAAAGAATTAGATGTGCAACAGCCTACACTATAATAATAGCACTCCCACAAACTAATTCAACAATCCAACAAGAGAAGAAATTAGTTCTGCATTTTTTTTTTTTAAATCTCAAAGACATTGTTAAGCACAAATAACACATTGCTGAGGTAGAATTTTGCAAAAACAACTGCACAGCTTAGACATGCAGACCTGGGCGAGCATCCCGGTGCGATAAGGAAGCTGGCCGGAGCTCTAGTGCCCGTGCATAAAGCTCACGCGCTGAAGGTGCCGGCGCGTGGCACTGTTTCTGACAATGGTGAAGGTGTGGCTGAGGTCGCTTGAGCACGAGGAAGCGATATGTGGGTTCAAATTTTGAAAAAGATGATGAGATTATGACTAATCGGAGATGGCATTTAGGGTGTTTTTTTTTTTTTTTGGGTGGTTATAGAGATCTCTCTCTATATGTATATATTAGGGTTAGGGTTAATGTTTGGCTCTAGATACCATGTTATAAAGAAAGAGGACACATATGGACAGAGAGAAAGACTCAAAGGCTTAATCCCTTTTAGGGTATTAGCCTGCTCTATTTATAATACTATGATGAGGAGCAAATACTATATCTCTTCCGATATGAGAAAGAGACTTATTACAATAGCAACATAGTATATTATTTAACTCTCTACACTTAACAAGTTGTGCCAAACGAAGAGAGCCAAATCATATAAACAAGAGATCATGGAAGCCATATATCATTGCCTAATGCCCCTATTCAAGAATAAGCCTCACTAAGAATATCCATCCTGCATTATGTCACAATACAGTTCATTTTGTTCTCTACATGAAACAAAGATATACGCGTAACACACCCAGCACCCAGGGAAAAGCAAATAAATAAATCAAAAAAGAAAATAAATCCTTTTATCTTGAACCATGGACTCTCAATGCCACAAAAGGCATTCACACCATCCAAAAGCATGGCATTATCCAGAATAGAGCAAAATGTGGCACTTGAACAAAAAGGACTGATGTCATTAGCACTCCATCAACAAGAAATATAACAAAAAAGCAACTACCCCCTCCCCCAACCAAAACAAATACACACAAAAAAAAGTAAAAACAAAGCCTAGGATGAGCAATTTTAAGTTCAGATCAAATGCTTGCAACAAACAAATGAAAAAAGAACAAAACAAACAATGCCTTCATGCAGTTTCATAAGGATTACGTGGTCTTAAATAGCCTAATTTACATTCACAATCACGCATAGATAGACATGCATGAATAGAGAGAGCACAGTATATACATATGCTTATGCATTTAATTCCTGGGTGCTCCTTGCACCCCCTTGTTGTATATTACTAAACTTCTTAACTTCTCAACAAATAAAGAGAGAGTGAGAGTGTCTGTGTGTGTGTGTACGCGCGCATGAGAGAGAGAGCAAATCAGAGAAGCAGGAGGCCTAGGAAACGGGTCAGCGCAAAGACATATCCAACATACAAAATATCAAGTGCATTTTTTTTTGGGGGGGTATGGGGAGAAGAAGGGAAAAACTAACAAGCGTCTAAGTTTCTTATTGTTGGAACATACCTTCAATTTATGTGCCAAAAAGGGCAAAAGAGAACCATCACATGGCTAGCCTCCCATAAAAATAAGAATGCACAATTCAATGCTCACGATTAATGGATAGAGCAAATCTAAAATTTCCTATTACTTTTGGGGCATTTATTTCAAATATTCATTTCCCAACACAAAATGGAAGCGTCATCTATATTTTAAAATCAACTCTATCTGATAGAGAAAAGGATGAATCATCAAATACTATGAAAGGATTATGTTTCTGCCTCACATTTATAATTCTGACATTTAGTTTTGGTATATAAAGGAAATTTTAATAAAATGGTCAAGAGAAAATTTCAACAATTGGAATCGCAAGCTGAAAGACTAACTGCAGGTCTTATTCATTCATCATGGCAGTTCATGTTTTTTAGACTGTTGGGGATTTCAATGGATAAGAGACTCTGTCAGCTGTTTAACTTTCCTCATCTAAAAAGTCCTCTTCTTATTTAACATGCAACAAAATAATTATACATAAAGTACGCAGAAAAAGAGATACAAACCTGAAATGATTGCTTCGCAGCCTGAGAAACTTCATAAACAGAATCAAATTGAGAAAACCACCATGGCCCCATCAAAGACTTAAGATGAGGAGCCAAGTCCCTCCTGAAGAAAATATAAAAAAGAAGAGAAAACTTTTCCTTAGAATATTCAAGTGAGAAAACCAATTGTATTCTAGATTTGAAATCATAGAAGATTAAACCAATGAATCCAACATTCATAGCATCTCTAAAGGATATTTGGGCACTCATTCAAGTTTTCCCATGTCTCTACTGAATAAAGCTTTACATGAGATACCCAGAGAAAAGCATATAAGTTCTCCAGAGTGGGTCAAGTAGGACGCACCAAACCCCCAAGATGCATATCTCTATTCCCGTCAGGGGATATTAACAGGTCAAAGGTAAATCCATTCACAAACAAATAAAATTAAATTTACAAGTAATTCTGACCATGCTGTTTGAGGGAGATGCAAGAAAAATATTGCCCAATGAAGAGCAATTTTATACAAAACATGTCAGACCCAAAAAGCATTTTTTCCAACAAAATGTCGTACTATAATTTAATAAAATATAGGAGCTCAGCAAATCAGAGTTGTTTACAATTACAAAGTATGTGAGTTGCAAAAATAGTTTACATCCACTGGAGGTTAGAGCTATTTTTGTAGGCTCTGTACACTGTCTGAAAGATTTAACTTCTCTCAAACATTTTCCTCAAACCCAAGACCCAACTCGAGTTGTTCCACTAATTCATTTCACATTACTGCATACTAGATTACATGGGACAACAGATGAAGACATTCGCGATAAATGATCATCTTTCAAGTATATAAGCAGACACTCTTCAAATATATAGAAGATAAGCACATACCCAACAACACTGACAAGATTAGTCATTGTATCATGAGTTGCTTTGCGTACCTCCCTGTTGTAATCAAGCAACAGCTTCTTGTACTCAAATGCCTAAGCAATAAGAAAATAGAAACAGAAAAAGAAGAGCATGACCATCTATTCCACTTGTAACCACTATACGATAGAAACAATACAAGGTTCTGATCCAGAAAAAACAGTTGCACAGAAGCAACTTATAGAGATAAAGATAATCAGGCACATTGAACATATTCAGGACAATCTTTCTCTTTGATTTTCCCCTCCCCTCCCCCCAACCCCTAACGTGGGTCCTGACGTATCTTCAAGCCAGAGATTCAACCCAACACTTTTTTCTTTATGGGTAACACATGTTAATATGCAAGCAGCCGCACAAAGAGCAAACCAGTCTACAATAAGTTTTTCCATTAATGGGCTAGCATATATCAACAACTTTGTGTTTGACACTCCTAAGATAGGGCCTCCTGATTTAGATTCCACACCAAGGAAGCACCACCAAATGTGAATTGACTACAAATTCACTACGTAAACTACAAGCTCAGCTCAATAAGCCAGAGCAAATTGGTATCCCTTCCCCAGAAAAGAAGTATCTAAATAATAAATTCTTAGGTCCATAAGATATTATCTAAAAAGTATTCATAAGGCATTTATTCATGCTAGTATAACCGTACCCTTTACAGCTTCATCTCAGGAATTGAAACACAGATACTCACGCTATATTAGCCATTTGTTTTCAAGGCAAATATACATATTCATATTCTGTTTTGTCACACAAGTATTTTCTCCTTTGTTTCCTTGGAGAGGCGGGCATCTATAAGGGGCATTACATAATATGAAAATACTTGAGTTTCAAAAGGGTTCTGCATTTTCAGAAAATCCAAAAGTGAAATCCTGTACCTTAAGACACAATAGGACTCTCAAATTAGATCTGCTAAGCACATACTTGTAAATGAACATTCTCTCGTTATCTCTCCCAGTCCTACTAACAAGATGAATTGAACGTTTAATCAGTTCTTGCTTTCAGGTTCATCAACATCCTCAAAGCTCTTCATCTATTACTGAATTACATTTCAAGGATTCAAATAATTATCAAGCTGATTGAACTTACTTCCCAATGTATCCACTAGAGAATAGGAGATGAATAACTAATATAACCAAATTACTTTCAGGTTTCTAATGTTTTGGGGGGGGGAAATTCTAGCCTTGTGACATATTGGCTTCTAATCCTCCCTTTTCTTCTGTTTCTTTTGTTAAATTGTTTCCCTTTTCTGGAATAGGGAAAATCTATCTGGGATAATAAAAATTTGTCAATTTTAGTCCTTCAAGTTAAGGGGTTAGAGAGAAAATTTCAACATGTAGAGTACTAATATTATATTCAGATCCACAGCTCTAGTTACCCACCTAAACTAGTGAAACTATACGGGGCAATTGCCCTTAATTCATACAGGTAGAGAAGCTTAACAAGTAACACTGCTTCAAACTTGCCACATATAACTTGAGTTTGTCCAAGGTCCCATCTACCTCCATTCTATCATGATTAATATATCCAAGTTAACTTAGATGTGGATTTAGAGAACAAGAGGACTTGGTTCATCTAGAAAAGGAATGCCTCAATGCCAACCACCACATACCTTGAAGAATAAACATAGACAGCAACAGAAAAGAAAGAACATATGAGAGAATTCCTTGCACCATTATTGAGATATGAATGGCAAATAATTGCACAACCATAACACGCAATTGAGTACTCATTAAGTTGCATTCCAACTTTTACTCAGTACACATACCCATTGTGAAATGATTGGAACGATCTCCTTTGCAGTTTTTTCTTTGAGCAGTTGAGATAGAGATGTCAAAGCTTTAAGCTGTTAAGATGAAACAATCAATGAGCTGTTAGAGATCACATGGAGCTAATATGGAATTGCAATGGCGGAACAAATGTTGGTTGTTTCTTCAATATTTATAATATACTAATAGAAGAGGACAAGCCAAGGATTACCATAAGATTTAGGCCAAAATCAAGGAAAGAAAAGCAAATTGATCAAGATAAAGTGATAAACTAAGGCAAAGAATGGAATAACCCTTCACTTAAATTTAACATTCCTTACTTAAAAGACCCATATATGTTTCTCTTAATAAACCATTGATTCATTGTATCCACTACTCAACATCAGTCCAGCTGAAAACGTGAAAATGTTATACATACTTTGGTCAATTAGACAGGAGAGGCAAAGAGGAAATGGCAAATGTAGCAAAAATCATCACATAAGCAGTTGCAACTTCCTCTTCTAAATCTCAACAAGAACAACAAGAATAATGTTTTTAACTAACAAAAGGCTCTCACGGGAATGCAAAGGACAAATTCCGGGAACAAGTTGTTGTAACACGATTTAGCAGCACATTACCTTGGTAGTCGGATCCTTCCTCGCAAGTCTCTTTAAGTGTTGCGCGATTTCACCATCAATATCCTATTCAGTGAAAATATCATCAGAAGACAATAACCGCCCCTAAAAGACCTTTATCAAGAATTTTCTAAATCTCAACACTAACTTAGAATTCTGCATGCTCAAATCTACCCTAACCATCCCATGGTCATAAATTTCAACACTAAAAGAAAATTTGAAAAACAAAAAATCTCTACTTGCATACTCCAATCATAACCAAAATTCAGCTGCATTTGAAAAGCCGAAAGCAGTTGAAACTAGACGAAGTCAAGTGCTATACTCTCAACTTAATACCTCACAGCTTACATGTAAACATAACAAGAGCTAATCTCGCCTTCTATTACTAACATTTTGCGGTCCGTCACACTTATTATCCCTCATATTTTTCTTTAGCCACTTAATATCCTTTGACCGCACTCAACGGAGACTGGAATCTAATTCCGCTAAAGATTCGGCGGCCATTACCTAAACTCAATTCGAGAAATAAGAACGTTGATTGATTAAACAAGCTAATTCATAGTGATTGAAGAGAAAATAAGGCGTACAAGAAACGGAGAGGAGTCTTCGGCTGAGAGAGCAGAATCGACGCGTGAACTGCCGACATAGCCTCCGAAACCCACCGCCGTCGCCCCCGACGGCAACAGAGAAGCAGCTAGACTGCCCACACACAAAACCAAAAAGAATAAAAACAATTAAAATACACACAAAATCACACAAACATATGTACATAAAATACTAATTTACGAAGGAAATGAATAAAAATTATACAAAATTATAATTTTAGAAGACCTGCTGCTGGAAGGGCGAGACTTGCTGCGTGCAGCTTCTCCTTTCGGCCTTCCCATTTTTTTATTTTTCTTATTTTCAAAATTGTGAAATTCTCGTGCTTCAATTTTTTTGGTGAAGCTATGGTGGCCTTTTGCTGTGCTCGTTGATATAAAAGGGGCGCGACTAAAACTGATCGGAGTAGAAATCAGACAAAGCTGAGAAATTTTGCTGAAGAAGAGGATAGAAGCGGGAACTTATATGTGAACCCGCACCCGCCGCCGGCGGCTTCATCAGCGCCAATCAGAGATGATTTGTGTATTTTATTTTTTTTGTCGGAATGATTTGTGTATTTTATTAAATTGAAGTAAGGCTGGATTGGATTGATTTTTTTAAAGTGTTTTTTTTTTTTAATAATTTTTGAAAAATAATTTTTTTTAAGTTGAAATTTTTAGTTTTTAAAAAAATTATATTTTTTTAGAGTTTTAATTTTTTTAAAAAATTAAATTAATTAGTTATTATAAATTTAATGTAACTTTTTAAAAAATATTTTTTTTTTAAAAAAAAAAACCAATCCAAACTGGCTCTAAATATCATGAACAAAGAGCTTTATCAGTTTATTAGTAATGAACAAACATGATTTTTGTATTTTATTGAACAAATAATTTATTGAATACAGAACAAATAGTATTTTCATCCTGAACAAACATTGTGACTATTTTTATGCGTAGATGCTTGTTAATTTTATAGTTATACATATTGTGATGATTTCTAAATTTTGCTGGACAACAACGTATGAATACTGAATAACTAGTCTTTTTATTCTAAATAAATATCTGTGACTGTTTATATATATATATATATATATATGTGTTTATCAGTTTTACACTTGTATATTGTGACGATAAGTAAATTTTATTGGACAAATAACTTATGAATACTGAATAAATAGTCTTTTATTCTAAACAAACATTTGTGATTGTTTTCATATATAGATGTTTCTGTGGATTTTACTGGACAAACAGTTTATGAATACTGAACAAATATCTATGACTATTTTCATATATAAATGTTTCTGTGAATTTTATTGAACAAACAGCTAATGAATACTGAACAAATAGTCTGATATACCATGCTCTATGCTCCTGCAGGTGTATAATATAATTTTGCGAGAGGAAAGAAGCTCTCTTGCATCCTTTAGGTCGGGCCTATTTTTGTAGGAGGTTTACCGACTTGTTTGGCTAATCTTATTTAGGACTTCTAAGCTACAGATGGTAAAAAGTAGTGCATTTTTTAGGAGCTTATAAGCTATAAAATAAGTAGAGCCAAATAGGCTTTACTTGGCCCTGGCCCGTTGTATTAATATAAGTTTGTCAAAATGACTAATTTGCCCTTGTGTGTATATATATAAAATAATTATTTTGCCTTTTTTGTTAATGTGATGAATTTTCATAGCATAATTTTTTGCTTTCAAAAGAATCTAAGTCACTCTTTTCCTATTCATGTTAAAACTAGGGCTAATGCTCCCAATTAGTATCCAAAACTTATAAAATGCACCTTTTAATTCCTCAACTCTGTTTTTTGATTCATTTGGGTTTATAATTCCGAAATGATAAAGTGAAAATTTGTTGATTATGGAGAGTACACGGGCATCCCTTCATCCATCTATTATTTGTAGGGTTTTGGAATTCTTTTATGGCTCAAATCTCTATTTCTTGCCATGTAACTTTGTTAAGTATTATTCTTCTAAGAGATGTTATGGCTCAAATCTCTATAATTTTCCTTACTCTTATGAGTATCTATCTTTGTCCACATATTATGATATGACTAATAAACTAACTTTATTGTATAATTTATACTAGTGCTCTTGGGTTTCTTCCCCGTTGATCATGTCACATTGCTATACCATAAGTTGATTTAGAGCAAGTTATGGGACAGTAAGGCTGTGGTCCTTTTGCTAATAAAAGTTCGATGAAATAGCTTAGAAATTTGATTTTTTTTTAGTAAAAGATTGCATTTTTATTTGTTTGAAGAAAAGGGAGCATTTCAACTTTATATTATTTTTGGGTTTTATTTTCCAATTGCAAAAGTTGGTGGATCACGTGCTTCTTCTTGGTATAACCATTTATGATATTGGAATGATGTTATATGTGTTTTTTGGTTCAGGGTTTCAATCTTCTTGTTAAATCGATATGAGGTAACTTGAATATATTTTTATCTTATTATTAATTTTAGGCATTTGGGTCTTATTGTCCTTTGTCCTATAGCATAGATGTATACATTTTTCATTAAGTTTTCAATATGTTATGCAGACATGTTGTTTTCATATGTTCTTCAGTGGCTATAAACTGAGATTGCCAGTGTTTAGAAGGTTTATTTTAGAGGAAGAGAATATTTTACAATTCTAATTAGTCAGTTAATACCAAAAAGTCAGAAGCTAGGATTTAATGGAACAATGTCTTTAAATTGTGAAGAAAGTGGGTGGAATATTGTGAATGAGCAAGACTACAAAAATTAACAAAAATCCACAATCTCAAGTTCTTGGGTTAAGATGGCTTTTCAATAACTTCATTTACTTCTCTTTTATCAAGCTTTTGGAGCTAACTCTTGAAAATTTTTAAAATGTTGTTTGAATACCAAAACACCAGTTAAGGATTCAAGCCTAAATTGTTTGAACACCAAAACACCAACCAAGGACATTTATAGTCATACATTTTATAAATCTAAAAAATGTTTATTATTATTTATTGGGCTTTGCACTTTTAGATGAACTCAAGTGTGGATTCACTAAAGGGACTGCTGGCACTAGAAACTTAATCAGCTGCAGAGCAAATCAAAGTTGATCACCAAGTTCCTATGCAAAACAAAACACTAATATCAAAAAATAAAGAGAGCTTTTCTGAAATATTCGAAAGAAGAGGAAAGGGTTATAACTTTGGAAATAATACATTTGCAATGCAACTGTTGTGTACAAGAAATTTAAGGCTTTTGTGACATCAACTCTAGTTGTTGCAGTAATCTGGCTTAGAATTATACAATTTTTCAGATGAAAGCATATTATCATAAGTGTTGCATGATGTTACATTAACACTTTCATCTTGAAATTCTTCCGTCTTTTATATATGCTAACTTTTGTATATGTTTTTTTTTTTAAAAAAAAATCAATTTGGTTGTTTGAATATTATAGTCAATGTCAATGTCTAGGTTTATTGAGGAATTGGTGCTTTATAAACAAGTAACATGAAAAGAACTGTCACTGCATTTCTTATATTCAAGATGATAGCATTAAGGCAATTACAAATGCAAGCTTGAAATCTTGTGGATTGTTAAAGCTAAGATGTTGACATCTTCACCTGATACACAATTCATTGCGCTGGAGATTATATTTTTCCTTGTAAGGATAATTTTGCATTTGTAACAATTAATAGCTTAGTGTGTTGTTCTAGTGTTAATGAGACAATTTATTTCTTGCACATCTTTTTCTTTGTTTGCCAAAACCTCGTTTGCACACAGGAAATGTGTTTAAAGATGACACAATGGAAAAGGTGATACAACTTGTGAGGTCTGTACACATGTATGTTATTGCCTCGTTCTTATGTATCCTTTTCTTTCTTTTGGGCCTTCTCCTCTTACTACATTGTGTTATTGCCTCTTTCTTATGCATCATTTTCTTTCTTCTGGGGCTTTCTCCTCTTACTATATTGTGGTTGTATTAATCTCAATCTGTCTTCAGTATATATTTTCTGTTTTCTTTTGTTTCAGGTGTGCATTTGGGTAGAGGTCAGGGTAGTTCTAAAGTTGTAATATACTGATAAAGGGGACATATCATGTTGACATTTATAGATTATGCAAGTTCCAAGTAATCTTTGAGTTCATTCAATATTTGTTTCAGTGAATAATATATTATAGGCATTACCACCTTGGTATAACGTTGAATATCTTTCCCTATCATTTCTTGCAATACAGCTAAGATTAAGCAAAGTGGTATTAGAAGAGAAAGTAGTTATAGAACGACTGAAACACTAAAATGCCATTTCCAAGAAAAAGACACAACATATGATCAAAACTTGATGAAGTCCTATGTTGCATACAAGTTGTAGACACGTGAGATACAAATGCTGCTTAAGGCAAAAATGCAAAATTAAATAACAAAAAGCAGCAAATACCTTAAAATCTGATTGGTTATTTATGAAAACTATGTGCCTCGCCTTGTGCTTTGATCTAGACTTGAATTTGCTATCGTTCTACCAATGGTTTTAATATGTTGAAAGTGTGAATTGCTTATTAAAGATTTGCTCTTTTATCGGGCCAAAAAAGTAGATATTTCTTGAAGGCAGAGGTCACTTTGTGTACAAGAAAATCTTGCTTGCTGTATATAATGTTCTGTTACCTAAGATTTAATGTATATGCTTTATTGTACTCTATTTATGCTGTCGAGTGGTTTATATATAATTATTCTACAGATAAATTTTCTACTTCAACTTAAGGTAAGAATTTTAATGTTTTTAGGTTGTGCTAACATAATGATAAATCTATATTTAACAAGTTTCTGACCCAATGCATTGTCTATTTTTTACAATTTATAACTATATATAATAAGTTAATAGCTTGTTAAATTTTTGAATAACAACATCAATGGATGCCTTCAATCATGTACCACAAATTTATGTATGTTAATGGTGTTGCTGAATTAAGGGATAATCTTTTAAAGGTGACAACTGTTAACATTTGCATTTTGTAGCATTTTTTAAGGTACCACAATTTTTTAAATCTAGTAGACTATTTTTGACACATATGCAGGAAGGTGAGCAATGAAGCTACCAACTGTATTGCAAACCTTCAAAAGCTTGGTAGCCTTAATATTGACTAGACTAGGAAGATTTTGCTTAATGACTCAGACAAATTCTTTTTTCCTACTGTTGGAGTTAGCTAATTCTGTGTTTTGTGTGTATGTTAATTAATAACAATGGATGTATAAAATTAGTTATAAATGTATTTATGAAATCTTTTTCTAATGGAATGCATTTTAGACCTAAAAAAAAGTCAGAAATTGGAAGTTATGGTTGATAGGAAGTTGTTTGAAATCAAGATTGAACAATTTAATTTGAGCAAAAACAATCATATTTATATATTTAATTAATAATGTTGCCTATAGATTGAATTCAAGAAGGGGTGAATTGCATTAATGGAACAAATAAGCAATTAAAACTCCTTTTTCTAATTAAACAAATAATCTATGATGCAATATTTAAGTATAGCAAATATCTAACAAAATAACACTTGAATGTAAAGAGTTTAAGGATAGGAAGATCAAACACAACGATTTAGAGTGGTTCAAACTTTCGAGGGCCTAATCCGCTACCTATGGTCTCCCTTAGGGTTTGGTAACTTTATTAGTGGATTAGTTTCTTGCTTAGTATATTGTAGAAGTATAGAATAATGATCACAATCCTTACTTTACCACAAGAACCATAAATGCTAACCCAACACTTGAGGATTTCAACCCTTTACTCTCACAAGGATGATCACACATCCCATTCTACCTAAGAGTGAACTCACAACCAATAGAATAGTAAGATAATTTGGTCTACAAGCTTCTCAAGAGCAAGAATACAGAGGTATAAATACCTTCATATATTGCTCAAAGTGGATAAGCAATTTATGAGATCAAACTAACTTGATCAATGGAATGAATGCAAGGAGTAAGTGTTTCAAGATAGCTTTGAATGCTTATGATTGCAAGAATAGTTTTGATCATATTGTTGAAATGTTGAAGGGGAAGAAGTGCAATTATAATGATAAAAAGTAAGACCTCCAATGGCTAGTCTAGAAAGTAAGTTTGCAACTACTAGTCAAAGGAGTAAAACTCACTAACTAAATGATGTTGGTACAGAGAACTGAGCTCTTTGACCAAAGTGGCTAAGCATACAAGTTATACACCCCTTGGATGGCACCTACCAGTTGATCGACACGAACAGTCGGTGCCACCAAATCTGCAGAGAAAATCAAAAATACTTTATGAAAAAGTTTAGAAAACCACCTAATGCATTGTTAAAAAGCCACTTTCGCAGAAAATGAGTTGCTCAAGGCAACCACTATGCACTAAGACATCAATTCACATAAATACAACGCAAACCAAACTCTTAATACAGTAAATGCAATGTACTTACCAAATCAAAAAGAGATTTTACTGCAAAGATATACACATATATATATATATATATATTATACAGACACATAATTATTTTTCAAATATATGCAAATTGTATACTCATTGCCAAAGTTATGCAAGTTGAGTTGTACACTCAAAGCATTTAATGAAAAGCAATATATCCATAAAATAAAACTTTCACAATAGATAATATGCACATATAAGAATACATACACATACCTACCCATATATATAGTCAACTAAGTTTAAACTTAACTACAAGATATAGAATACTTAGAAACCAACTTAGTTAAGTCAAAAATTTCTTTTTGGTTGAAAGAATACTATAGTAACTAAAGTTTAAAAGACATATTACACACACTCATGCATTTTCAAAGATATGTGAAGAGTTTTAAAGACATGTACAAATGTATAGAAATAATGTGCAATAAGAGGGGTATAAAATGATGAACTCACATAAGTCATCAAGTAAACATGCAAAATATACCCATGTACTACTAGATTGAGCTCATATTAAAGTTCATCCACTATGATCTATTTAACAAAGCTAAGATAAAGAATTATACTAAAGTTTTCAAGATTTTCAGTTAGTCTTCATACTCCAAGACTTCAAGCATATTCCTTGCTCTAAGAGTGTACCCAAGTCTTCAGATAATCACCCAAATAGATTTATGCATTTTATATTTCAAGGGAAATTATTAGACAAAAATAACTCACAATAACAATTATTTAGATAATCAAAATATACCAAAAAGCAATAGTTTTGATAAATAATCTTTTTAAATTAATTTAAATTATTGAGAATTTATTTGCTTCACAAAAGAATGACATAATTAGGCTCCATTCTGTTTCGCGGAAAACATTTTTCTTGCATTTTCCTATGTTTGGCTATTAAAAATAAAAAAAATCAATAGAAAATAATTTTCTAATCAAAGGAAAATAGGTTGATTATTAAGCATATTTTTACACTTATTTTGGTCCTAACTAATGTACTTCTTGATTATTAGACAATACCAAAATCATTTTTTGAAGAACACAACATATCTGAGCTAGAATACATAAAAAATTTAACACACAAAAGGCAAGTTCATCCTTCAACTATATCACAAAATTAATAGAAGCTATGCCATTTCTAAATGGACGGTCTACAGCATATAAAGCATATAATTTGAGGAAAGGACACGTTTGTTACTTTGAATGCGACTCTACAAATGATGCACTTTGATTCACTACGTGCATGAAAGAATTTGTTTAGTTAGATGCTCTGTTAGCCGCTTACATTTTATAAATTTTCTAATTTTATAAGAAAGCACATGTTTGTTGTTTTGAAGAGTTGTGTATTTGATGTAATTCCATTGTGTGTATGTAGGAAGAACTTTCTTTAGTGCAAGGCACCATCCAACTCTTATATTTTATGTATATTTTATTTTAAAATTAGATATATGTCATATTAATTATCCTTATGTCTATTCTATGGTTACCTCTTATTATGCTAAACTTTTATGATTACACATATTGTGTACCAAAATTTGTGATGTTTAATTACTCATTGTAATTATGTTATTATGTTATATTTGATTCTCTACTTTATGTTATAAGTAGTATTTTTTTTAAGTCCCCTACCCATAAGCAGTATTTACCATGTTAATATTCAAATTTATTTTCCTTTTTATTATTAAAAAAATTAATTGTTTAATCATGAATATTTTAAACCAAATAATATTGTAGTTGATATTTAACTAATTGCAAATATATGGATAATGAAAAACTACAAAACTGTAATGGGTTCAATCATTTGAGTTAATAAGGATATGCTAATGGAATTAAATTTGTAATAGTTAAAATGAATCATATTAACTATAATAAGATGGGAATATACAAATAAATTAATTTACAATTGTTATTTTTCTTTTGTTATTATGAGAATAACTTTTTCCAAGTTAAACAAGAATATTTATCATATAATTATAATATAAGTGTAGGTTATATTTCATAATATTATTAACTATAATATTTATTAAAAATAAATTTATACCAAACCCCGTTCAATGTACAAGGACAAAAACTAGTAAATGTATATACATATACATACATGTAAATATATAAATATATATATACATACATATATGTGTGTGTGTATGCATACACACACATACATATATATATATATATACATTACTCTCTATATAAAAGAGGCAATGCTCAATTTTTTTGGTACAAATGACGTTGCATTACTCAATTTTCTGTTGGTGCAAATGACATCATTTTAATACTTGGACGTCTTGTTTTTTTGAAAGTGCAAAACAACGTGGCTAAGCAGACGATTACTCTATTTCTTGGACTTTGATGTTGCTATCTCCATTAAATATCAAAATAATTAATGCAAATTGATTTATTTATTTTTTGTTTTGTTGATGATGCATTTAAGATATTAGAAAAAGAAGCAGCAGTTGCAAAAAGTGAGGCATTACGATGCAATAGTGCAGAAACAGAGCACTTGGTAGTAGTGAATCAGTGAGTCCTTCTCTCCGTTTAAGTATGTGGTAAAATGGAAAAATTTGTTACAAAAACTAGGAATCCTTTTTGACGAAAGGAGATTGCAAGTCTTCACTTTTTTTTTTCCTAATTATTGTTTGTTTAGTTTTGTTAATTTTTACATATTAGTTTAAGTAACAAAGCTCCCTATCTATATGTACCATATATTTATAATTATACTTCAGTACCTCATTGCCTTTTTTGCTCTTTAATTTTTGACAATATAAGGTCTAATTCTAAAAGCCATTATAGTAAAACTGTGTGGATGCTGAATTGGACCTTTTCCTATTTCTGTTCGTTTGATATTATTGGTGTTATGATCAGGTAGTTATCACTAAATTTAAGGAAGATGTGTTAATGTTGTTGCTATTGTTGGGTTAGCAGAAGAGCATATAACGTAGATTATATACCCTTTCTTGTGATTGAAAAACTTTAAAATGTGTTTAATGTGTAATTGCCTGCTATGATTTATACCAAGAGGTTGAAATTATGCCGAATGTGGGTATGCTATAAAGATAGAGTCCTATCATGATTCAAATGTACCCTAGTTCAAAGATGATAGAATCTATATGTTTTATGATTAGATAAATTGTAACTCCAATAAATGTGGTATTTGTAATTGTATCTAAGTAGGACTTTTGGTGTATTTATGTTATATAGAATCATCAATATTTTCCCATATTATCACTCTATATATGCAGACCTAGTAAGTGGTAATGTAGTGTTTGATAATGGCATGAAATGAATCTAAATGATAAGATGAGATAAAGATGCAAGGAATTGAAATGATCTTGTCTTTGGAATGTGAAAATTTGGCAATTGTTGTGGTCATGGGTCAAAATGAAATGAAAAAGGAAGAAAACAAGGATTAACATCTACTATAATTCAGTTTTAAGCTTATAATCAAACCATACAGAGATCAAATAGTTTCATTTTCATTTTAGTTATTTCCTCTAATCATCACCAATACATTACAAGGCTGATTATTTCAGAGCAAAATGCTTCTCTTTATTTCTTCATTCATCAGATTTTGATTTCTATGAAAGAGCATCACTTCTCACAAATTTTGATGCACATATCCACATTATCTTAAGAGGATTATGTGTTTCAAGAGGTTGCTAGTTTATCACCAAATAGATTAAAATTGATGGAAGAAATGTCTTCAACAATTACACTCAATTTAGGCAATCTAGTTTGTGAAAGCTTTGGGATTTATATCCATATGGAAATCACACTGTTTAAAGTACTAATAGAGGCAGTGAGTTTGCTTTCGACCTACATTTAGTGCCGCATGTTAGTTCAAATTCTAGCTGGGATGAGAATTTTAATGCAACAAAAGTTGCAGCTAATAAGAGTGCCTTATCACTTTTGGACTATGCATGAACATTTGCAATTCACCATTCTTATGTTTTAGATGCACTTGAAATTAGAGATGAAAACGTTCTTTTGTGTTCTCTTGCTTGCTGCTAAAAGGAAAAGAAACTTGTAGTCTATATATTTATCCAATTGAGAAAAATCAATTTACCAGGACAATCTATTTTACAATGTATAATTATTTTTCAATATTAATATGCTAATATGAAATCAAACTACGACTTTATGGTGTTGAAAGGAAACTTGTAGTATGTATGTCTATTCAATTGAGGGAAATCAATTTATTTGAGAAATCTATTTTACACAGTATAATTATTTTTCTATATTAATATGGTAATATAAAATCAAAATGCAAATTTATAGGCATGGCAGGCTGAGCATTCCTCGATCCTTGCACATTCGTATATAAATGTCACAACCTATTTGTTGTATAGTGTAACATAAGCTTAATTGTAGAGAAATTATTTGCAAACAACAATCTATATCCTCTCAAAATCAATGCACTAATCTTTTTGTATCTTGAATATCTTTATTACATATTTATTGACTATAGCAGTATAGGATGCTACAAACATTGTAGATTATACACTTTGATATTTATGTATAACTATAATCACTATATTATTTAATGAATTTCCCTATTATTATCATTATATTAAATGTACTAACATCAACAAATTATTGGTTGAGGTGGTAGCGATTAGAACACAAGTTCAAATCCCTAAAAGCACACTCTCTACCTAATAGTGATTAGTCCGAGGGATACCCTAGCTCAAAGCAATGAAATAGTGTCCTTATGCATTTGTTTTAATTTTGACTTGTTGGAAAGGTTTTTCCTTTATTGCTCTTGGCCAGGTAGGAATTAGTTTAGGGAATACTCTAGCTCAAAGCAATGACATAGGGTCTTATTGCATTCGTTTCAATTTTGATAACATTTTAATATAAACTAATTGTTGGGGAAAAACATGCAAACACGAAAAATACGAGAAGAAATAACGGACACAAGAATTACGTGGTTCGGCTTTAAAGCCTACGTCCACGGGCATCAGAAAATAATTCTATTATTGATCACGAATGCTACAAGGCTCTCACTTTGGTTTCTCTCTCACACATAACATAATGAGTATTGCCACATATTTATAGTGCAAAGGTTTCCTAAACCTATTAAGCAGAAAAGGCAACTAATTAATTATGTGCTACAAAAGGTAACAAGTGAATAAGGTAATATGCTAACAAGGAAATCTGCTATTCTTGTTGTCCAAGAATATGGGCCACATTCAACAAATCTCCACCTTGGCACATATTCGCTCCAATCAATACACCATCATCCCTGCAGCCAACTGCCTCTAAGAGCTCAATGCTCAGATCAAGAACAAAGAACCAAGTCCAAGCAATGCTTAAACTTGCCGACCGAACCACCTTAGTCATCATATCTGTTGGATTCTCATGGGTAGATATCTTCTGCACCGATATGATTCCTTGTGATACAACATCTCTGATAAAGTGATATCTGATATCAATGTGTTTAGTCCTCTCATTATACATCTGATTCTTCATCAGATGGATTGCACTCTGGCTATCACAAAAGATCAGATTTGTATCTTGCACCCAAGATCACGAACCGTGCCTTGTAACCACATGGCTTCCTTCACGCCTTCTCGCAATTGCCATGTACTCGCTTCAAGAGTTGACAATGCCACGAGATCAGAATGTCGCTTTCCAACTGATAGCACATCCAGAGAGAGTAAAAACGTAACCTGTCAGAGATCTTCTCTTATCAAGGTCACCCGTAAAGTCTGAATCACAATAACCCACCAACCTCACGCAATCTCCAGTCATCTTGTTAAACAGTAAACCTATATTCGTAGTGCCACGCAAATATCTCATTATCCATTTCATCGCTTCCCAGTGTGCTTTCCCAGGTGATGTCATATACCTGCTCACAACTCTAACTGCATGTAAAATATCAGGACGAGTGCATACCATAGCATACATCAAGCTACCAACAGCACTCGAGTATGGAACATAAGACATATGCTCCACCTCCTCCTCAGTTTTAGGTGACAAATCTACAAACAACTTGAAATGAGCAGCAAGCGGCACACTCACAGGCTTTGCTTTCAGCATCCCGAAACGCTCTAGCAATTTCTCAATATAACTCTGCTGAGACAAGAACAGCTTCCCAGCGTTTCTATATCTATGAATCTCCATGCCAAGAATCTTTTTTGCTGCTCCAAGATCCTTCATCTCAAACTCATCACCTAGCTGCTTCTTTAATTCGTCGATTGCAGACATGCTTTTAACAGCAATGAGCATATCATCGACATACAATAACAAGTACATAAACGAACCATCTAGAAGCCTTTTGAGATACACACAGCTGTCATAGGTACTCTTTGTGTATCCAGTACCTACCATGAATGTGTCAAATCTCTTATACCATTGCTGAGGTGACTGCTTCAACCCATACAAGGACTTCTTCAGTTTGCAAATATGGTTCTCCTTACTAGGAACTACATACCCCTCCGGTTGACTGATGTAAATTTGCTCTTCAAGATCACTATGCAAAAACGCCGTTTTCATATCTAGCTGCTCAAGCTCTAAGTCATTAAGAGCAACCAAGGCAAGTAAAACCTTGATGGAACTATGCTTCACAACTGGATAGAACACTTCGTTGAAGTCAACACCCTCCCTTTGTGTATAGCCTTTTGCCACCAACCGTGCCTTGTATCGAGGACCTTCAACCCCTAGAGTACCTTCCTTTTCCTTGTAAACCCATTTGCAACTGACAACTCGCTGTCCCTTAGGCAATTCAACAAGCTTCCATGTTTGATTATTATGAAAAGACTCAATCTCCTCACTCATGGCACCCACCCACTGAGCAGAATCTTTTCCAGATATGGCCTCTTTGTATGAATTCGGCTCATGTCCTTCAATTTTTTCGGCAACAGTCAAAGCATAAGCAACAAGATCAGCGTATTCGTACCTTTGAGGCTCTCTAATCTGTCTCTTTTCTCGCCCAGAGGCAATGCTGTACTTCTGTTGTTCAGACACATTTTGATCATGTACCTCAGTTGGTTGAGTCGGCTGAATTTGGCTGCTACTATTGCTAGATGGAACATTTGGAACATCAGCAAATACCTCCACCTGCTCTTTGACACCGTGGTCTAAACCAGCTACCGCTTTCTCCTTTTCTTGGTCTAATAAAGCAGACTAATTGAATATGACATCCCTGTTGATGAGGAAACCTGGAGACTTTAGATCTGTGCACCACAACCTGTAACCTTTTCTCTCGGACGCATAGCCTAGAAATATGCATTTCTTTGCCCTTGACTCCAACTTACCATCCTTCACGTGAGCGTATGCAGGGCAACCGAACACCCTCAATCGAGAGTAGTCAGCAAGCTTACCAGACCATAACTCAAAAGGAGTTTTCAATTCAATAGCTTTGGATGGAGACCTATTCACCAAGTAGCATGCCGTATTGACGGCTTCAGCCCAAAAGTCTTGACTCAAACTAGATTGGGAGAACATACAACGAGCTCTCTCCACCAGAGTTCTATTCATGCGTTCTGCAACTCTATTCTATTGTGGTGTCCTTACACATGTGCGGTGTCTCACAATGCCATGTTTCCTGCAGAACTCATCAAACTCTTTATTGCAATATTCGAACCCATTGTCAGTCCTAAGACGCTTAATTTGTTTACCAGTCTGCTTCTCAATCAACGTCTTCCACTCGACAAATGTTGAAAATGCCTCATCTTTAGTTTTCAAGAAGTATACCCACACCATCCGAGAGTATGCATCAATGAAAGTGATGTAATACCTGGCACCTTTCGTGGAAGGAACTTTATTAGGACCCCAAAGATCAGAATGAATATAATCAAGTGTGCCTTTGGTGTTTTCCTGCCCCTTGCTGAACTTTACCTTGGTTTGCTTTCCAAAAACACAATGCTCGCAGAATTCAAGCTTTCCAGTTCTTTGTCCACAAAAAAAATCCTTCTTACTCAGCTCGGTCAGTCCTCTTTCGCTCATATGGCCCAACCTTTTGTGCCATAACTGCGTAGTGTCATTATCACTCTCCTCAGATGTAACAGCTGCAACACCTGTAACTGTACTACCTTGAAGGACATATAGGCCGCCAGTCAAGTTCCCTTTCAAGAGCACAATTGCACCTTTGGTCACCTTTAAGACACTATTCTCACTTCGGAATTTGTATCCATGAGAATTCAAATGCCCAAGAGAAATCAAGTTTTTCTTCAGCTCCGGAACATGCCAACACTCGAGAGATCTTGTAATACCATCAAACATCTTGATATTTACGATGCACATTCCCTCCACCTTCAACGAAAGATCATTATCTAGAAAGACTTTCCTTTCTCTTTTGGAATAAGAAGAGAACCAGTCGCGTCTAGGACACATATGGAACGTTGCACCAGTATCAAGAATATATTGATTATGCCACTGTGATCCACTCACAGTCAAAACTTCCCTGCACTACTCCGCTTATCTCCATCATCACAAGACTCTCCACCACATTAGCTGAATTCTCCACCTTTTTCTTTCCCTTTTTCAATTTTGGACATTCTTTCTTAATGTGACCCTTTTCACCATACTCGAAACAGCGTAGCTCCTTGCTCTTGATTTTGACCTTGACTTACTTTTCTTTCTACTCGAAAATCCCCCTCTATTCTCCGATCTCCCTCTACTCACTAAACCTTCCCCATGAACTTCTTCCTTATGTCCCGGAATATGTGTTTGAAGATTCTTCGATTTTAATGAAGTAATCACATCTTCAAAGGTAATTTTATCCCTCCCGCACAACATAGTGTCCACAAAGTTCATATATGAAGGCGGTAAGGAGCATAATACGATCATAGCTTGATCTTCGTCATCAATTTTAACACCCACATCCTTCAAAGCAATAAAATAAGAGGTAAACTCATCAAGGTGTTGTTTTAGTGAGGTACCTTCTTTCATTCTAAGATGATACAATCGCTTCTTCAAGTAGAGGCGATTTGTGAGAAATTTAGATGCATACAATTCCACCAAAGTATTTCAAGCCTCAACTGCTATCGTTTTCTCAGCAATCTCTAGCAATACTTCATTTGTCACGGACATATGTATTGCACTCAAGGCTTTCGCTTCGAGTTCTTCTCTTGCTGCTGGTTCCGTCTTTTCCGGGATTACTTCTTCAATGACTTTCCAAAGTCCCTACATTGTCATAAATGCCTTGAATCTGATCCTCCATAGACTGAAACTCATTCTCCCGTCAAACTTCTCGATTTCAAACTTTCCACCTGAGGAAGACATCTTCGTTTGCTCAAAACTCACACGTTGGGATGGAATTTGGCTCAATGGACTGCAAAAACGGATTCAGCATGTTGATGAACCTTAGGAACACCCCCGGTCAACTTTGGTCAACACAGGTCAAAGTCAAACTTGTTGGTCAAAGTCAAGACCGTCCCTAAACACGTACTTCGGAGCAAAATTTGGAAAAACAGAGTCCAAAAATGGGCTCAATACGTCAAAAAACGTGGGGTAAGGCTCTGGTCAAATCCAGTCAACCCTTGGTCAATGGTCAATAGTCAAAGTCAAACCCGGTCAACGCTGGTCAAAGGTCAAATCTGGTCTGATGGTCAAATCAGCTTTTTTTTTTTTCCTAGACTAGACCCAAATCCAAAAATAAAAACCTTTTTCTTTTCTTTTTCCTCTTAGGCTGTATCCAAAACCCAAGCCCAAAGAATTTTGTTTATTTTTGGAAACTACCCAAGCCCAACACACCAAAAAAAAAAAAAAACCCAAGACCTTCAATTCAAGCCTAAAACAAAACCCAAAGCCCAACAAAAAATAAAACCCAGTCCAAACTCCACCAAAAAACTCTACTCGACCCAAAAAAAAACACCCCGGTCCAAGAATAAAGTCAAACCACCCAAACCCAATAACCAATTCGACCTGAAACCAATACCCAAGAACCCGCGGGTGCTTTCTTCTTCACCCACTTTTCAACCCAAACAAAAAACCAACCCGACCCAGTGCTAACTTGTTTTTTCGGCCACCAAAATCGACGCGACAACTACCGTTGTTCTCCTCGTCGAACGGCAAGCTAGTCAATAGCCTCTAAACGCCGAATAACCCACTGGAACTCTGCCAACAACCACCTTGTCCCCGGTGAGCTTCAAGGCTTCTCCAATGGCAACTCTCAATCCGATCTACGAAACTTCGCACCGCTTGTACCAAATTGATCCTCGTCGAGCGTATACCTCACGGTACCTTTCAATTGTCGATATTCACACTGGAGCACCGTCGTGACCACCAAGAAAATCCACGACCTTTGAGTTTCAAAAAACGTGATTCAAACCATCAATACGCGACGCGAATACCGTCGATCAACTCCTGTCTACGAGAGGAAACTTTTGGTACCAATATTGTGCAATTTCGTTAATGAAAACGTGAGCTTCAATTTTGGTAGCAAACGATGGTTTAAGGCTTTGTTTGGCTTGAAGCTTATTTGGTTTCACAGAGCACTGTATGGTTGAGCTTTAATTGAGTTTTGGTGTTTTTTTTTTTTTCCCTTGCCGCGGATTACTACCTAAGCTCTGATACTAGTTTGTTGGGAAAAAATATGCAAACACCAAGAATACGAGAAGAAATAACGGACAAAAGAATTACGTGGTTCGGCTTTAAAGCTTACGTCTACGGGCAGCAGAGAATAATTATATTATTGATCACGAATGCTACAAGGCTTTCACTTTGGTTTCTCTCACACACATAACATAATGAGTATTGCCACATATTTATAGTGCAAAGGTTTCCTAAACCTATTAAGCAGAAAAGGCAACTAATTAATTATGTGCTACAAAAGATAACAAGCGAATAAGGTAATATGCTAATAAGGAAATATGCTATTCTTGTTGCCCAAGAATACGGGCCACATTCAACACTAACATTGTTAAAATTTTGCATAAGTATTATCCATTTCAATTTATTTTAATAGTTACATAGGGTCTTAATGCATTTGTTTTAATTCTAGTAGCATTTTAATATAAAATAACATTCTTCTTAAAATTTTTTGTAAGCATTATCTATTTCTAATTATTGTATTACTGTTATTGTGCTCTAGCTTCATAGGATAAAATTTATTACTCTATTACTGTTGTAGTATTCATAATGCATTAATTATAGCTTGATAGAATATAATTTACTTTATTTGTGTTGTAATATTCATTATGTATTAGTTATTATATATTTGGTAGCAATTTCTCTATCTTTTTTGTCTGTAAAGAATGTTATGAGAACTATGTGATTATTAGCTTATAAAATGTTACAAATATATAGCTTAAACTAGATGTTTGCTTGTACTGCAAAATTAAATTTATCACACGTCTTATTATTAGCTTAAAAAACAACAAAATGAACAAACTCAATTAAGATTTATAAATGATAAGATTAACTTTAAACAACTATTTTACAATCCAAGCAAAAGAATTAATTTGAAGATACAAATCTTTATAAAATTCATTCACAAATAAAAACGAATTTCATGCCATTCGCACTTTCGCTCACTATGTGTATATCAAACCTTTTTTCTCGTCTAAATTGCTGGAAAGTAAGGAGAAAAACTTTATTGGGAGTTGGTTAGAATTTAGGAAACATTTTGGGAAGGCATATAAAATTTCTTTAGAAACATCATTTGGTTTATGGTAGGGGTGTACATGGTTTGATTTGCCAGTGCCTATATCGTGTACTTGACGAATGATGTTCCCCAAGAGAACCACGCACCCCTCCTTTGCGTGTTTTACATGCACCCAATCCAAAAAAAAAAAAAAACCCAACAACAACAGATTAGTGCTGCACACCCTCATACATATAGAAACTCGAAGATGGCGTTAATGGTGGACATTGATCGGAGCATCCAAACACCAAGTGGAAGGTACCATTCGATCAGCAATGGTGTAGGAAAGCTTCTCATGTTGACAGCACGAGCTCTCATGGTTGAAAGAAGCACCAGCATGTTGATGAAGATGGTGGTCGGTGAGGTAATGGATGTGATATTTGGTGCAGGCAAATCTGGCGTGAAAGGTGCCATTAGAACTGTGATGACAAGGGGAAGCTATTTGTGGTGGTGTTGTGCCAAGAAGATGCTGGAATTAACACTGGCGAAGAGATTGGTTTGTTTGGTTGGTTTTGTCGATGAAGAAGACCTTAAAAAAATATCGATTAAAAGTTTTGAACATAAATAATTAAAATTGTGAATGTATAATATAAAGTATGTAAATAAATAAAAATTGTGAACATATACAATAAAAATTGTGACATATAAAAACTATGAATTTTTAAAGAATTCATTTCAATTTAAAAAAATGAAGAAAAGATTGATTTTTTCATTTTAATTTCATTATCTTTTATATTTTATTTTTAAATTTATGAAAATTAAAAAATTATTACTCAAAAATATATATATCATAGATTCACAATTTTATATTATATGTTTATAATTTTTACCTACATGTTTACAATTTTTATACGTTCACAATCTTTATATTACTTCTTCATAATTTTTCATGCATTCACAATTTTTATACTATATGTTCACAATGTTTATACATTCACAATTTTTATATTATATGTTCACAATTTTTAATTATTTACATATTTATATTAAATCTTCACAATTTCAATATTTTATATTTATAACTTGTGACCTACATGTCCACTCCTGTAAATTAAATGTTAACAATTTCAATATTTTATATTCATAATTTTCTATTATATGTTCACAATTTTAATTATTTACATATTTTATATTAAATGTTTACAATTTCAATATTTTACGTTCACAACTCTAAAGTCATTCTTCTGCATCAATCATCTGCTAATGCCACCTCCGTCCACTATTTATTCTGATTCAAGCCAAGCTTCACAAAAAAATTCAAGCCAAGACTTCAGAATTCTAAGAATAAAACACATCACGAAATAGTTTTGCCCTTTACTCATCTCTTTTACCATCTTCACTCATCAATCCTCACCCTACTTGAGAAAACAACATCAATAGCAATTCCAACCAAGCTGTATTAATGAAACAAACAAACAAAAATGCAAAAAAGGAATAAAAAACCAAATCTGTTCAGATCTTCACCATGATCAAACTCGACTCCATAGCAGATGCAATCAACGACCACCATTAACCACACTGACTAACTCACATGAACACACCCAGATGACATACACAAATCTGGAAAAATCACTCCAAAAATCACAAAAAAAAGAAAGGGTGAGAGAATAGCAGAGCAAGAGAAAAAATCCCCAGCCTCTATCATTGCCACTGTGCCCACATAGCATACACATGGATCTATTACAAAGCTAAAAAAATCACTCTAAAAAGCCAAAAAAAGAATTAAAGAGAGAGAATAGCAGAACAAGAGCAATGATCCCCAGTCTCCACCATCGTCGCCACGTAGAAGCGTTTGAATCCTTCATTGTAAATCACAAACCACAACACAGAGAGAAAAAGGAGAGAATGGAAAGAGAACAACAGAGAGAGAAAGGAGAGGATAGAGAGAGAGAATGCTGAAGTTGAAGAGAGAGATTTTCTTTTAAAGTAGGCGGGTGTATTATTCTGTACTTAGCTCATCTGGTATATGTAGGCTAAGATGCATGGTATTATTTGTTTTGGTTTGTAGGCCTTATACCGTGTATTATATGTATAGTGCTTTGTTTGAGCATTGCGCCATACTGTGTATCAACAGCATATGCACAGTACATAGCAGTACATGTATTTAAAATTTTATATTATATGTTCAAAACTCTTATATTATATATTCAGAATTTTTATATTTTATGTTCAACACTTCTATTATTCACAATTTTTTAACAATAAAGTTCATAAGGTTAATTTTTCATGGCTCTTATATTACTTGTTCAAAAATTTTAAATAATATTCAAAACTCTTATATTATATTTTAGAATTTTTATATTTTAGGTTCAATGCTTTTAATTATTTACAACTTTTTAACAATAAACTCATAAGTTTAATTTTTCACGACTCTTATATTACATGTTAAAAAGGTCAATTGTACGTAACTCCAGCGAATTGATTCCTGGATCACTCATACTAATGGTAAGAGATATATCACTTGACTACTAAGGTAGTGATTGGTATGTAAGAATGAGTTAGGAATAGAATGACATTCTTAGCTCTCATTTAAATCTCATGATTGGTATGAAGTAATGGCTCAAGGAATTCTATTCCCGACGTTGAACATGGGAATAGCCATTCCTCACAAAACCCTTGGAAATGACTAATTCCCATGTTCGCGGGAATGAAATTTTTCGTCAAAAGACTAAAATAATCTTTCAAAAATTGACATTTAGCATTTATATCAAAATAAAATATAAGAATAGAAAATAAAAATAAAAAATAAGTTTAAAAAGAAAATTTTTAAAAATAAAAAGAAAAAAGAAAATAAAAACGAAAATAGAATATAAAAATAAAAACTTAAATTTAAAAATAAAAAGAAGACATGAAAATAAAAATAAAAATAAAAACAAAAATAAAAATAAAAAAGTTTACTAGATTTTATATACATATATATGTATACACACACACATACACATATTATCATCATTATTATTTTTGCTTAAGATTATTAATATAAATATACAATATATTGGTAGTATTTTAGTAATATTATGTGTAATTAATTTTATTACTATAACGTGCATATAATATAATTTACAACGGTAATCTTCACTTTTCAACACTATGCTAGTATACTAATTACGAAATATAAATTTAAAATTAATACACCTCTTCTTTGCCATCATTCATAGAGTATACCAAGCATGGTATATTTATTACTAAGTCCATTTTATTCCTAAGTTCATATAATTCCCAAGCTCATTCTGTTCTTGTCAAATTCATTCCATCATACCAATCGTGACCTAAGTCTTTGGTAGGTATTATCGAATATTTATAAATGTTAAATTTTATATTTCACAAGTTTTATACTATATTCACAAATTTTTATAATATGTGCACAGAATACTTATGCTCTATGTTCAAAACTCTTATATTACATATATTGTATGATCTAGCAAAGAATCAGATAAAGTGTTGTTAGATCTTCTTATCCAGTGACATAAGGCTTCGACGATGAGAGACCTGCAAGATAAGGCCACACGCTGGTGGGGGTCCAGTATTAACCCTTCTAATGATCAAGTTAGTAAGTATTTACTAAAAGTATATATTAAACAGAGAGAGAGAGGAAAGAGCTTCTCTCTTTTTAGCCTCCTTTGTAGATGGAATGGCTTATCCTTCTTTGTCGTGCTCTGGAGCTATTTATAGGACATTCTTTGGGATATGTGAACTTAAGAAATATCTTTACAGTTGGCATGGAGAGAGAGTTCATTGGGTCTCGGGCGTCGAGAAGACACCTCATGGTCGGAAGCCACCTCATTGTTGGGTAGATACCTCATGGTCAGGTATACACCCCATGGGTTAGGAAGTGATGTCCTCCAATGATTGGGATACGACATTGCCCTGTAATTGGGATATGACATCCTCTTGTGATTAAGAGGCGACGTCCTCCTGATCAAGATGATGCTTCTTTATCAAGATGATGCCTGGGAGATCAGGATGACATCTGTGGCCAGGCCGACTTCAGGGGTGACTTCATGGGCGACCATATTTAAGTAATTCTGGTTGAGCCGAATTAGGTCGGGGTAGGGCATAGCCCAATCCTTATCATTGTACGTTCACAAAAGTTTGATGGAGGGAATAAATGAATTTGATTATCCAAAATATCAAACACTTAATCGGCATTATTTTTCCTTCAATGAATCAATGACTTTGGAACCATACTATTCCCTATATACCTTCGTATCATCATTCTTAACTTTTAAAATATTTCTCAACAATTTTCTCTACAACTACAACATCATTTAAAACTTTATTTTTTAAGCTAGCTTCCATGGTTGTCTACTTAGTTTCCCCATTCTATTTCCACTATTGTTTCTAGACAACAACACAACAATAGCAAAAACATACGTGTGCGTGTGTATATATATACACACAAATTTAGATGATTATATTGGTGGAGAGAAAGGAGAAAGAGAAAGAGAGAGGAAAGATGGTGAGGGAGAGAAGAAAGAGCGAGATGAGAGAGAGCTTCAGATTTTTTTTTTTTAAGTAGCACATGTTATTTATGTCAATATAATAGGTCCTTTTCAAGTGTATTCGAAGTAAGACTCTAACATCTATATCCTCTCCCTGTGCGTAAGATTCAAGAAGCCATTTTCATTTGGCGGTATCTTATATAAAGATTACAACTTCATTTAGAAGCTCTTTTTCAAAAATGAAAACTAGAAAGATCTCTAGAGAACAAAACCACTTTTACACCCAAAAACTCCCATGTCTTGGGGTATTGCTTGAGCTAAGTCAAGCTTGTTCAAGATCAAGTGTTTTAGAAGTGATGGGTGTCGAATTCACCAAAAAGAAAATTCCTACTCTATCTCACTATTTGTGATAGTAGTGAGAAGGATTGAACCACAAGGATTAATTTAAAATATATTTTTATGCCAAGACAGAAGAATAACTGAAATACAAGAAAGAGGGGGGTTGTCAATTAAAATTAAATAGACAATAAATGAAAAAAAAACTAAAGAACTAATAACAGACTAGAAATAAAGCAAGATAATAAAGAAAAAGAGTTAAATGATAAACTACCTAGCTTAGGGTGTATTCTCTGTTTAGGCATACAAATCCGATCCTAGATGCAAAGATGACTTTCGCCTATTTTGATAAATTAGTAATGGTTATTAGCTCGGCCTAATAACCTTATCTTTCATTATAGTGTTTATAAGGGTTCAAACTCCCTATGATTTTCTCTCACTATCGTCTTACTTATTAGACAGTCTAACCCCCAGAGATGCTTGTAGGGTCTATCTAAAGGCAGCACAGGGCTCTAGAAAGACCTGATTCTAAAGTTGATTCTCTTGTGGCAATTTTTCAATTAGATTATGTGTTTACACAGGAGATCTGATTACCACTATTCTTAGATTAATTAAATTAATCTATTTGGCTATCTATCATCATGCAACTGAATAATCGGGCCCTAATTAAACAATCACAAGACAATATTAATTCTTATAACAATAAACACAAAATACCAAAACAAAGTGAAAGGAGAATATCAGTTAGATCTCACAGATTATGTAGAACCATAAACTTCGAATTAGCCTCGGTTAGGATAAGAATTTGATAATTAGTCGCCTAGAAGAAAGAAAAATATGTGCTGGAAAAATAATGAATAAAAGCTTGAATAATTCCTACACAGGTCCCTAGAGGATTTATAGGAAAAAAAATCTAATCTAAGAGTTTCTTTAGATAAGAAAACTCTTTTAGTGCTAATCTAAAATAAAAAAAATAAAAAACCAAAAACCCAATCCTTGTAAAAAAAAATCCTCAAAAATAGTTTCCTTTCCTTCTAGGACAAATATTTATTTTTAGTTAATAATTGCTCCTCAATAACCATGCAAAATATCCTCCAATTCTCAATCAAACTTGGTCAATCCAGCGACGACTCTGGTGTGGGCATGTCTAAGGCAGCTGTGTCTTCTTAATAGCTCCAAACATATCCAAAAGTCTATTCAATCTATATATATCACTTCTATATTCATTTCCAAACCTATTTATACTAAAGTACACAAAATAACATCAATTGAGAAGTTTCTAATCTTGAATTTAAGCACAAACAACTATAGATTCATGGTTTATTTTGGACCTATCAAGCGGCCACTATTTTGGTTACTTAAGTCGGTACAGAAGTGGCTACAAGAGAGCAGTTTGCTAATGAACTGGATTTCCCTAGTGGATTTCATCGTGCCACTGGTTGGTGCATAATGCTCTGTATGAGCACGATAAAAATTGAGGTTTGGTTCGATTTTGACTATATTTGAAACTAAGTCAAAATTAGTTGGCTTATATTTGGAAAAAACCAATTAGTCTTTTATCATGTGAGATATGTTGGTTTGGTTTGGTTCGATTTTCGATTTTTTATTTTTTTTAAATAAAAACTCAAATTTTATAATAATTTTTTAATACAAATAACTTGATTTATTAACTATATTACAAATTTAATGTATTATAATTTTACCATTAAAATAAAATACAAATGTAGCTATAGCTTGATGAATGTTTGGAAATATAATTTTAAAATTAGGAGTTTAACTCCTAACATAAAATTAGGGATAAATATATACATAAAATTAGGAATGAATAAAATTCGATTCGGTTTGGTTTGGTTTAAATTTCTATTTCAAACCAAACTAAGAGCGAGTTTGGCATTCAGTTGAGAAATTCAATTTTGTGAAAATGTCTTTTCAAAACGAACTTTTAGCAAAATGGACTTTTGATGAAAACAAAATGTGTTTGGTTATTTTTATGTGAAATAAACTTTTACCAAATGAGATGGCGTTTGGTTTTACATTTAAAAATAACTATTGGTTGCCACAATTATTGAAATGGACATTTTGAACTAATATTGTTTGCTTTCTATAACATACTATTTTATTCATATTTCTATTTGTTTGAAAAAAATTTTCAAAAAATTATAATTGTAATTCAAAATTTTAATAACAAAAGTATAATATATTAGCAAAAATATAACCATAGATCATTCTAATTTGATGAGAAGCTAAGAACGCCAAATGAAATAAAATAGGGAAAGGAAAAAGAGGAATAACTATTGGCATAATGGAAAATTAAGGCGGATATTTTTGTCTAAAAAATATATTAAAACACTGTTTGCATTTAGCCTCAAAACTCATGTTGTGTTTATTTGTAGCTTATTATAAGCAACTTTTCTTATTTCATAACTTATGTAAAAAAGCATGTTTGTTTTGAGCTTATAATAAGATGCTTTTTTTTTAAGATGACTTATTTGTAGTGTAAAACTTTAAGTAACTCTTTGGCATCTTATATCTTACTGGGACTCGTTTGAAATTTTCCCAATTCTTAATGAAACTTTTTCTTCCAACATATTTATATTTGTTAAATTCAAAGGAGCTCAAAGAAGGGTACTACATCAATACCTATCTATTTGCTAAGTCATCATAAATTTTATTTTTAATGTTACTACATTATTATAAATCTATATATTATGGTGTTTAATTACATTTATGCACCACTTCTTAACTTCATCATTGCAATAGAGTTATAAGATATTTAATTATATTTATGCACCATCTATATATTTCTTTTTAATGAGTTTAAAATAATAAAGTCAAAAAAAGTTCATTAATTTAATTAATTTATGCATCATATCCTAATTAAAAATAAAAATAAGAATAAAAAAACACTAGAATTAATTTATATAGATATTTAGAAATAATAAAAATTACACAAAACCTAAAATAATAAAAAATCACATTTATAAATATTTAAAAAACTAAAAAACACATAGAACCTAAATAAGCCCGTGCAAAGCACGGGGTATGAAAATACTAGTATATTATCTTTATGTTTTTGTCTTAATACACATATTGCCGATTCTTTTTTCTTAGATGTTCTTTAACCCCTTGTTTGGATGGGGGAATGGAAGAAAGGGAAAGGATTTTGAGAGATTTTTAAATCCTTTCTTCTATTTGGGGTGGAGGGATATGGAGGGATATAACTTATCCCTCCAAATCCTTTAAAATGAACCCTTCTAATTTGGGAGGAAAAGGAGGGAAAGGAAAATTATTTTCTTGTAATGACTTTTTTATTCTTTTTCTCATGTTTAAACATAAAATTATATACGGACATAAAAGTCTATTTTAACATAAAATTTAATCATTTCCTTCCCAATTCAAACAAGAGAAATCCACAATCCTTTATTATCCTTTCCTCCGTAAATTTTTTTCAATTCAAACAAGAATTAATCATTTTTTTCTTTTTCTTTATAATACTTTCCTTTATTAAACTTCTTCCTCCGAATCCAAACATAGAGTAAGACTCTAACAATTAGAAGATCCCTATTTGCTCATTCTCTAAATACTTATTTCTTATAATACACTTATCAAATATGATACTTATCAAATTTAAAATAAAATTATTTCAAATAGGTCATAAATTGACTTTTAATCAAAATTAACTTTTAAAATATAAAACTATACACAGTTTATTTTCTAAGACGGACTTTTAAATACTAAAAAAAATTTGGTTTGGAAGACACAAAACTAAAATAGCTCTAAATCAGTTGTATTTGGTTTGAAGTAACCAATTGAATTTTAACCTATAAAATAATTGTTTTCTCGTTCTCCACCCTCTACCCCGCCTATCCTCTCTTCTTCACTGCTACACTACCGCTCAGTAAACCCTACTACTACCTTATCCCATCTCCATAGAAGAGGAGGAGGGAAAAAAACAAGAAGAAAAAAGAAAAAAAAGAAGAAAAAGAAGAAAAAGCCCTAACATGAACCCATCAACCATTCTTACTACCAACCCTTCTTCCCCACGTCCCGGTATTGTCTTCTCCCCCACCCATCTCCGCTTTCTGCCACCCACCAACCACCGTTCCCGTTGCCGATATCGGGTCTCCGTTATTCGCTCCTGTTCCACCTCGTCGGACCAACCCTCCACCTCCACCTCCAGCTCCAGCTCCAGCTCCACCTCCACCTCGTCAACGCCTGTGAAGTCCGATGTGTTCGGAGGCAAGAGGGAGCTGTCGGGGATACAAGCTCTTGTGGATGCTTTGTCGCCGCCGGTTAGGATTGCCAGCTCGGCTCTTATCTTTGCGGGTGCTATTGCAGCTGGGTATGGGCTTGGGTCACGCTTTGGTGGTGGTTCCCGGAATGCTGCGTTAGGTGGCGCCGTGGCTCTCGGTGCGGCCGGTGCTGGAGCTGCGTACGCGTTGAATTCTTGCGCTCCTGAGGTTGCGGCCGTGAATTTGCATAATTATGTAGCGGGTTGTGATGACCCTGGGGCCTTGAAGAAGGAAGATATTGAAGCAATTGCAAATAAGTTAGTAACTTTTCTGTTTGACGTTTTACTCTTATTCAAATAATTTTATTTGCTTGCTTATGCTGATTTTGATTATGAATCTTATCATATATATATATATTTGATATAATTAATTTTTGGTTTGCTAGATCCTATGGACTTAAAATTTATGTATTACACATAGTGTCGAATAAAACTACCATAATTATATAAAGAATGAACTCGGCCCTGAACCCCTTAGCATAAAAAGGAGAAAGTAGAAGCTCTGCTGGGGTTCACGAGATTAGCATTTTAATCCACTTTTGGTGAATTAGGGGAGGTTTAACGATGGTAATGTCGTTAAGTAGTTTAGATTGTCTAATGCCCCAAGGAGAAACAGATTGTTGTTTTTGGGCAAGGGGCATGGGGACCACAACATGGAATCTTAATCTGAGAAATACAACATTCTCTTGCATTTCCTTGTGGGTGGCTGAAATCGTCTGTATATCCAGGCCTTTAGGATGATCTCCTGCCTCAGTGTTCAGCTTCAGCTGCTGTTCTATTCTGCTCTTCGTTGATGCACGCTTGCATGGAAAAATGTCAAAATGTAAAATTTGTTAATGTATAAGATTGTGCGGCAAATGTAGTGGATGAGTCTATTCCTGCAGCTTGGTTTTGGGGGGTTTCGTGCTGCCGTTTCATGCTTTTCCATGCAGACTTGGACTTATTCAAATGTATATATCTACACATATTTATTTGTGTGTGCATGTGCAATAACATGGTAGGGCCTCTTGCCCAGATGGACAATCCTCTCCTCCACTTGTAACATACTATGCAGATCAAGAAATCTCAAATCTTTGAATTTTTGTAGAATAAATTAAATGTGAAGAAAATCATTTGCTTCTTTCCTCGTTTCCTTTTTTTGTCCCTTCTGTTACTGTTCAATAGTGAAGAAAGACCACAAGTTATACAGTTAGACTTGCTGTAATGAACTCTTCCAAGCTATTAGGTTTTGGATGCAGTTTGTGTCTATGTATAATTTAGTTTGTTTATTGACAACATCATTTCTTCAGTCCTTTCATTTCTTTTTCTCTCTCATAAGTTATGAATGCTTGTTTATTTAGATTTTGTCTAAGATATGTTATTCTATGGTTAAACATTTTTTTTCTTCCTTTTCTCTTTTCAGGTATGGTGTTAGCAAACAGAATGAAGCATTCAATGCGGAGCTTTCTGACATATACTGTAGGTAAGTTTAAAAGTGTCAGGATGAAGATAATTTGATATGAACGGATTTAAAAATGTATATGAAAGCAGCATACTAGTTTTCCTTTTTGTAGTCAAGTGTATACCTATGTGCTGTGTAATGGAATGGCCTGTTCCCAATAGTGACGGCATCAATTATTGGTGACCATGGAGTACGCAAGATAGATGATTTTGTTTTATTAAACTTAGCACTTAAGGGGACATTTATCTTGATGATTTTAGCAAGACATTAACCAGCTACTCTGCATAATAGGTGTGGGTATACAATTTTTTTTTCCTTGCATTTGTTCTGTTTTGTATTTATATACCACATAAGGTTCTAATGTTGTTTTCCTTCTAGGTATGTTTCTGCTGTACTTCCCCCAGGAGGTGAGGATCTTAAAGGTGATGAAGTTGATAGCATCACCAAATTCAAGTCTGCATTGGGCATTGATGACCCAGATGCAGCAGCTATGCATATGGAGGTAAAAGTTGAACTTTTCTTATGCTGAATAAATTGAAAATGCTTGTCTTGTGTTTGAGGAGGCTACTTTTGATATGTTATAAAACACTTTCAATTCATGACTTCTCAGATCGGTCGGCGAATTTTCAGGCAAAGGCTTGAAACTGGAGACCGTGATGCTGATATGGAGCAGCGTCGGGTAGGTCATTGTCTTAGTATTACTTATGAAGATATGTTTTCTGCAAGCCTGGTGAGGGTTCAAATGGGTGAATGGAGCTTGACCATTCTTATCATTTCCAGTGCAGGCATTTCAGAAGCTAATATATGTTTCAACTCTTGTTTTTGGAGAAGCGTCTTCTTTCCTTTTACCTTGGAAGCGTGTGTTCAAGGTTTCTGATGCCCAGGTATCCAGTTATTATGTGGTTTATATTAGGTTTGTAATCAAATATTTGTTACGACATTAATTTTCTGTATTTAGACATGTTGGAGTGCGTCCATTAGACGTTTCCTTTAACCTCTCAGAAATGTAGAATGTGGCCTTGGTCTAACACTTCCTGGACTACCTTTTTACTCAAGAATATTGTGTCATTATTAGGTTGAGGTTGCTGTTCGAGACAGTGCTCAGCGGTTGTTTGGCTTCAAGCTTACGCCAGTGGGCCGAGGTATCCAACTTTTTAGGCCTGCCAAACTCTGTTTCACATGACATATTTTTGGTCAATTGTGAACCTTTATAAGTATAATATATTGTAACTGTGATGAAGAGGTTTCTTCTAAAAGCCTAATCTGGACAAACTAAAATTGCCTGCTGGTTGCGGTTATTCTTTTACTGTTTTTGTTCCCATTTTGTGTTTAATTTTACATAGTAGTGTATAAATGATGCAGATCTGCTTAGAATCACTTGGAGTATTTACTTCTAATGTTTTGGCTTCTTTTTTGGGGCTATTTTTGTTCTTCTTTTATGTTGGTAGTTAAATGTAGTCTGTGTATGTTTTCTGATGGTGTTTGGTTCTTTGATATGTGGAGTTTGGAATCGGAATTGGGAAAAAGACAGGAATTTGAATTTGATTTTTTTTTCTCCGATTTTAGTTCTTGAGCCCTACTTGCAATCAAATTGACATGTGGAAGCATGTTGATTTGATGATTCCTCCCCATTATGATCTTGTTCTCACATTTTTGCAGTTAAAAGAATGAACTAGTCTTTTCGTGCTCTAAGTTCTTCAAGATGTGTATTGATCTAGTCCAATCGCTAAAGCTGTCAGTAGACCAAGCAGCGAAGAGCAGTGTGCCTGCATGAGGCACATAAAGCTCACATAGACCATTTGGTTTCCTGGTGGCTTTAGTCATCTGAACTAGAATGTTATGCATTTAAAGAATAATTTGATGTTCACAGAGCAAAATAAGATTGCTGGAGTGTATTTGGTTGGCCAAATGTGTTTTTTTTCTTTCTCTTGTAATTTCATTACATCCTATAGAATTGAAAGCAGTATTAATGCTTCACCTTCACATTGACATTAGTTTCGACATTTGCTAGATCTAAATGCCAATCAGCTGGTTAGCTTAAGAGAAGCGCAGCTCATGTATCGGCTTTCTGACGAGGTACTGTCTTGACTCCATATGCACACCTCTCTACACCTTAAATCACCTTATAATATTAATAATCAATTTTTTTACAGCTTGCTGAAGACATGTTTAAGGAGCATACAAGAAAGCTTGTTGAAGAAAACATATCAACAGCTGTTAACATCTTGAAGTCGAGGACAAGAGCAGCGTATGGTTCACAAACATTTCTAGATGGAAAAATTTTCTTACTGCCACAAACATATTTAGTCCCCCTTTCTTAAATTTCAAGTGATTTCCTGTTATTCTCAATATGGGTTAACTATTTGTAACTTATACCTATGAGTCACTCTGTCTGCAGAATAAGAGTTTATTGCTTTGTTTTCTTTTTATTGTTTGTTCTGATTGGAAAAATAATTGCAGCCATGAAAATATATATTCTCTGCAATGTCATGCTCTCTAATGTTTAATGCTTCTTCAGCAGGGAAGCATCCCGGCCTATTCAGGAGCTCAATAAAATCCTTGAATTTAATAATCTGCTTATCTCACTGAAGAATCATCCTGATGCTAGTCGTTTTGCTCGTGGTGTAGGGCCAGTTTCTTTAGTAGGTGAGAATGCTATATTTGCTTCCCTCTGTTGGGGGGCGTGCTCTTCTTATTGTTGCTTTAGCTTATTTCTGATCATTTGAGATGTTCCTAGCAAAAGTTATTTTTGAAAACCAGCTAAACTTCGTGTTTTTCAGGTGGGGAGTATGACAGTGACAGAAAGATAGATGATCTAAAGCTTCTCTACAGGGCATATGTTACAGACTGTCTGTCTGGTGGTCGCATGGAGGAGAATAAGGTAGCATATGATATTATCACCCCAGTTCTCTTTTATGTTTCAATTGTTATTCGCCCTAAACCCCAACTAGTGTTATTTCCTTTACCTAGGATGTGAACTATATCCATTAATTTGTGGGTGCTTATCCTACATCTGAAACACTATTAGACTTAACCAAGTGAATTTAGTGTGTCCTGTGCAAAGTTATTTAACTGCAGTAATATGAGGAACTCTCATTTAGCATATGTGCTAATATGGTTCATTATTTTCTACTGACACTTACCCTTGGCTAGTTGTGAACCAATTCCAATGAAGCTTTAGTTTTCTTAAGAACAGTTACCCTGTCTTGGAAAACATGTGAGATTGCTAACATTTCTGAAATTAGGGTGGCATTCAGTTTCTAGCTGCTTCAGCCGAGAGTCAATAATTTTCCACAACTTCACTAATTGCTTTGTAAATAATTCATCAGTTCTAGTCTAATTTCCAGGGCACAAAACAATATTGCAAAATTACTTGATTAATATGTGAATAATATGCATGTTAAGTTCTTACAGTTACCAGATAATGACAGCTTATGTTTTTTCCTCTTTTTCTTTTCTTTTCTTTTTTAGTTTTCATAGTAACAATAGCTTGTTGCTGGGACATGGACTAGCATGAAAGCATACAGGTTATTGTCAGAGCCTATTTGTTTTTGAACAAATAAAAGTTCTGTATCACTGAGTCAAATATTGACACAACTTGAGTAATATGTAAATGCAACTCACTTAGCAGTTCTTAATGTTTGTTTCTCTTTGCTTCATATGAACAAGGCCTTGTTGTTGAGAGCAATATGTGATATTCTATGTGCACTGCTGCTTCTTTTAAAGCCTTTAAACTTAGAACAGTACACCTAGTTATTATCGAACAAGACTCAGTTTTATAAAATCGAACAAGACTGAGTTTTATATTCAAATGTTATTTACTTATTTATGAATCTTTTTCTTGCTGCCTTCTGATCCAAGCATGGTATTCCTTTGCTTGGCGTTTTAATCTAGATTAAGGTATTTTTGCCTAGATTTTTCTTTAATATTCCTGTGTCTTAATCTTCATATTTTTTGTTTCTTTGTAGCTTGTGGCACTGAACCAGTTGAGAAATACATTTGGCTTGGGTAAACGTGAGGCGGAATCAATTACAGTTGATGTTACCTCAAAAACATATCGTAAGCGGCTTGCTGAATCTGTATCCAGTGGAGACTTAGCAGGAGCTGAGAGTAAAGCAGCATATCTTCAAAATCTTTGTGAAGAGTTGCAATTTGATCCAGAGAAGGCGATTGAGATTCATAAAGGTAACACTTATGTTCATGTAAAATATGGCAGCGTATTACGCTACTATTCGTTATATACACTAGTGAACTTTACTTTCGAAAAATGTGTGTTGTTATTAGTCTCTGAACCGGGTATTGACCATCAAAATGAAAGTGTGCCACCTTCTCCCTCTGATTTGCTTCCTTTGTCCTTTTCGGGGTCTCTCCATATATTGATTTCAAATTCTCTTTTCATGAATAAAACGTATTTTCCATATACTTGGAGTTTTGCATATACTTAAAACTTAAAAGAATGATAGTGAAACATTTTCTGTAGCTTGAAGTCAGAATCTAAGGATTATAGATATCATTTTAGATGACTGATAATTTTGCCTCATTTTAAATGTGTTATAAATTTTTCTAAGCCATTTTTTTGGGCAACTCATAAATGTTGGTCTTTTCTTTTCTATTGTTTGAATAACTTCCAGAAATATACCGACAAAAGCTTCAGCAAGCTGTAGCTGATGGGGAACTCAGTGACAATGATGTGAAGACACTGGAGCGTTTACAAATTATGCTTTGCATTCCTAAAGAAACTGTTGAAGCGGCCCATGCTGATATCTGTGGCAGTTTGTTTGAAAAGGTATTCGCTGATGTTCTGTTCCCGATGTTGGTTTTGGCACTTGAAAAAATTGGAGAGAGAAGTTGGTTTGAGTTAAAAAATACAAGATTATTGACTCAAATAATTAATCTTCTTAGACATTATATAGTGCTGCCTGCTGGTTCTTGTTCATTTTATTACAATGTACTTGGATGGCCCATCATTTGTACGTCATATGGTTGTGAAAATGAAATAACCATTTTCTTTCATGTAAAATGTAGTTCTTCCCGTGCTCTCCTTGGCTGTTTATGACAATAATGTTGATTTCTGTCTCACTGAATTTTATTGTTTCTATAGGTTGTTAAAGAAGCAATAGCAGCAGGAGTAGATGGCTATGATGCAGAAATTCAGAAATCTGTTAAAAAGGCTGCATATGGTTTGCGTTTAACCAGAGAGGTTGCAATGTCTGTTGCCAGCAAGGCTGTGAGTAGCCCAATCAAGCTGTCTGTTAATTGAATTTATCCATCAATATGTTGCCCTTTACTCGGAGTATTTTCAAAATGTTTTTTGTAATTTTCACTTATTGGAAGTCTGAACAGAGTGGCTTGCATTTCATTGATCTCATATTTTTGAACAGGTCCGGAAGATTTTCATCAGTTACATCCAAAGAGCGAGAGCAGCTGGTAGCCGTACCGAGTCTGCAAAGGAATTGAAAAAGCTGATAGCTTTCAATAACTTGGTTGTTACTCGCTTAGTTGAAGACATTAAAGGTGAATCATCTGATACTCCATCCGAGGAGCCTGTGAAGGAAGAAACAAAACAACTTGAAGAGGATGAGGAATGGGAATCCTTGCAGTCACTTCGTAAAGTAAAACCCAACAGGGAAAGTTTGGGCAAGCAAAGTCAGACTGAGATAAATCTGAAAGATGACCTCCCAGAAAGGGATAGAACTGACCTTTACAAGACCTACTTGTTATTTTGTCTAACTGGAGAAGTGACCAGGATTCCATTTGGTGCCCAGATCACCACAAAGAAAGATGATTCTGAATATGTTTTCCTTAACCAATTAGGTGGCATCCTTGGGTTGACTAATAAGGAGATTGTTGAAGTACATAGGAGCTTAGCTGAGCAGGCCTTCAAGCAACAAGCTGAGGTTATTTTAGCTGATGGACAGTTGACAAAAGCTAGGGTTGAACAGCTCAATGAGTTGCAGAAGAGTGTGGGCTTGCCACCTCAGTATGCTCAAAAGATAATAAAGAGCATAACAACTTCAAAATTGGCTGCCTCACTTGAAACTGCAGCTGGTCAGGGAAGGCTTAACATAAAGGAAATTAGACAACTTAAAGAGGTTGGAATTGAGATAGAAACCATGATTTCTGAAAGCTTACGAGAAAACCTTTTCAAGAAGACTGTAGATGACATCTTTTCATCAGGCACTGGAGAGTTTGATGCAGAGGAAGTGTATCAGAAAATTCCCAAGGATCTTAATATCAATGCTGCAAAGGCCAAAGCAGTTGTGCATGAGCTTGCACGAAGTAGGTTATCAAACTCCCTAGTACAGGCTGTGGCGCTTTTACGGCAGAGAAACCATACTGGGGCGGTATGAAATCTCATTTTCTTGCTTTTTGATTGTACTTGTGATTCAACATAAATTTTCTCTTCACATGCTAAGTGCTTGGTGCTTCTGCTTCTTTTAGGTTTCCTCTCTCAATGATTTGTTAGCCTGTGACAAGGCTGTGCCTTCAACTCCATTATCTTGGGAGGTGCCAGAGGAGTTAGCCGATCTCTTTGTCCTATATATGAAAGGTGATCCAGCGCCTGATAAGTTGTCGAGATTACAGTATCTGCTGAACATAAGCGATTCAACGGCAGAAGCTTTGCGAGCTATGAAGGATCGACCACTGCCTAATGGGGTTTCAGAGGAAGAGTTTGTCATAGATATCTAGTCACAACATGTCAAATTGGGTTGTGTTGCTTTCTTCCCATTTAGGAAAGAGAAATCACAATTTTGTTTTTGAGTTATAGGTCTGCTTGTATTGGTTTCAGTGGAAACAAATGATCCGGTAATGGACGATCATTTTAAAGAGGTGAATTGCATGGACCGGAGTACTCTATTGGTTTTACACGGCTGAGTACGCTTTGTCTGTGACTATATCATCACTTTGTTATGAGGTGATCCAAATCCGTACAAGAGTGTGCTCTTTCCAGCGTTTCGATTCAAATAGTTGAAATCACTTTTTTTTTTTTTTTTTTGGTGGGAGCTTTTTTCTATATTAAAGGGTTTGAAAGTGACCTTTATGGTATTTTGATGATTAATTTTCAAGTTCATTGTTCTATTTTGTTAACTATTGGCAAGAACAATGTGGACCAGAATCGGAACCTACTCAGCTACTTATCAACATGAATGTGAGATCGAACTTCCCGAAACTATAGGTCTTGTTTGGAGTTTGGATTTCTTTTTTCTTCTTTTCCCCTAAATCGAAAAAACACATCTTTCTTTCGAGGAAGTGTCTAGATTGACTTTCAAAAAAAAGTTGAAATTTTAAAAAAAGTTCAAATTTACCTTTTTTTTTTTTTTCTCAAAAGTTAAAAATTTTAACTTTTCAAAAAAGTACTTGTTGCTCATTTAAATTGACATTTAAGAAATTGTTCTCTTTTGTATAATTTTTGAAAAAAATGTGTTTTTCTTAGAATCTTAAATTTCTATCTCTTATACAAAAGCTCAATCTGCCAGAAGTTATATTAAGTTCTTATTTGGATTCTTTAAATGAAATTATTATATATATATATATATATATATATATCTCTCTCTCTCTAAAAAAACCACTTACTTTCTTTAGCAAGTATCTAGATTGACTTTCCAAAAAAGTTAAAAGTCTAAAAGAAGATCAAATTTAACTTTTTTCAAAAGTTAAAGCTTCAAGTTTTCAAAAAAGTACTTCGTGCTCATTTAAGTTAAAGTTTAGAAAATTATTTTTCTGTATAAATTTTGCAAAAATGTTCTTTTTTTTTCCCCTCAGAATCTCAAATTTCTGTCTTCTAGAGATAAGCTGAAATTGAAAATTTCTTTTAGAGTTTCAATATTTTTCAAAGTCAATTCAAACATTTTTACTGAAAGGAGATGATCCTTTCATGAAAGAAATTACTTTATTATATTTTTTTGGATAAAATGCACTAAACTCTCCTGTGGTACATCAAAAGTGCATAATATCCCCTGTGGTCTAAAAAGTCCTAGATAATCCTCCTATAGTTTATTAAAAGTTCAAAAGACCCCCCCCCCCCCATCGTTAAAAAATCTATTATGTTTAACCATAAAATTTTTTAACTACCCAAACTATCCTTCTATTTTACAAAAGAATTGACACTAAAAGGATTTGAACCTTCGCTTTCAAATCAGAACAACAACAACTAGAGTACAAACAACTTATGTTTTAATTCATTATCATAAAATAAATATATCATATACATTAATAACTAAAAAATAAAATCCCTGTAGTAAAAAAAAAGGACTAAAAAATAATGCTTTGAAACGACTAAAAAAATTCTTAACAATAACTTATCAATTTTTTTTGAAAATAGAAATATTCACGAGAACATGCTGAAGTTATGATTAGCAAATTATCTAAGTACCCTTTTTGTGTGCTACATGCTTTTAACTCATACCACGTTCTCATATATATATATATATATGTATATGTATATGCATATGTATATGTATCTATATGTATATATGTATATGTATATGTATATGTATGTATATGTAGGGGAAATGCTCTATTAATTAAGCCTATGCAGATTTGTCAAATAAACTTTAACCGGCTGTTTTCAACTTTAGTCATCGCTACCAACTTCCACATACCATCTAATTATTAAATTATGGCATTTTGAAATATTTCTATTTTCAAAAAAATTAATTAGTTATGGTTAATAATTTTTTAATGGTTTTAAAGAATTAGTTTTTAAGTTTTTCTTTTTAACTATAGATATTGTGATTTTTTAGTTATTAATGTATATTTTATATTTATTTTATGGTAATAAGTTAAAACATAAATTGTCTGTAATTTAGTTGGTTCGAGAATTTATTCTTTTAATTTGAGGTCAAAGATTAAAATCCTTTTAGCCCCAATTCTTTTATAAAAGAGAAAAGGGTAATTTGAATAGTTAAAAGATTTTATAGTTAAAAAATAACAAACTTTTTAACTGTAGAAGGTCCAATGAATTTTTGATAGATTATAAAGGGATTATGAGGGTTCCTATGCATTTTTAATAGATTATAGAGGGATTATGTGAGACTTTTTATACTACAAGGGTTTCTATGTATTTTTTAATAGACTATAGAGGAATTATGTGGGACTTTTGATGGAGGAGAGTGTGGTGCATTTTATTTTATTTTTTAAGGAAAAAATCAATCTAAATAGATTTTTTTTAAAAAAAAAAGTTACAAAAAACGATTTTAAAAAACACCAATTTCAACAAGCCCTAACTGGTTTAAGATTAAAACTAGAAACCACAACAACATTGAACAAGAATAACACGTCAAAAGAAGCTACACTAATTTTATGTCTATCACCGATCAGTCTTGTCCATGTCAAAATTACACAAACATTGACACACAAATCCTCTCCTTACGAAGTGTATCAGTCCCTTTGCTATGATCAAATTGAAAAAACCACCAACTGCACAGCTGCTGACATTGACATAGACTGCCATTTCCCCAATTCTTGACACACAATCATCAAAAGTTAGCAGAAATTCATACCCAAGAAGATACATGTTAATTTCTCAATCAATGAACGTTACAGATCCACAGCATTGATGGTTTTACAGCAAAATTCCAGTGTCCTGTTAAATTCTACAAGCAGGAGCAGCCAGCACATATAACAGGTGCGCAATATCATAACAACAAAAGCGCACAGATGAGTCTCCGAATAATGCAAACGATTGCATCACCAATAGTCCTTACAAGAACAGATCCCATTCCTGAAATGGTGAAACCGGTTTCGGTCTCTCATTATAATCTCCCTCTTAAATACCAAAGATATTAGCTTTATAGCCGAATGGCAATCGTTACACGTGCGTAGATTTTTCACGACCCGTATTGTCTTTCCAGGTAGGGTGCTCATGAGGCCGAATGCAACAGCGATTCTCTCGCTGTGATACCTAATTGTGCTCTCTTTCTCTTCATCCTCTATGTCGTGGAGAACAGAGCTCGTATCTGGTTCGTAGCCATGGGCTTGTAATTCCTTTGAGATCTCATCCAAAAATTCATTAATTTGTTGAAATTGAGGATGGGAAGTGTCCCCAGCTATGAACTCGTGAACTGTATTATCCACCTCGATTGAACTGCATCCTGGTGTTTTATGCACTCCCCTGTCCGTCATCAGCTTCCTGCACAAGTCTACATCGCTCCAGCGATTTAATGATGCGTAAAGATTGGATAAGAACACGTAGTTTCCACCATCACAAGGGTCCAGCTCCAAGAGATGCTGTGTTACTCGTTCACCGACTTTGGTATCCTTGTGCATGTGACATGCGCGGAGCAGGCTTCCCCACACCACTACATTTGGTTTCATGGGCATGCTCTCAACAAGTTGCAGTGCTTCTTCAAGGAATCCGGCCCGACCCAAAAGGTCAACCATGCATCCATAATGTTCAATTCCAGGCTCAACTCCATAAACGCTACTCATTTGGGAGAAGTAACTTCTACCTGCAGAAAACATGCCTGAATGATTACACGCGCACAAAATCCCAACAAAGGTTACCCCATCTGGTTTTACTCCTTCCTTCTCCATCGAAACAAAAGCATCTATAGCTTCCTTGCCATAACCGTGCATACCCAATCCAACAATAACTGAATTCCAGCAAAATATATTCCTTACATGAAGGCCGTGAAAGACATCAAGTGCAGCATCTATGCTCCCACACTTGCAGTACATGTCAATAAGAGCATTCCCCAAAACAACATCAATCTTAAACCTCTTCTTTCTAATATAAGAATGAATCCATTCACCCATATCTAAAGCTCCGAGATGAGCACATGCAGACAATAAGCCGACCATAGTAACCTCAGTTGGCCTCACTCCCTCCGCTTGCATTTCTTGAAACACGTTTATTGCATTTCCAAACTCCCTATCCTGAACATATCCTGTGATCATTGTATTCCATGTGACAGCGTTCTTAGCCGCCCCCATCCTCATAAACAACTCTTCAGCATTCGCCAATTTGCCCGATTTACAGTACCCATCAATCATTGCGTTCCACGAAACTACATCTTTCATTGGATTCTGATCAAAGACTAACCGCGCAGCTTCCACGTCACCCACTTTACAGTAACAAGTGATCACAGCATTCCAAGAACTTGCATTTCTTTCAGTCATACTATCAAACAACTCCTTCGCCTCGTTAATGTACCCATACTTACTCAAAGCAGAAATCATCGCATTATTCGCAATAACATCCCTCTCAGGCATTTCCATAAACACCCTCCTCGCAGACTCCAAGTTCCCTACCTTGCCATAAAAATCAAGCAACCCAGTCAACAAAATCACATCAAATTCAAAACCCATTTTCATTATCTGACTATGAAAAGATTCCCCCAACCGGGTCATACCAAACCCGGCACAAGAACGAAGAATCAACGAAAACGTCCGTTTATCAGGAAACAAGTTATAATACCTATACCAATGACAAAAATCAAGAAAACATCCGAAGTTTTCGGATTCTAACGAGGCCCTTATCATCGTATTCCACAATGATGGATCGGGCTTTGGTAAAGCTCGCAGGAAAAGCAAAGCGTATTTGGGTGTTTGGGAGTGGAAGCAACAAGAGAGGAAGCCGGCAAGGAGAGGTGGCGAGGAGTGGCTAAGGTGGCCGCCATTGATGAGGATTTGAGCGTGGATTTGTTGTAATTGTTTGAGGGTTAAAAGAGAACTGTTGTGAGATGATAATATGAAGGTTAGATGATTAGTGATTGGTGATAGAGTTTTGGGAATTGGATTCATCAAAGAAATTACGGAGATTTAGAAGAACATGTTGTTTTTGCGTAAATTTTTTTTGGGTATTATTTGAAGGCTTTCGCGCCAAGTTTTGAATGGTCTTGGCCTCTTAGGTGCAGCACATGCATGAGATGAGTTCTTAATTAGGGCCTGATTGGATTTGTTTTTTTTTTTTTTTAAATATTTTTTTAATAAAAAAATTATATTAAATTTGTAATAATTATTTTATTTAGCTTTCAAAAAGACTGAAATTTTTAAAAAAAATTCAAATATAAATTTTTTTAGAAATCAGAATTTTCAACTTAAAAAAAAAACTATTTTTTAAAAATTATTAAAAAAATATTTTTAAAAAAAGCCAATCTAAATAGACCCTTAGCTGAGGTTCGAGATATATAGGGATTATTATCCTATTAATTGTAACCATATAAGGTTATGAGAGATAATGTTCTTCATTTGCTCTTGGTCGAAGAGATAATGCTGGTTATCATAAAAATGGGTTAATGGATATATAGTAGCTAAAGACTACAATCAGTCGTCTTGTACGTGATTATTCAAACACTTTCAACTTAGTAGTTTAGCCAAGGACTACTCGGTTAGTTCTTTGTTTGGCCATCAAATAATTGGTCTTTCTGCTAATTAGATGTCAAAAATGTATTTTTACATAAATTTATTGGAAGCAGTCTACATGACTCAACCCTTAGGATTTGTTGAACCTTTTCATTCCTTTTATATCTTCAAAAATTTATTATTTATCTCCTAATGATGGAGAGCCATTATTTGATCCTTCTAAGTTTAGAGGACAAATTGTAGAGCTTTGCAATACTTGACTATGACACGCCCCAATCTAACCTATGTCGTTAATTTGGTTTGTCAATATATGCATTACATCAAGATATCAAACGCTTTAGTCTCTACCTTTAGATATGTGATTTATTTAGGGGTCAAGTTTGATGGCTTGGAGCTACATGAAGTCGCTCGTAGTATCCAAATAGGTAGAATATAGGGCTTTAGCCTATCTTGATATTGAAATGCTTTGGTTTCAGCATATGTTGTGATTCTTATTTGTCAATAGATCTACACTAGCAGTGATACTTAGCAAAAATATCAGTCAAATTTATATGGCATCAAATCCAGTCATACATTTTTGGAGTAAGCTTATTATTGATGTTCATTTCTCTCTTGGTAAGATTAGTGATGGCATTTCTCAACTGAGCTATGGCTTGACATGCGATTAGCTGACAGATTTCTTTAACAAAACCTTTTATCACCTTAGATTTGAATATCTTCTGTTGCCCAAACAATGAATCCAAGAGGGGTTGAATTGGATTAGTGGCACAAATAACCAATAAAAATTCTTTTTCAAGTAATTCAATCAATCAAGCATAAAAGATATAAAAATAGCAAATAACAACACTAGAATGAAAAGAGTTTAAGGAAAGAAGATCAAATACAGCGATTTAGAGTGGTTCGAACTTCCAAAGACATATTCCCCTACCTAAGGTTTTCTTAGGGTTTTAGTAACTTTACTAGTGAATCGGCTTTTTGCTTAGTACGTTGTAGAAGCGTAGAACAATGATCACAACTCTTGTTTCATTACAAGGACCACAAGTGTTCTCTAAGCACTTGAGGGTTTCAATCCCTTCACTCTTAACAAGAATGAGCTCATACTCTAGTTTACCCAAGAATGAAGCACAAACCTAATGTAATAGTAAAGTGTTTGATTTCAAGACTTCTTGTGAGCAAGAGTACAAGAGGTATTTAAACCTTCATATATTGTTCTAAGTAGACAGGCAATTTATGAGCCCAAGTAACTTGATCAATGAATGCTAAGGATATGCAATCAATGGAAGATAGCAATAAATGAGATAAATTTGCAAGAGAGAAAGTTTTTAACGCTAATAGATTGCAGAGAGTGTTTGGATCAAGTTATATTCTGAGTTGGGGGATGAGGAAAGTAAAATCCCCGACGGTCATATTTTAGAAACAGTGAAAAAAACCTACTAGCTAACCTTACTGGTCAGCCGGCGCCCCAGCTGATACAATTGTAGTGCTTACTGACTAAAGCGACTAACCAGTACAAAGAACTGAAGGAGGTGGCTGAAGGCATTGGTTGAGCACCCTTGGCCGGTACCTACCGGAGGACCTACTGACTAGTCGGTACCAACAAAAAGTGTAGAAAAAGCTGCACCACTTTTTGAAAAAGCATTTCTTTTCAACTAAGTGCATATGGCACGTTTTCCAGGCTTTTTGGAGGCTCAATGCAAACTCAAATACTCAAACTTCAACTCATATTAAATGCAATCCATCTATCATACTCAAAGCATTAAATGCAACACAAAAACTCTACTTAACTTCAAGATTTCTGTAGGAATTTGGTCTTAAAAGCTTACAAATACATACACTTGCATAGACATGTCTTGTTCCAATGTATGTAACTTGACATACACTTATGTGCCCATAATACAAAGCTGTAAACTTGGTCACATAGAAATTTTATTGCAGAAATATGGTGAAAATCCAACAAGTATATACATATACATATACTTACGCACATATATACTTATTTGCTTAATGTAAGAAGTAATGTGGGGTATGCTTAAACTAATGTAGATGATATCTAGGCCAAATTACTTACTTTTTATGTAGAAAATATGAGGATATGGGCTCTATACCAATGTATGCTAATATACAAATATTATTTCATCATCTTAGCTTATAGAATCTATGAAAGGTTAAGTCAAAAACTCTATTTAACTTAGAAAATTTGCAAAGAGCAAAGAATTTGCATTTGATAAAGTCATTTTATAAAGAACAAACAATTTGCCAAGACATATTAGAGATAAGTGCTAATGAAGTATGCAAATGTAAATGCAATGAGTACTTTGAGCTCATAATAAGACTATCTCTAAAGATCAATTTAACAAAGTGGACCTATTAAGATCTTCAAAAAGTTCTTCCAGGACTTCCAAACTTCAACGACTTTCTTATGGCTCTAATGCTTTGCAATTGATCATCCAAGCTAGCTATAAGCAACATATACTGAAAGAAACCAATTAATGACATAATCATGACATCATCAAAACATAATTATAGTAATATTTCTAACATCTTCATTTCAAGCTTTTTATGTTGGTACCATCATCAACTTGCATGGGAGTATTAACACTATTAGAGTCTGGTTATGGCAAATCAAACTCATTGCACAAGCTTTTATGAAAACTTAGTTATTATCTTCTACATAATCTCTTGTGCATCTTGTATCATAGTTTACAACTATCTTTTATTATTATAACCACAATCTGTACATTACTTATAAATATCAATAAAAATCATTTATATGAATGAGGAAAACCTTCACTTTTTTAAAGAAAGAAAACCCCAAAAGAAAAACATTGGGAAAAGAGAAAGAAAAAAACAATGAAAAAGAAGACATTCAAAAGAAGTTAGACTCTTTAAATAATAGAACTTTAGCATAATTAAGAACTACTGGGTAGCTTTTTTTAGTATCTCAATATGTCTTTTGTGCTATGATTAATTTTCTTTCTAGGTGTCTACATATTTGTTGCTTCTTCGCAATATAGTAACAATATGTCTATAGTGTGGAGATAAACTATTTAGGATTAGTATGCCTTAAAAACCACTTGAACATGGATATCAAACATTGTACTCATAGTTTTGATAATATTTTATAAACTTTTTTTGTACATTATCTCTGGTGTGTGTTTGTGATGTATAATTGGAGGTCCTATAATATAGATGAATGACTTGGGTACGTAGTGAGGCTAGACACACAACATATCCAAGTTTAGCTTTGGTGATGCCATGAATTAGTCTATAACCGAATAGTAAAGTTGAGAGCACTACCAATATAAGGTTATAGCGAGTGAGTCTCTTTGCTAAGGTAATCTCCAAGGTAATTGGAAGGCTTTCTGGATTTGTCTATCTAGTGTATGGGACACGTATTGGACATGACCACTGCGAGTATGTTTTCTAAAAATTATATTATCATATATAGAAAATAATACATTCACTTTTACTAAGTGACTAATATTTTTAATCTTAATGTGTGGATGAACAGACAAAGTCAAAACTTAACACTTTGATTTACATGGGTGAGACCTTACTTAGCTAAGGTCAATAACTCTGTGTATTGAGTATTGTGCTTTTGGCTAGTTGGGATATGCACAGTGCTAGAGGCACATTGGCCTCAGGGTAGGCATATGCACCCTTTGAATCTCAAAATCCTATATGTTCTTCCCCTCCCCCCTCCCCGACACCCCGTGCCTCCCTACTTCCCCCCTCATTTCCTTTTTTCCTTTCCTTTTCCCCATAAATTTTAGCTAGCTAGACCTCAAAAAATATGTTCATTTCACTACGTGAAGCCAGCTGGCTTCCCCTCTCCCTTATAAAAGAATTTAATCCAATTTATTTCACATGTTAATAGTATTTCCCTCTTTTTCTCACATCTTCTTTTCCTTTTTATTCTCTAGTCTTAACTATAGCATTAAGAACAGAGAGAAGCTCCTTGATTAAGTGATTTATAGTAAATCAAATTTTATTTAATTTATTTTTAGATCATATATACATATGATTAAAATTAATTCTATGAAATTAAACTTTGTTTTATAAGTGATATTTAAAAAAATAACTAGAAGCATGGATCTATTACTTATTATTTGTCATTTGTTCTTTTGTTGAACTCTAAGGACTAAGATATTTTTGTAATATTTGTAATAAAGCTAAGAAAAATAGTAATTTTTTTGAAATTTTTTTCACAACACGAAAGGGTTAGAGAGTTGAAACTTGAGATTAGTTTTCCAGAGCTTAACAATGTTACTATGTAAAATATGTGTTACATTAGTTAGATAAAATGCAATTAATGTTCATGAAATGAATTGCCTAGGGCAAAGAAAAAAATGAGGGTGAGAGAAATGAAATGAAATAAAATTTTCTATATTACATGTATAAGCTATTTGTCTACAAGGTTAAGTTATAAATTTTGTATTTGATATTAGATTGACATTAATCTTATTCTTGATCTTCATTTGAAGTGCTTTTATGGTTGTTGCTTTTTATGTGATTTATTTTTGTTAATTTGTTTATATTGTGTTGTGATAGCTAATTTTTTATTACTTAATTACTATTTAGTGCCTTCTTATTATAATTTTTAATTTGTTAAATAGAGCCTCAATGATGGATAAATTTTTCAAGAATTTCAATTTCTCAACAACAATATTTTGTTAACCTAATAAAATAAAAATATTTAAGATAATGTACAAAACTATTTAAAGCAACGTCAAATTAAGATCAAAGATTCTACTGGCATATCCTGGCTTACTTCCTAAAATTACATATTATCATTCTAATGATCATGACAAAATACGGGCATAAATATAGTTATTTGTTTGTATCTCTTTTGCATGTTAAATGACAATATTGTATTAATATATATATATATATATATATATATATTTAGCTTGTAGGTGCTTCTTAAATCAACAGCGCAATTACCAATGAATCATTATTCTATTAGACTAAAGATTCGAAGGTTGAGAAGTAGTTTATTAGGTGATTGTACAAGTGAAAGGACTGGTCTTGACTACGAGTGCACATAAAGAGGTACTTCAGTCATTCAACTTAGTAAGTTAAACACAAAAGTCACTTGTATATCTAATGAGCTATTAGGAATCAGTGATTGTCTCTCGAGTGTGGCTTTAGTCTTTTGGACTAAGGTAAAAATGATCGTAATGTTGCCTAAGAGTTGCCAAGGATATTTTGGCCATTTTAAGAGCTAAAAGTAACTATGTCTTTTGGTCCCTTTACAATTCAATTTTGTATTGAATTAAGATTATCGAATTGGCTAATTTATTAGGGAGTTGTCTAATTGGGATTTAAGTTAAGAAATTAGAAATGAGTTAATTATAACTTAAAATTTCTAATTTAACTTATAATCCTAGTTGGTAGGATCCATAATGGTGTATAAGATTTGGTATGTAATCCACTACATTGAAAATGTTGATTATCCATATCTATAAGGAATATTTTATGTTGTAGTTGTTTGGTATGTGACACATGCTCCACTATATGGAATATGTGGATTAGCTTCATCCATAAGGAGCGTTCTAACTCTCAAGATAGAAGGACAAAGAGAAATCTTGGAAAATCGAGACCTTTTGGATATCTTTTCTTTTAGTGTAACCTCACAAGATTATGGTTCCTTGCCTTCCTAGCCTTATTGGTCCTCGAGTTTATGTAAAAATTTCATGCATAGCCTCAAAAGCACATACCACACCAAGTCATCTTTATCCTACAACATCTGAAGGCTACCAAACTTACTATTTACCCATACTAGATACACAATCACTCTAACCATGGGAACTTATATTGTGAACCCGTAGGTGTATAGTGTAATGTGCACATGCGGCTGTGAAAACTACGTGCTATATATAAAATTCTTCTTCTTCTTCTTCTTTTTTTTTTTCTCTAAATCAAAATTTATTGTCTCTCTTCTCTATTAACAACTCAAACAAAACCTAAGCTAAAAATCTACTACAACAATCTCCTTTGCCCTAAGCTACAATTATTCTTCAATTCTTCAAATTACAACAACAATTCTTCAAATCGCTATAAATCTGCTGCAACAATTGCTACAAAAAAAAGCAAAAAAATGGAGGAATCAACATCTGCAAAAATCGAACTGAATTGAACAAATAGTCTTTTGCAAATTGGGTTTGTTTATAGTATGTTGATCTTCACAAACTACAAAAATCAAACTGAATTTGTGTATATGTTTGTCTCTTTCCATTAATTTGGGTATTGTGAATGTAATGAACAAACTGCTTATCACTACTAAACAAAGATGATTTGTGAATCTTACTGGACAAACAGCTTATGAATACTGAACAAATAGTTGTTTTATTATGAAGAAACATCTGTGATTGTTTTCATATATAGATATTTGTTAATTTTACATTTGTCAATAGATATTGTGATGATCTGTGGATTATACTGGATAAACAGCTTATGAATATTAAACAAATAATTTTTTTTTATTCTGAACGAACATCTGTAACTGTTTTTATATGTAGATATTTGTTAACTTTACACTTGTCACCATATATTATGATGATATGTGGATTTTACTAGACAAACAGCTTATGAATACTAAACAAATAGTTTTTTTATTCTGAACAAATATTTGTGACTGTTTTCATATATATATGTTTGTCAATTTTACACTTATCAATAAATATTGTGATGATATGTGGATTTTATTGGACAAACAACTTATAAATACTGAATACATAGTCTTTTTATTCTGAACAAATATTTGTGACTGTTTTCATGTATAGATGTTTGTCAATTTTATATTTGTCAATAGATATTGTGATGATTTGTGGATTTTACTAGATAAACAGCTTATAAGAGGAGAAGAGAGAGAGAGAAAGATGGCATCGAAGAGAGCTTGAAGCTCGCGGCATGCTGATTTGGTGGTGGCGTGATGATTGAAGAAGAAGAGAGAAGAGAGAAAGAAGTAGAGAGAGAAGAGAGTGGAGAAGAGAGAGAAAAAGACGGCACCAAAGAGAGCTTGAAGCTCGTAGCATGGTGGCTTGGCGGTGGAGTGATGATCGGAGAAGAAGAGAGAAGAGAAGAAGAGAGAAAGGAGGGGAGAGAGAAAGGAGGGGAGAGAGAAGAGAGAGGAGAAGAGACAAAGGAGAGGAGAGAGTTTCATGATCTTATCTGTTTTCTTCTTTTTTTTTTTTTTTTAAATATGATATACCATACTCGATTGTTCCTGCAGGAGCATGGTATAATTTGTGCTCCAACTATAGTCTATACAAGTGTCATTTTTAACCTATAACATTCAAAGGCAACGACACCTACTATCTCCCACTTAACCTAGAACATTCAAAGGCAACGACACCAACTATCTCTCACTCTAGATACACACTCCCTCTAGCTATGGAAACTTAAATATAGTGGAGAAGACCAAGTCAAAAGATGTGCTCAAAGGCTTGGTGCAAGGAAGGTGGCAAGAGGCTATCGTTACCACAAACACGCTTCAAGTATAATAGATCTGACAAACCCTTTTATGTTCTAATTGTAATCTTTTCAGCTTTCCAAGCATGATTTCGGTTTTATTAGAGAAATTCTTTGAAAAGTTGGCCTAGGATAGATTGCATACACCCAGAAGATCAAACATGAAGGGTTCCCTAATGCGTTTGTTTACTGCTTCAACTATTTAGGTTTTGCTGTGCATCACCACTATGTTTCCCAGAGTTACCAAAAACTTTTGATGAATTAAAAAAGTTGATTTATAAATGATATTATTATTATTTTTTTGTCACTGCCTTAGGTAAAGCATTTAACAAATAGAACTATCTCTTAATTGGAGAGTTTATTACTCGCCAAAAAAATGAAGCTGAGCTGTGTGTTAAAGAACATGAGCATTTTAAATGAATTGAATGAGATTCTAAAGGCTCTACTGCATATTGAGCACGTAAGCAGTTTATGTGAAATGTATGTAGAATTGATCATGTCGAACAAAAAAGTGATCAATACCTCACAAAGGCACTTTATCTGTCGTCTCAATTTGAGGTAAAATGAGAGGAAAGGAACCCCGTAATATTTTGACTTCAATATAATCCGAGCCTTTTCATTTTTTCACTTTTGATGTGTGTTGTAGTGTGTGCATTTCTAAAAGGGGCATAGTCAGGAATTTGTTATTGGGGGCCAATATTAAATTAAGAAAATTGATGATACTAAATACTTTAAATATAAAGAAGTGTCATGTCTAGATCACTACCGAAAAAAATTTAAATAACAATACTTACAAAGAATAATATTTGCCAAAAAATATAATATCATATAAAGAAAAATTACTGGTTGTATCAATTATGTTAGGTTTGTCTTTCTTTAATTGAATAGAATTTATCAATTCTATGCGATATAGATAACCAAACTACCATTAAGAAAGTCATTTTCCATCCAAACTGAAAGTTTTGTATTGATATGATTTTAATAGAAAAGAACATGTTCAATGGTTGTTGTTTGGACGTGAAAACAATAATTGTATCAATATATGAACAAAAAGATTAGTTTTTGATTTACAATAATTTTCTATATAGAGCAACTATACTAGATAAAATTTTCAAGATAGGATAATCAGATAAATTAACCACCCTAAACACACCGTTATAACAAATTAAACATTACATATAAATGCTACTGAGTACACACTGTACATGTTTGCTAATAGTTGAAGATAATGATATTAACATCATGATGTCATTTATAATTTCTTTTTTTTATTTGTTAAATTAGCTCGATTTATTCTAATTAATAATTTGACCAAAAACTAACGACAAAACTTGGGTCTATTTCATCGGGTACAAAAATTAAGAAATTTTCAGTTAATTAAAAAGACTCACAAATATTTTTTAAAATAAAAAAAAGAATTAAAAACTCTTTCTAGACACAAAGGTGCCTAGATGCAATCTTTTACATGGACTAGCCCGAAAAGCGTTCAATTTATTGTCAGAGCCTATTTGTTGTTGAACAAATTAGAGTTTTGCACCACTGAGTCAAATATGCAAACGACTTGAGTAATATGCAAATGCAACTAACTTGGCAGTTCTTATTATTTGTTTCTCTTCGCTTTATATTAACAAGGCCTCGTTGTTGAGAGTTAATATGTGATATCTTATGTGGATTGCTGCACCTTTAAAGTTTTTAAACTTAGAACAATAAAACCCAATTATTATTGAACAAGGCTGAGTTTTTTAAACACCGAGTCAAATGTTATTTACTTATTTATGAATCTTTTTCTTGCTGCCTTGTCATCCAAGCTTGGTATTCCTTTGTCGGGTGGTTTGATCTAGATTAAGGTACTTTTGTCTAAATCTATACCCATATATTATATAAAGTGATGTATATGCCATATTTAAAAACGTCACATGTCTTCTTCTCATACATTTTTTCCCTCCAAAAATGCATATACTTCAAGAATGATAGTGAAACATATATTTCCGAAATACTTGGAGTTTTGCAAAAACTTCAAGAATGATATATAGTGAAACATGTGGCTCTTTACTGCAAATGGAGTAGTTTCCAAATGCATTTTGTGGTTTCACTTGCTGCAAGTCTGAATTGAGTGGGCCACACTCCATTGGATGTTAGATCCTTATTCATTAGAATGTCATGATGGGTCCAAAATCTACGTATAAGGTCTCGATGTGAGATCCTTAATTCATTACAATTTACCTACATTCTTAACAATTGACTTCCAACAATGTTGACCAGAAAAAGAACAGCTCAGCATTTTGCTCCCATTTTGAAGATGATTAGGATACTCAGGTGTTTTGACAACATGTGTACAGATCAATCTGTCACAGGCTTCTCCAACTGATTTGAGAAACATTACACTAGAACCCCTGAGAGTCCTGGAGAAAACAGTTGTAGGGAGTGGAACATCCAAGGGAATCTGGAGGGGGCAGAGCAAAAGATTAAGATTGTATCTTCGTTAGTCATGTTGCTTATTTGTATAACCTATTGGTTTTACCAGCAAAGCAACAGTCTTCTCCAGGACAAACCTACACGAAATTGATTAACAACACCCCTTCCCAGAGTCCACAAACTAATACAAATTCAATAGTGTCTTGATCACAAACAAATTGGATACACCACGGAAATCGCAGTTATTGACATTTACAAATTTTACCTTTCAGTTTTAGTTAGAAGAAACTACTTTAATTGATCATGTGCATTCAAAGAGTTCATGTAAAAATGATAATGGACAAGAGCAACTATTTTGTTAATACAGCATACCTATGATATAAAACGAAGTCAAAGGTGGCATAATGTCATGTTTGATGAATGTTACAGACTGCAGCATTGATGCTTTTACAATCAAATTCCATTGTCTTCATCCAGTTCTCGAAGTCCCCAATTTCCTGTTTAGAAGGACCAAGAAGAAGTTCTAAAATTACAAATAGTTATTGAGCTTATGAACGTAACTAATTGGAAAGCACACGTAACAGATCCTTTAAGACCCTATATAAGATATAACCAGAATCAACTACAGTTGCATCACATACGAACACAACCTAATAATGCTCATCATCATGGGAAGTTAACAAACACGCTGAATTTGTGCGATACAGCAAGAGATCAGAAAGCTAAATTTGTAAAAACAAATTCTTCTTTCCCTTTCAAGTCCAACACAATGACCTTTAGTAAGATTTACACAATAAAGCTCATCCCTCAAATAACTAACATAGTATCTTTCACTCAAACGCTAAGCTAAAAGCAAAAGACAACAAATAAGCACAAGATGAATGCAAAGTGAAAAAAGAAACCACTCAGTTATTGTTTGCATCACGTTGTACCACAAGTCATTAGCTTCTCAATTAGTTAATCTTAATTTCACTTCTTTAGAAACATAAAATTCAGATATTTATAAATGAAAAAAAAAAAAAAAACCTCGAAGAGGGATTGGCAGAACTGTAAAATTATCGCCATGTAATAAACCACAAAGTGAGTGGAATCCTCTTCACAATCCTTGTGTATAGAGGGAGCTCCCAGCACGAGCTGCCTTTTTCGTGTAAGGGTAAAATACATCAGACCTCCCTTATGGTTCGCTGAAGTGCGTTGATGTCGTGGCATCAAAACTTCCTTATAATACGTCTACTTTCTCAAACTCTCCCATAATTTCTCGCTACCTTCTAAAACATAAAATGGGTTCTCAAGGGAATATGGTGACTAGAGGAAAATTATTAGAGGACTTTGAAACATACGAGTGTCCAATTTATTTTGCCCTTCATAAAATAACTCGTGAATTTAGCAAACTTAGATCAATCTAATCTCCAATTTCAATAACTCAGTGAATTTTGCAAACATTGATCAATTTAATCTCCAATTTCAACAACTCGTGAATTTTGCAAAAATTCTATCAAAACAACGAATATAGTAAAAACCATGATTACAAACAAAAATAACAAAATAACTGTAAAGAAAAATATAAAGAAAGGGAAAAAAATAATGGACCTTGACGGCAGTATTAAGCGCGTGAGTGGCGGCGAGCCACTGATTGGTCTGCTTCGCGAACCTCATGATCGTCGACGCTAGAGCTCGAATTTCCATTTCTACCCTTTTCTCTATCACAAACGCCTCCTGCACTCCTCCGTTCACCGCCTCCACTAGCACATCCGCCACCCGCATCGCCTGCCTAATTGCTTCCTTCTTCGCCTTCTCTGCTTACAACACTCCTCAATTAAACCCTAAGAAAATTCAAAAAACCCTAATCCAAAATTACACACACACGCACACACGTGTGTGAAAATTGTATGCGTCTGACCTGTGTGTTCGCGGAGCTTGAAAGAGGTTTGATTGTGATCGTTGACAATTTGCAGCAGTGAAGCTTCTAGATCGCTGGTTGCCGGCTGGTGATACCGATCCATCGCCGGTGGAGTCAACGGTGGCTATCGTGGAGAAAAGTCAAAGGAAGTGTATTTCTTGATTTCTTATCGAGTATATTGCATTTTAAGGGGCTGCCTTTTTGGATAATTGCAAAGAGTGCGTCACATTTTAGGTTCTTTTGACTAATGGTCCCTCGACTTAGCTAAAATTACGTTCTTGTCTTTTCCAATTACATGTTGGCTTTTTATTTCATTATCGTCTAATTAAGGGCCAGTTTGAATTAAATTTTTTATTTAGGAAAAAGTACATTTTTTTCTGAAAAAGTACATTTTTTTTTGAAAAAATTATATTAAATTTGTAATAACTATTTGATTTGATTTTTAGAAAAATTAAAATTTTAAAAAAGCTCAAATATAACTTTTTTAAAAGTCAAAATTTTTAATTTCTCAAAATAAGCTGTTTTTCAAAAACTGTTAAAAAAAAACTTTTAAAACAAGTCAGTCCAAACGGGCCCTAAATCCAATTTTCTAATACCTATAATGTTAGGACACAAAAAATTATGATGTTTCTTTTATTGAGAAGGAAATAGAAATAAAATTTGCCAATTGGCCCTTAAATAACCGAAAATGTGTGTTGAGACGTGTTACTATACTATGATATTCAGCACTCATTTGAATTGGTTTTTAAGAAAACAGTTTTATTTGTTTAATTTTTTTGAAAAGTGTCTTTTAGATGTTCGAATTTTTGAATTATAGAAAAATATAAAATTAAACTTTTTTCAAGAGTTTTATTTATTTATTTTGAAAATCAATCCAAATAAGTAAAAGAGAAGAAACTGTTGAGTGAATCTAATGTCTTTTCATTTGCGGTGATTTCTTTGCTAAAAGTCTTACCATTGGACTTATATGATGTGGAATTTTGAGGGGTGAAAAACTTAAAAAATAGAACATGCATGAATCATGAGATGCAAGAAGTAAAATGATTGAAAACGAAGGCCTTAAGAACTCTTTCATGGGATTTACCCTATTTCAAACCTACAAGAATTAAAATGATTGAAAATGAAGGATTATGAACTCTTTTTTGGGATTTACCCTATTTCAAACCTATAAGAAGGTTACATCATTTGTAGATTTTCGAACCATGGTTGTCATATTATTAATTAAAATTATTGCATGATATCCATCAACGGATAAGATATGATTCAATTATTGATTAATGGTACGACTAACTGCAATATAAGCATTAATGAATAATTATTCACTAGACTTGACCCCCCAAAAAAAAAAAAGGAATAAGTATTCATTAGACACCAAGAATGAAACCAAACGCAAGTAAAAAATTTTACTAATTATCATAGCTTTATCAGTTGAAAACTATACAAACAAGTAGAAAAAGAACAAATGTGAAAAATAATCACAAAACCATATGTAAATAAACTATTATGAATTAGAAAGATGGCTATTTGTTCAAGTTTGATATATTTTTCAACCTTGTCTTGGGTTACTGAGTGCCTTGACTGACATGGTGCACAAATTATGAGGTTGGTCATTATATTCAGGACCTACCAATTAGTGGTCGAGCTCTGCTCAGTAGCCGGGCCCTACTAGGTAGTCGATGGTCGAGGGTCGCTGGTTTTTGGGATCTATTGGTTGGGTTTTCTCGTCATAAAAAGAAAAAAAAGTGCTATCTACTAGAAATATTATAAAAGAAAATTAAATTATAACCTTGAATTCCTTGCTTACATGCATAGTTCACTAAAATTGAGAGTAACGTGATCGTGATGAAAGTACATATGATTCAACAATAGGAAGATTAGTGGGGTCAATGCCAAAGGAAAAATCAATCATATTAAATTGTAATATATGGGATGCAACTAATGGAGTGTAGTATTCATGAATCTTTTACATCAAATGATAGAGACTCATAAATATACAACAATTGAAACTCTCAGTTATGCAATCAATTTTGAGTGTAAGGTTAGGCCAAAAGGAAGGGGAAAATTTTGAAAAATAAAGCCTAGGGCAATTGAAGCAAAAAAATTTTTTTTAATAAAAAAAGTTATAAGTTGAGTCATCAATTTTTGAAATTGGAATCCTTAGAATGTTAGAGCTTTTGAAATTAATTCAGAGAAACCGAACACTATAACGGTAGTTAATTTTTGCATTTTCTAAAGTTAAATTTTTAAAAATTCTATTAGATGCTTGAATATTATTATAAAAACCATTAAAAGTACAGCTTACATATTGATAAATGAATGATACTTGAATATATATATATATATATATATATATATATATATAAACACACATACATATTTGTCCATTGATAGCAAGACAGTGACTTAGGGCCGTTTGGATTAATTGGCAAAAGTTCTTGCGTTTTAGTAAAAAAAAAAACAAAAAATTGATTGAAATGACTTAATTTTTTTTTTTGCATTTTTAAAAAATCTTTTGTTAAAAAAAATTAAACTCTTAAAAGAAAGCTCAAATTGAATTTTTTCAAATATTTAATTTCTGAATATATATTTTAAAAAAGTATACAAAAAATATATTTCTTTTTATAAATCAATCTAAACGGGTCATGACAATGTCCTGTAGTGAGTACTGGAGCAGACAAGCCAAGGACGTACGAAGGGTGACACACGAATGCGACTACAATCTTTTTCCAACCTTAATAATCGGAATTGCTTTAATTTGCTTTTTGACTGATAATTGAGATGTTCAAGTTGACTGATGCTCGCGAAGACAACTATTGAGTTATAACAATTACCGTCAGATTGGTTTTTTTTTAAAAGTAATTTTTTAATAATTTTTAAAAAATAATTATTTTTTAAGAAGATGAAAATTCTAACTTCTAAAAAAAAGATGTATATGAACTTTTTCAGAATTTCAAGTTTTTTAGAAGTCAAATCAGCAAATTTAATATAACTTTTTTTTAAAAAAAATATTTTTTCTTGATAAAAAACCAATCCAAACTAGCCTTTAATTCTTTAATCCAATGAGCAAAACTTTTGTTCTTTTAACTTTTTCATGTTTGACCTGGTTAAGGGTATTCGTCCGAATGCTCCGCGGTAAAAGCGTAGGGAGAAAATATTTGTGTATGAGATTGAGTTGTGGGCTACTGCACTAAGAGTTTGTCAATAGGCTGGTGGTTCAATTTATGTCCAGTGTTTGAATTTCGCCAATAATTTTCCCTTGTATAAAAACAAAAGAATAATGAATTTCATCTTAAAAATTGATTGGTATTAGAAAAAGTTGTTTAACATCTAATCAGATGATTTTATAATTTGTGATCTTTTTATGAACAATTGCACATTCTACCACCTCCTACCCGGTTTCTGATAGTAGTCCTGAATAAGAAGCTAAACCAAGGCGAGCGCGCTATGAAGAAATCTAAGCTTAAATACGATGTTAAAAATTAGAAAATTTCATCGTTACAAATGGTCTCTAAGTTTCATTTGTTTTTATTTTTAACCTTTACCTGAATTTCGACTTAAATGGCGCAGAGTATAGAGGACGTCCTGTGTACTCAAGAATTATTAGTTGATGGTCGAACTTTGCCAGGTGTACCGATAATCAAGTTCTGTTAGCTAGATTTCTCTTACCATGAAAAGAAAAAAAAAATCAACAATATTGTACTCTTGCACACCCATTCTTCAAGGAATTGTCAACAAGAACTCGTCCGATTGGATGTGTTTCCCTTTCTCTTTCCTTTTTACCACTCTAGGGTAAAGTGATAATTAAGTGAGATTGAGAAGAATAACGAAGTTGGATGCAATACGATTCTGAGTCATACAACGAGACCTACTTTAATTGATGGGGACGTACAAACTAATTGTTTTTGACCTCGTTTTAGTCTTGGTATTTATTTATTTTGTAAAGAAAATGCATGCATGATTAGGTGTTGACAATGTTGCTTAAATTAATGGCGACAGAAAAATCAAATGCTTAATTTTCTCGGATTTGGTGGGAAGATGGAGAAAATACGAACTTTTGCTATGCATGGACGTAGTCTATTTTCGACTATTGACTTATAGTAAGACTTTAAAAAATTTCATCTGGATAGAATAATACTCCGAAAATTATCCACACATAGCAACTCAACTTGATTATGTCAAACGTATGTATTTGTCAAGTAGTTAAAACTGTTCCAACCAATAGTCAAATTTAATTAAAATAATAGTATTTTTAAATTATTTTAGTATAACAAAAATAGTCAAAGGAAGAATATCTAAGTAAATTCCAAATGTTTTATTATAGTTAATTTAAAAAAATCTGATTAGGTTGGGATCAAAACAAGAGTTGGGAGAGGATCCTTATCTTTTTTTCTTCACGTGTTTTACTCATTTCTGAAAATTAACAAGTCCTTTTCATCTTATTACATGGTAACTCAAGTGAGAACTATAAAATTAAAAGAAATCTTGAAAAGAATTTGGACAGTATCCAATTAAAAGAAATCTTGAAAAGAATTTGGACCCTCTCCAATTAGAAAGTAATTGAAGGATAAGGGAGTGACACACTACCTCTACTTAAAAATTAATAGTCGAATGTGGCGGCTCTTTTGCCTTTTATTAGAACAGTATGGGTTTATTCTCCTGGTAGTTCCTGAACTATTGAATTTGTCGCATTTTAGTTTTTTAACTTTATAAATGAACCTTTTAGTTTTTAAACTTTGATATATAATACGCTGTTAGTCGTTTTATAAAATTTTGAAAAACTATGTTTCTCTATTATATGGTAAGCATAAATAAATAGTGAAGTGGTACTAAACTTGATAACTAAGTTTAAGTAGAGATGATGCATCACACTCTTAATAGGTAATTAGAGGATCAAATTTTTTGTGAAAATTTTAAATATTATATACATGATGAGAAATTTGCTAAAACATTATATAATTTTTTATCAGCTATATATGATGAATTGATGAGGTTTTGTGACTGAATATCGAAGATCCCTTTTTTCGGAATTTGGTAGCAATTTGAGAGATCACCATGGTAGCTTTAAAATTTGAGTCTTTATGATGTTACTCATACCGCTAATTTTAAATAATTGATATCGCAAAAAAAGTTGTCCAACAAACCTTAAGTAAACATTTCTACATCAGGAGCTATGAACAGGTACGACCACTAATTATGTGATATAACCACTAACTGTAATCTTAAAGCTCTGAAAAAAAAAATTGAAAAAAGAAAGAAGTACATTTGAACTAACATTGGTCGAACCTTTTTTTTTGTCACAAAACAAACAAACTTCATGAATAAAATAAAATACATGGTCAGACTAGAGAGATTTGGCTAAAAAGCAAATAAGTTTGCAACAAAAAAATTGAAACTATGATAAGGACAAAAGCAAAACTGTTGCAGAAGCACCATCTTTCAATAAACTTCTACGGAATATATATTTCTACATTCAACCTAAACAAGTATCTTAACAACTTCTGCAAAATATACATCTCTACGTTCAAATTAAACAAGTATCTTTACAAAGTATGGTTCATACCCATTGCAACACTTCCAAACTACGAACGCAAGTGGCAAATCAAAGCCACGCAATCAAAGGATGAGAAGCAGGATCACCAATCTAGACATCATGAGGATGGATACAAACCCGATTGAACCAGTTCTCAAAGCAAAGAACAAACTTGTATTTCCAAGAACACAACCACCAATTATGGTGGAAACAAACTAAGGGAAGGAAATGAGTGGTTGAACTTGTAGCGATGAAGGCGAGAATTCAAGTAGTTGAAACATAGATAAGTACTTGCAAAAAATCAATTAAACACCCAAAACTCTGAAAAATGGTGTATTTATTCCAGATCTGATAGAAAAATATCTCACAGTAGAGATTTGGGATAAAAGACTATAATACAACCATAGGAAATAGAAGTGACACACATAACAAGAAAACCAAAAGAAAAAGATGAGAAAAAGCAAGAAAAAAGAAGAAGGCCACCGGCCAAATGCCGGGGCTGAACACAATTTTCTTTCCGATAGTTTTCTAAAGAGAGTTTTTCACAAGAAGTTTTTAACATTGGTAGAAGCTAAAACATTGTTACAAAAAAAACAATTCAATTAATTAAGATACGGAATTAATTATCTTATTTATATTCATTTTTCACTTTTCAATAAATATTATCTATTTTGATATTCGAATCGGTAATTCTATTTTACTTATTAATAAAGAAGACAACTTGTTATTTTTAAGATTACAAGTACAGAAATCGCGATGTAACTTAAGCAATGCAGTGGAAGCTTTTATAAACTGATTTATGTCTAGAAGAAATTTTTGGGGTTGAAGAGGATAGGGAGAGTCTTGAATCAATGTTTTGGGCCTGTTTGGATTAGTGTTTTTTTTTTTCTTCCCTCATGGAAAATTACTTTTTTTCTTCTTTAGAAAATACATCTTTCTTGCAATAAGCATTTTAATTTTTTTAAAAAAAATATTTTTTTTCAAAAATTAAAAAAAATATTTTAAGAAAAAGACAGTTCCAATGATCCCTTCCTTGCCAATTGTTGTTAACATGTTCCTAGTTCTCGTATATCTATGCGTTTCTTTTCTTTTACCCGATGTTAATAATTTGCTTTGCAAATTATTCATTTCTTTCTACTATAGTCGAATCCATTCTCACCATTTGTATTTTGACTTACTGGGTGGCGTGCACTTAAATAGTGGATATTTCCTGCAAGAAAGTGGAATTCTAGTACTATCATAATAAATAAGGTGACACTACTATCATAATAAATAAGGTGACAACGTGTGTATCATATATGTTGATTATTCTTAGGTGACGCTGGCTATTTTTTATGAAAACCCAAATGCTTAATTTGGTCGTTTTGAACGATTAATTAAGGAGAGACAACGAGAGAAAGAGAATGTAATGTGAAATGATGTCTGATATGTGATTGAAATTAGAAGAGAGAAAAAGTGATTTAGAGAAAAATATAATGATTGTTCTGAACACTTCTTTTTATATAAAATTGACAGTCCCATAGTACACATCTTTTAGCAATTTGCTCAATATGCGACCAAAATCATCTAAATTTTGGACTCTGAATTTAGTGTTGTTCTGCATGCAAGTTAAATTTTAATCGGATATTAGGAGATAGTTTAAGTGGTTGAGATTATTTATCCAAGAATGATGACCTGGGTTCAAATTCCATAAAGATGAAGAATTGGGTTCAGGTGAGGAATTTGTGAAAGAAAAGTTTAATTTGAATTTGACTGACAACATCTAATAAGCCTAAATATAATGAGGTGTGTTGAAAATAATAACAACTTAAATTTCAGATGAATGGTCGATTAATTTTATTACCTTATACAAGGGGGTCATAGAGGAATTAATGTTGAAATCACCGGCAACTATCAGAATAGTCTTAAGCTTGGCACTTTCCAATGATTGGGCTTTACGGCAGTTGGATGTTCGGAATGCAATTTCTTCATAGAGATTTAACAGAAACAGTATTTGTGCAACAGCCACCAGGCTTTACTAACTCCGATCATCCGGATCATGTTTGTCGGTTGCATAAATTACTCTATGGCTTGAAACAAGCGCCTCGTTCTTGGCATCACAAATTTAGCATGTATCTCTTATCTAATGGCTTTCAACATTCCAGACATGATGCTTCTTTGTTTGTGAACCATCAACAGAACAAGCTTACTATTATTTTGTTATATGTGGATGATCTTATTATCACAGGTAATGATTCCATGTGGATTTTGGACCTTATCGCATGCCTTTCAACAGTCTTTGATATGAGGGATCTAGGACCTCTAAATTATTTCTTGGGTATGGGGGTCAAGCGTACACAAACCAAATATGCTATTCAGTTGTTGAAAGACTTTAGTCTTGATGGTGTGAAGCCGGTTTCTACTCCTCCTAGCTCACGATTGAATGCTAATGATGGGGATAAGCTTCCTCACCCTGTTGTTTTTCGACGGTTGGTGAGGGCTTTGCAATACTTGACGATGACCTGTCCAGATATCTATTATGTTGTGACTTCCGTTTGTCAATACATGCATGAACCTCGGTCATCTCATTTCGTGGAAGCTAAAAGGATTTTACGCTATGTTAAGCATAATTTGAATTTTGGTCTTCACTTTCGTCCTTGTGACAATCCTACTCTTGTTGGATATAGTGATACCGATTGGGTAGGATGCCCAAACACAAGGTGCTCAACATCCGGTTATGCCATCTTTTTGGGTGGAAATCTTGTAAGTTGGAGTTCTAGGAGGCAGAGTACCGTGTCAAAATCAAGTGCAGAAGCGGAATATAGAGTAATGGCACATCTAATGTTACGGATCATTCATATCCTTCAATTTCTTCGGCTGAAGCTGCCTACAGTGCCAGTTTTAATTTGCAATAATATCGGCTCTATTTACTTGGCTTCCAATCCTATTATTCATCACCATAGCAAGCACATTGAGATTGGTATGCATTTTGTGCACGATAGAGTGCGTGATTTATTACCTAAACCTATGTTTCGTCCACGGTTTGAGCAGCTTCGTTCCACGCTATAGGTTGGCGAGCCACCCTCAGCTGGGGGGGGGGGGGAGGGTGTTGGTCAACAATGGTAATAATTGTTATGTTGTATACTTGGCCAATATTTGAATATATTTACTGATAAGTCATACGTACTCCAACATAGCTTAGAATTTTTTGTAAACTAGATTTGTTTTACTTGTTATAAGGAACACAAACTCCGCAGATTACTCATGGGGTTTTTCAACATTTACAAAAACAAGCCACGAGTTAGGTGTTTGGCTTTGCTTATGTTATGTGCTTATATTATGTCAGTCACCAAGTCTCTTAGAGAAACAGTCAACCTATCCGTTTCGCGTAAACTTTATCTAATCAATATCCATAATAAAAAATAATCTATCAAAGCAATTGCCAGTTTTTACCTCTTTCTTTTTCTTCTAGACGTAGAAAAGTTGTAGCTATGCACATATGCCCATAATAATTATTACTTATTAGGTAAGCTGCCTGCGCCAAACGCGTCTAGTGGAGCTCTATATATAACACCCCTTGACTGCACTGGTACTGCATCCTCACCACTCAAAACACATTTCTCTACTTAATTTGCTTGATATTATTTCTATCGACAAAATGGCTTATTTCACTTTTTCACAAGTCATTATCACATTGCTTATTTGTGTACTCACCAATATCAATGGCTCATACGCGCAACTTTCCACTAACTTCTACTCCAAGACTTGTCCAAAGCTGCATGCTACTGTGAAATCAGAAGTCCAATCTGCTGTTTCCCAAGAAAAGCGCATGGGTGCTTCACTACTTCGCCTTTTCTTCCATGACTGCTTTGTCCAAGTAATTTTCTGGTCCCTCTGTGTCTATACTACTTGACTTGTGCACTTTTACGTACTAATTAGTTTGATATCTCCAGCAGTATTATTCGAGTAATGCGTGTCTTACCAGTGAGTCTCCACCAAACAACTCTAAGAGTCATCCCGCAAATGCTAGAATCTAGATTACTAGCAGGGTTTTGTTAATCCATGTTCTTGCAATGAATAAAATACACTAATATCATGTCTACACATTTGAAGTTTTAAATAAAATAATCCAAGCTATAAGTCCGATTCTCGCTATTATCTATTTAAAAATATTAGAATTGTTCATATGCAAGGGTTAGAAATAAATAACGTCTGAGCCTTGCAAGTGAGGGGGCATTTTTTTAAAAAAATATTTTAACAAACTTGCATCCCGAACCCAAACCCAATCCCCATCTTCGATAAAATTTAAGCCTAGACCATCACTCTTGGAAAAGTAATTTCAACTATTTGAGCTACATTCTACTCCTAAGACATGTTAATATAATTATATATACATGTTAATAATAATAAATAAAATACAATAATATTCTTTTTGTAAATTTAAATTTTTAGATAAAATGATAATTTAACGTTTTCAGTCACATGTGAGTGTTGCGTATTCTTTTGTTTGAGAGATGAAGACATCAAGCAAAAGCTGTCTCTGATTTCTCGAGCATTTTTATATTTAGTTACATGCGTGGTGATTAGACTTCAAAAAGAGCCCAAAACGTGAAATTTGACCATGTTAGGAAAGGCAGAGCAGTGGGCTGATTGCCTTGCCCATCTTCTTTATTCATTTATACCCAATCACTTTGTCTATTCTGACGCGTTAAAGTCAACATTATTTAGTTAATAGCTTACATCATTCTAACCTCTTCTTTAATATATTTATATACAACCTCGATAAATTGATTTGGTTTTACAAGAAGACTCAAAATCATTATCAAAATACCAACTTTATTGATTTGTGGCTTACCTATTTTTTCATAACAAAACACTTTTTTTTTCCCTTCCCAGACAATGTATACTTATACTTTGCAATGAGTATTTAGATCGATTTAAAAAAAAAATCGAATCTCTTAAAAGACTTAATTTTAACTTTTTTTCAGAAATAAAAATTTTAAGTTTAAAAAAAATTATGTTACAAAAGTAACGCTTTACATAAACTTTATGCTTGAATATTGTAGGGGTGTGATGGGTCAATACTCCTGGACGACACTTCCAATTTTAGAGGAGAGAAGACTGCTGGCCCCAACAATAATTCTGTTCGAGGGTTTAATGTGGTCGACAAAATCAAGTCCAAGGTTGAGCAGGTGTGTCCAGGTGTTGTGTCGTGCGCAGATATCTTGGCCATTGCTGCTCGTGATTCTGTTGTCCATGTAAGTAGACCCGTTGATTTCTTGATACTAAAATTCAATTTCACGTTTTCCTATACGCTTAATTTTGCATTACTCGTTAATAATACTAAAGATTATCAGTAAAAGTTTCTCTATTCGAACTCAGATGGCTCGACCCGAACAACCCCTAATTGTCCCGATTAGCTTCTCCTTCATTTGCAGGTTGTGGGGTCGAGCCATCCAAGTTCGAGTGGAGGCATTTTTATTAAGAATCTTTAACATTATTACTTCTCTTAAGTGTAGATTTCAAATTAATTTTTTGTAAGTATAAAAGTATTCTCGTATTCGAGTTTCCTTAAATCAAGAAATTTAAAAAGGAATTCAACTTCACATATTCTGTGAAGGGGTTTTATATGTGTACTCAATTTTAATTTGTATGTTTTTGCCAGCTTGGGGGACCTAGCTGGAACGTCAAACTTGGGCGGAGAGACTCCAGAACGGCCAGCTTTTCCGCTGCCAACAGCGGCCGGATCCCACCACCAACTTCTACCCTCAGCAATCTCATCTCCCGGTTCCAAGCCGTTGGTCTCTCCGCCAAGGACATGGTCGCCTTATCCGGTAAATTTAACGTGCAATTTCGAAAAAAAAAATCTAATAGTCTTCTCACTTCTCGTAACGGAAAAAGTTATATCAAAACAATTAACCATTTGAAATAATAGTCCTGGTGATGGTCTTTCTCCGTGAAACCAACACATTATTCCCTAGCCCTGCACGTCTTTCTGAACACTTTAAAACTTTTCCTTTAACAAATTGCATCTGTACTGATTGGCTTTTGGTGGTACCTCTTTCTATTACCCCAAAAATTAAATAAATAAATGATTCGTTTGGTCCCTTATTTTTCACCTTTTTAGTAATTAAATCTTTTAAGTCTAAGAGACAATAATTTAGTCCGTATCTCTGCAATTAGTGATGGTGTTAGCGCTAAATTTAAAAAACATGTAATATTTTTTAGTTTCTTATCTTTGTAATTTGTGACAACATTAGTCTCTTATCTTAGTAATTTGTGACGTTATCGATCTTTTATTTGCACTTTGTAGCAGCATTAGTGCTAACCTTATTAATTTCTTAATTTCTTTGAATTTAGAACTAATGATATCACAAATTCAAAAAATAAGAGCTCAAAAGGTCAACTATAAGTGACCAAATAAATCATTTCTATGCCTTTCCTATCAACATCACTACGAAGTACAAACTGTAAAAATTCGTCTTTTTTTATTTTTTCCTCTTCAAAAGAGACCCAGGCTAGTTACACGACGATTCTTCTCATGCACGTTTCTGGCGCAGGGGCGCACACGATCGGGCAAGCAAGGTGTACGACATTCAGGGCCCGAGTGCACAACGAGAGTAACATCGATGCTTCATTCGCCAGGACAAGACAAGCGAGCTGCCCAAGAGTCAGTGGCTCAGGAGACAACAATTTGGCACCGCTAGATCTCCAAACCCCTACAGTTTTTGACAACAAGTACTTCAAAAACCTCATCAACCGGAAGGGCCTGCTCCACTCTGACCAAGTGCTCCATAATGGTGGATCAACTGATTCATTGGTTGAAACATATAGCAATAATCCCAGCACTTTCAATTCTGATTTTGTTGCTGCAATGATCAAGATGGGTGATATAAGTCCCCTCACTGGTTCAAGTGGACAGATAAGGAAAAATTGCAGGAGGGTTAATTAAGTCTCCTTTATGAGTTGAATAAGCAGAGTTTACGCTTTTGGGTTTTGATAAAATTGGGTTTTTTGTTGTTGTTTTTGGAATTTGTTTTTAGTTTGTGTTGAATCGAGTAAGAAAAGAAAGAAAAAAAGTCTTACTCAATTCCCTTCGTTGTTTTTTGGAATTGTATGTTGTTAAGTTTACACTTCCGGGTTTTGATAAAATTGGGTCTTTTGTTGTTGTTTTTGGAATTTGTTTTTAGTTTGTGTTGAATTTGAGTAGGAAAAGAAGGAAAAAAGATCTTACCCAATTCCCTTTGTTGTTTTTTTGGAAATGTATGTTGTTTTATTCTATCAATTTGATGCAGTGAAATTTTAGTCTTATATATAAATGTTTTGATTTGTACTTTTAAAATAGTTTTAGCATTACCATATTGATATATTTTGCAAGCATGGTTGATGTCAATGGATCAAGGTAGTGGCGGAGCCACATTCCCTTGAGGGTTGCACAACTACCCCCTGACCATTTGAAAGAAAAAAATTTACTACCTATTTTTTTTATTTTCTATTATAATGTGAGGCTAAATTATATAGGGGTGCACCGCCTCGTGAGGAGGATGCATTTGCTCATGATCTTGATATAGTATTATTCTTTTCCTTTTTGAGTTTTTAATCAAAAGATAGAGAAATAAATTTAGGATAAATAATATATGTAATTAGTTTTGCCATGAAAATGAGAAAGTAAAACAAATAAAATAAAGAGAAATTAGAGAAAAATAAAAGAAAATAGTTGCAATAAATAATTTATAATAATACTAAGAGTATATTGAATATTCAATAGTTTAAAATTTGAAGTCATATGAAATAACCATTATAAAATGTAGTTCTATTTATGATAACTTTAGTTATTTTCTTTTTTTTTTTCCTGTATTAACATGTCATTATTATATCTATTAATATATATATTGCATAATTATTTTTTAATTTATATAAAAAATTTACATATAAACATACCCCCTCTGATGCTTGGGTCCTGACTCCGCCATTGGATCAAGGGGATGTCATAATAAATAAAATCTTCTAACAATGTCATAATATTATAAATGTAACTAATGGTGATTAGCAGTCTTTACGTTATGGCCAAATTTATTCTATACTTATCTATATGGAGTTTGAATATTGCTCAACTGTGTAAATAAGGGGTCACGTATGTCAGTTTTTGAAGGTTACACTCCACCAAGGAAAGATTTAGAGAGTATTTGGCCATATTTATTTTAGGTGTTCATAGGCACTTCAAAACAATTGACAAGGGTTACTCTTTCAAATTTGAAAACGGATTCTCTTCTATATTTTGAGGCTTAGAAAGCATCCAAATAAGTATTGGCCCAGAAGCTTAAAAGTTTCAGTTTGTTGGGCTTTTGTGTTAGCGATAAGAGCTTTATCACTCATAATTAGTCTTGGATAACATGTACGAGGTTGCCAATATATGGCCAAAAATAACAAGGTTGCCATCTCTCAACCGTTGTACAAAAGCTTTGTCTCAAGCGCCGAACTATATATATGCAAGACTTGAGACAAAATAAGCCTCGTATTGGCATACACCAATGGGCTATTTACAACTTACAATTCCATACATGCGTTTAGCACATCATAAAATGGCCATTCCTAATGTCATCCTATTCCATCCAGAATCTTATTATTTCCCCACTTCCTTCTAGAATCAAATGATACTTTCTACACTAGCTTCAACCTCGCATTCGAATGACTAACGTATTTGAAATAAATGAAATTTCATAAAATTTTATCAATTTCATTTGTAAATTTAATTATTTGTGTTTGGGAACACATTTTTAAAACTGAAAAATCAATAAGTTTGCAAGCTTTACTTAACTCTTTACTCAAGAGGTGGAATTTGTAAATCTAAGTCTACCAAATTGGTTCTTCATCTTTTGAGAAAAAAATTTGCACACATCACCCCTCAAAACCTAGTTTTGATTGACTTTGATGTGTCCTTGGTTTTGAGGGGTTTAGATGGTTTCTGTACCAAATTTGTGATTAAATAAATTCTTATTTAATCCAAAAAAACAAATTGCAGCCCTCCTTTTTTTTTTTTTTTCAAAGACTATCATTGTTCTTTCGCTCTTATATACCGCTACATGCTCCTCTTTCACTCTTATTTTCTTTACAATTATTTCTTCTTCTTCTTTTTGCGAGCTTGTAATACTTGAGCGGCCGCGATATCCCCCTTATTAATTCATTTAGGAGGTACATTGGTGTATCTTCACCTTCGAAAATTTTCATATTATGCTTCATCCCTGTTATATATATGCATACAATTTTAGAATTACAGAAAAGATTTGGTTTTAGAATTATGTGGTATCTGATATAAGCCATGCCTGATCCTAGCAGCCCCGGCGAGTCCATGGACCTCTCCTGACTCGAAGAGAGCGCCGACTCGTGTTGGGCTTGAGATCTCAGCCCAAGAGACTCCGAATCTATCAGGGTTGGGTTCGAACATCTCAGGATATGCTCTAAACTGTTCAAGAGTTAGATTACTAGAATGATTCTATACACCTGTCCTACTAGAACAAGGCTAAACCGTATAGATATACTAAAAAAGTGTAAGTCTTATTCATTCATTTATTATTTTTCTTGACAAAATAAATCTTTGACCAATTAAAAAATATTTCTACAATAATAACATCTATTGTAATATTAATAAAATTTATTTATCAAAAGTAATTTTATTATACTTTAATAATCAAATGTTATTACAAGAAACATATATCTAATTATGAAATAAATTATCTCATTTCAATAATAGTAATAATAATTACATTTATCATAACATAATAACATAATATCAATGTCTTTTTATGTCATTTTATATTCATCAACTAATCAAACAGCTATCAGCTAAGAGCTAAAATACAACAGCTATCAGCTACTCAAATCACTATCTGCTACTTAAACGGCTATTAGCTACTCTAACAGCTAATTTTGTCGAACAAGCCCTTAGATGATCTCAGTTCCATAGAAGAGCCAAAGCTCAAGATCTATGTGGACTCTAGGAGACAACCATGTGATGACTTAGCAATATGATTGTGAGGAGCCTTTTGGGAGTATTATTTTGGTTTTGTTTATGTTACTCTGTGTTATTCAATTGTGTATTTAGTCTAAATCAATTCCAATTGTAAACATGCACTAAATTAATGATTGGTGATTTTTATAATAATAAATTTCTTGCTACCCCAATAATGGTCTTCAATATTGCCTGTTGACATTAAGAATCTTAAGTAAATTGTCAACCCCAGTTTAAATGCCATACCAGTTATGTACTATATTATATAACTGTTATATAACTTCTGAACATGTTTCCATGTGTGCTATTGAATGGAAGATCATGCCATTAATTTCAAGTATAAAAATGCGAATAATTAACGACCATGAAGTGTTAGATTTATATAGTCGTTCATGAATAATAGTATATTCTTTTGAGGAACAATATATAGCTCAACGCTAGTCTTCATTTTTTATTGTGACGAGTTCTACATCAAGTGTTGTTTAATGGTTATTGAAGAAAATAAAAGGGGAAAGAAAATAAATGTTGAGTAATATAGTTGTATACTTAAAAAAAAAAAATTGGTAGTCACAATCTATAGCGAAAAATGTCGAAATCTTGAAAATAAAATATAAGAAGATTACACTAATATGGAAATATACAAATTAGTCAAGTAAGAAGACTTGATAAACTAGTCTTTATAACTCTTTGAGACGTGTTTGGCTTTGTTTATAAGAAACTAAAGCAAGTAAAATAAGCAGTACCCCCTTAATTTGTTTTCTTTCTTTTTAAAATTAAATTCCTTTTAATTTTCTTGTAGACTCTTTTAACTTTTTGCTAATTTTTTTTTTCATTTTCTTTTCTTTTTCACCTTCAAAAACTAAAAGAAAAAGATAAAAAAATCTTTACTTAAGGCCTTGTCTGGTAAAGTTTGATTTCACAGGAAAATATAAGTAAAACTATATCTCATGGGAGAGTTACGTTTAAGATTTATATTACAACATATGAAGAAAAATGACATTTACCTGAATCATAAATATAAGAAATTATATTAAAATCCTAGTTAAATATGAAGAGGCATTTTGGTTGTGACACCCTATTTAGGATGAGTAGTATATATTTATATAGGAAAGGTTTGCAAATTTTACAAGAATATAATAACCCTTTTATAATATTTCACATAAATATAGGATCTAAAATACTCTAATAAAATCTACTTTAACAATAGTAGATTACATTGGAATGTGATAATAAATAACATCACATGGAATCCCAATACGAAGATGAAGTTTTGATGATATGATTTAGCCGATACATCTCGTTACTGTTTTTGATCAGTAATTCAGTAGTGAAACCTTAGATTTTTCTTTTTTTTTTTTTAGTAACTATTTTTGATTGGGAACGAAGGGAAAAGACAAGCTAAATGCGACTGATTCAAGCAACCTTGACGTGTAACCAAATTCCAACCCAATGTAATGAGTTTAAGTTATTTTTAATATAATATATATATATATATATATATATATATATATATATATATGCAGTTCACATTTGTATATACTCTTCTTTATTCTGATTCATGAGTGTGCATAGCCTATCACATTTCCTGCTTTTTGATGAGTTCCACACGCTAAGAAAACTTTGATTGAAATAAGTCATATACAAATGTAAAAGCATTGCTGGCGTGCATTTTCGTGACGCTTCAATGTACGGTTTCCTAACATTAGAAGCAAAATGGTTTAGAGATTCTTTCTTTCATTTGGTATGCAGCTAAAGCATAAACAAACAAAATGAGTGATATATAGAAAAAAATGCCTAAAACTCATTGTTTCCCATTTGAATTTAGATAGCACATAGCAGTCTATCTGGAAGCATGTTAAACTATGAGCCCGTTTGGATTAACTTTTTCGAAAAGTACTTTTTTAACAGCTTCTGAAAAACAGTTTTGTTTTTAGAAACTGAAAATTCTGACTTTTATAAAAAGTTATATTTAAGCTTTTTTTAGAGTTTTAGTTTTTTTTAAAGCCAAATTAAATAATTATTGCAAATTTAATGTAACTTTTTCAAGAAAAAAGTATTTTTTTCCTGGAAAAAAAAAAACCAATCCAAATAGGCCCGATAGCTTCTTATTCACATTGCATGATTCTAAATTTCCCTTAGGGTATGTAGGAGATATTAAACTAGTTATATTGTTCAAGCAAATGATATTAACATAGACTCAATTACTGGATTATCCTATTTAACTGGGTTAAAATGCAAGGTCTAACCACTAACATGCCATCACAAAGTGATCCTAATTAACTGGCTCAAAACACTTAAGAACACATAAATGTCACACAAGACCAATATAAGAAGGGGCGTCATATAAGCCCCTTGATAATAGTATTAGTAAACCTATGTTGTTGTAAACTAAATAGAAATTTTATAGAAAAAATATATAGGACGATGGTTAGAGAGGATGTTCAAAATAAATCATGAAACAAATGCTGACATAAAATTGATATCCAAGATTATTAGCTTCAAGTTTCAAAGCATATAAAAATGAAAATAAATAAATACATACAACAGAACAAAATTAGCAAAACATTGGCATTAAAGGCAAGAAAGTTGAGAACATTAATGTTACAACACTGCAGCATAGATGAAGTCCCTGACGCAACTGGTAGTCAAGTTTGCAACCCTAAATGGGAAGGCAAAAGCAAAGACAATTACAATACTCTTTGTCCTCCCTTTCTGCCATTCCTGACTTTTCGGGTCGCAAAGTTTGGCACAGACTAACATGCAAATTAAAACGTAGACCTTAAGGTTCAGTCAAAAGCATATTTCTCACACGTGCCACACCCCTTACTAGTAGGGCTGTGTTTGGCTATAGCTGAACATATACTGCAACCTGCTTATCCACTGCAAATGCAACAGAAAAACACACGCAAAAATTGGAATTTAATGGTAGGTTTTCTCTAAGTTAAGGCCTAGGGTTATGAAAATCTTGTCTTCAGGTTTTCTTTAGAACTTTTTTTAAGACCTCCACCTTCCTCGTGAGATTCAAATTTAAGATATCACTTCTAAAGAAAATAGTCTCAACCACTTCTAATCCTGGAACCCGATCTTCTTCTTCTTCTTCTTCAGGTTATATAATTGCCTTCCTTTTTGTAAGTGGTAGTATTTTTCTTGCACATGAAGCCACAGAAGACAAGGAAAATACGTTAAGTGATAGCTGGTATGCTCCATTTAGATCAAAGGGATGGTGAAGAAGATAATTTTATACGCAAAGTAACTGAAAATCTCGAATGTGGAAAGTGCTCAACGTTGGACTTCCGAGACTAGTGAGTTCAACCCAAGATTTCTGTTTGGCTTCCCACCCAAAGAAACGATATATAGCGAGAAGCAAGCGGAAAGTTAACACATTCTTGTTGATCAGGTGCTTTTTAACTTCAACAGACATGGTTTTTCTTAACAAGTATGATGATGTATTAATCAAAGAATGGTATGTTATTACTCGAAATCGTAGTGCTGTAGCTTGCTGTGCTAGAAGGGGGTGTATACAGTGATGAAGCCGGAGAAGAAGACAAAACAACAACAGCAGCAGCAGAATGTTGAGACGCCGGTGGGGTTGGCGGCGGAGGTGTTGGTGGTGGTGGAGGAGGAGTGGGAGTTGTAGGAGCTTGTGGTAGCTCAGCAACAGAAACAGCTAATCCAGAGGAAACTAAATTACTAGCAGCAACATGATGAGCAGTAGATGCAATAATATTACTTGCAGCTTCTCTATATCTGTATCTCAATATCTCAGCTCTTACTGCATTTAGCTCAGCCTGTAAAGTTTGAAGCTGATGTTGCAAAGCTGAAATTGCACCCATGCATCCATACACTGGATCTCTTAGCCTCACATTTGCTTCATACACCAAGCTGTTTGCTGCATCAGCTCTTTGGCTCTCCGGTACCTCCTACTCAGACCCCAAAAAACCCAAAAAAAAAAAAAAAAAGTAAATCCAACAGCAAGTAAAGTAACTCTTCACTCTATGAGGTTTTTCTTAGGCTAAAAAGAAAAAGAGAAGCTAAAAGCAGGTTTAGCACAAACTAAATAATCAATCTAGGAGCCGAAACCCTTCTAAAATCATCTCCTAACAAGGACTTGAGAGCATTAGAAGAATCTCGATGGCGATGAAAATCCGTAACAATAGAAGACTATAGTTAGCTAACTAACCCGCACATTTGTTAGCCACCCCGATAGACATGTTTAATGAAGAAGTTAGGGTGAGCATTACTGAAATTGAAATATATATATTTGAGTGGATCTAATTACCATGAGCATCTTGGAAACATTGCTTGCGCCAAATACTTTATGGACAGCGGCAAATTTCTGGGGTTCATGAGGGGAAAAATAAGGAGAAAAGGGGCATTCTTCAGCACATCTTCTTCTCAAGAGCTTACATGCTGCACAAGGTGTGATTGTATTCAAGGTTCCTGGAGGACCTAATAACATGTGTCTCCTTCCCATCTGCGTAGATGCATCGATCTCCGTCTTTAACTTCTTCCCTATCTCATCTAATCTCTCCCTGAGAAGGAAAAAATTATGTCGGGACGAGGACACACGAGCACATAATTAAAACGGTTAATCATATAGTAAAGTTAGACAAAAACCTGTACGATGTTTGTTTTGATTTTGCTTACCTTTCTCTGGACATTAAAAGAGCCAGTGTGTGCTGCTGTCTTGGCTGTAAAAGATCAGAGATGGAGATAAATGGAGAGCGAGTATTGAGAGGCAAAAGAGAAAGTATACAAAGAGGAAAAGGGACACCTTAGAAGGCAAGTTGTTGCATATGTAGGTGTGTGAAGGCGAAGTAGATCAAAGTTTTCAATTTAATCAGAAGTTAAAAATAAAGAAACACAAAAAGAAAACCAAAAATCGACAATGAGAGTAAGGTCACGAAATTAAGTTTTGTTGTAGAAAATTGTCTCAGAAGGGCGGCTTAATTAGAACAAAAGAAATATGATGATTGATAGTGAAATAGACATCGCTGTATATGTTACAGATGAACACGCAAACCCACAAGGTGAGAAACTAACAAGCTGCTGGTTGAGGTATAGCGGTTTCACGTGTTAAGAAAAGAATACAAATTTAAATTTTAAAAAAACATACTTATTAGGAAAGCTTTTCCTTTGTCATTTAGTTAATTTAGGTGAATTAGAGCTTGTAACCTAATCTCGTGAGCTTCATTGGAAATCCCTGAATTGATGAACACGAATAGGATAATTTTCTAGCTATCACTCTGAATAGCGTCTCTAATAGATTTAAGGCTCGCAATTTTCTTGGTTGATTTTTGCAATTATTTTTCTTTCAGTTAATTTAATTGCTTTTCTTTTTTTTGATTTCGTTTAATCTAAAAATCGTTTCACTTGTGATATTTAGCTTAGTTATCTTAAATTATTAGTTTTAGTTTCTTTTTTAGTTATTTTTATTTCTTTCCCATTTCTGATAGCAATCCTGATTTCCCGTGGTTCGACTCTCGAGTTGCATTCGTGTGATAAAGAAGAAATTTTTCATATTTTGTCATTGACTATTTTAATTGTTTTTATTTAGCCATACAACCACATGGTCAAATTTTTGGCTATAGAGATTAGTCTCAAATTTAATATGACTTAGGATATTATCACTTAAAAAAAAAAAAACTCATGAGAGAAACAGATCAATGGAAGCTTGCCCACGTGTGGCTTTTTGCTGTTATTGACTTTTGACGTTGATTATATGGACTTGCTTCACACGTTGAGCGGCAATATTTCTACATTTTCTACTCGTTCTTTGGATCCGTGAAGCATCTTTAATTTCAACGTCAAAATTTAGAGGCATAAGATATGATGCTTGGTTTGATGCACCAATTATGACTTTGTATGGAGGAAAATTTGGTGTAGAGCTAGGGTACAAGTTACCAATTATTGACATGGTTTGGTAAAGGTTTTGGACAACCAATATCAAGAAACACACGAGGGGATTTCAAGCGGGAGTAGGAATCGATAATATGATACTTAAATTTATTAAAAATTAATCTTTGAACTTCTTATATTTGAAACGAGTAACATACCACTAACTAGTGGTACGTATTTTATAACTTCTCAATAATATTTATGTCTAATTTTATAAAATATGAATTGTTTTCTTTAAAACCAAAAAAGGAAATTCAATTCGTTTTAATGCTACTCATTAAATTAAGAGAAAAATATAATGTCATGTGTACCTAGGAAGACTATATTAAGAATCTCTAGGTTTGGGCTTTCACCGAACAAGAACTGATCAACATCATAGGTACGACGAAGAGTTGATACTAATTGATATATACTAGCTGTAGGTATACATAAAACCCCCTTCACATTTGGAAAGAGTCAATATAAGAGGAGTTTTTACTCAAACGCAATGTGAAGTTCGTATTGATTTATTAAGGGATTAGGTAAACCTTATAAAATAGCGTAAAGCAAAATGCAGTTTTCAATTTAATTTTATCTCTCGTGTTGGTGTTGCAACCTAACATCTTAAACACATTGTGTGTGTATAGCATCGGATTTATTTATTTTATTTTTAGGTAAATAAGTACTTCAACAATATCAAATTTAATCTACAGAAACTGATTTAAAAAAATTATAGGACGGAAAAAGGAAAACCGCTTTAAGTGCAACAAGTCTCGACATCAATTCTCGGAAAATTGCAAAAATTGAGTAATAACAAGCATTCTGTAGACTCCTTACCTTTGAGATTTTAGCTATTGCGCTATAGAATTTTTAGTAATAGAGTTTTAGGTAAAAATGTTGTTGAATAAAAGTTACTGATTGTTTAATTTTGTATTTTAAAAGTTGAAAAAATATGAAGAAAAATAATTTTTAAATTGATGTAAAAATAGTTTTTCAATTTTTTTTAAAAAAAGCTTTAATTTTGTGCTAGCTTTAAGTTTTTCAACTTTTTTAGCTTAGCTTTTATGTAAAAGCACTTTTAAAAGTGGGCCAAATAAATTAGTTTTAACTTTTAAATTTATAGAAAGTATTTTTGAACGACTAAAAACTAGACAAATAGACTCTTTATTAGCTCAACATTTCCCACTAGTTTTGACATAACCCTACCGTGCTATACGAATTAGGGCTTGTTCGTCAAATTTAGCTATTAGAGTAGCTGATAGTTGTTTAGGTAGCTGATAACCCTTGTATTTTAGCTGTTAGTGAATAGCTGTTTAAATAGCTAATTGAACAAACTATGTTCGGTAAAATTAGCTGTTAGATTAGCTGATGAATGTTAAATGATGTAAAAGGACATTGATATCATGTTATTATTATTATTATTATTATTATTATTATTATTATTATTATTATTATTATTATTATTATTATTATTATTATTATTATTGTTATTATGATAATTGTAATTACTATTACTATTATAGGAATAAGATAATATATTTCATAATTAGATATTTATTTTTATAATCATATTTTAATATTAAACTATAACTAATTTTTTGATAAAACATTTATATCAATATTACAAAGACTAATATTAATAGATTCAAAATTAATTTGTAAAAAAAAAAAGTACTAATAAAACTTATGCTTTTAGTAATGTTGATTATAAAAAAATTGAAATTCATTTTTATACTATTTCTTATTTATCTTTGTGAAAGAAAAGGTAAAAATATAGAGAGAAATTGGAGAAAGAATAGAAAAATAAAAAAATGCAAAATATGGTAGAATTGCCAAAAAAAAAAAACATGAAAAGCTACATGAAACACTAAAATTTTTAACTTTTGAGAAACTCTAGTTGAAACGCTAAAAGCTACTTAAAAAACTACTTGAAATGCTAGTTTATTGAACATCAATAATTTAGCAAAATAATATTTTGACCAGTCAAAATGCTAAACGCTACTTGAAAAGCTATTGCCGAACACGTACTTAGTGTTAGGAATATTTGCAGCGAGACAAGTTCAGAGATGGCATAAATAAAATGTTAAACGTGGTGCAGATTTTTATCACTATCAAAGGAAATTTTCTCAAATGATTGATGGATTATATTTTGCGGTGCCCCCCTAGGCATGTGCAATCGCAATGAAAAATGAAAGAAATAAGATTTTTCATTGCCATTTTATCGCTATTTTTTATCCGATAATATTGATAAGTGACGAGTGTTATGTCCATAGCCTTTTCCCTTAACTCTTACACGAAATTCTCGTATTATTTAGTGATGGATTAGTGATGGATTTGCGAGATAAGACCTCTTGGCAACTTGCATCACAGACCCAATCGAAACTTCCCAGTGAGTGTCCTATTTTGTCTTCTTCGAGTACAAATTCAGAGATGGCATCTCCATTTTGGTTAATTTGTACATTTCTTGTCTGTTGACTAACAAAAAGGTGAGTTTGACATGCCCCTTCTTCATACTCGATGAATAATGGACGATTGAGCAAAGAATGTGCTTTAGCTTGATGCAGCTTAAGTACTAAACTTTAGTTTTTGACTATTATAAAAATCGATATATTTTCAATAATTTTTGACTAAACTTGTAATTAAGTACACCATTTACATAAACTTGTAATTTAAAATTATAACAATCGATATATTTTAAATAATTTTTGACTAAAATTTGTATTTAATTTTTATGGTTGTGAAACTATGTATTATAGTCTCCAAGCAAAGCAAACAAAACAAAACAAAACAAGGGGGGAAAAAAAATTCCTAAGTTGAACCTGATATGATGGAATCGAACTTGAAAGAAGCATTTTCCTAAATGAAGACAAAAAAGATTGGATACGATAACGACTGAAGATCTGCTCAAATATTTGTGCCGACTATTGCCTATTATTTGGTGACAAACTTATAATTTTCTAATAACTATGCATGCTCCATTCAACAAAACAGAAGAAAAAAGGATCTAGTACAAGCGATTAAATTATGAATACTGTTACCATAAAAAAAATGACGTGAACAGCAGTCTGTTTAGACTAACTTTTAGACCTCATACGTATTTTATGAAATATTTCAAAAAAATCATTTGAAAATTTATTTTTATATCACTTTAAAAATTCTCTCTTTTTGTCTTTCTCAAATATCACTGTAAAATTTTAAAAGTTAATTTAATAGTATTTTTGAAATAATAAAAAATTTAACTCCTAAAATATTAAACTAAACAATCTTTAATTTTTGTTCAATATTTTTACCTAAAATTTAAATATAAAAACCTTATAACTCAACAACTAAAATTTCATTATTGAACCAGACAAAGTATATAACTTTCAATCCTAAAATTGCCTGCTCCGTGGCAGGTGGTGGTATTGGGTAGGTGTTGAAAGGGAAGGAAACCTGTCAAGGGCATCTGTGAAGCATCGGAAGGATAAAAAAGATTTTAGTAATTAACAGTGTCATATGTCAAGCAATTGCTTTAAATGCAAGGCAAATGGGACGATGAGTTCTTTGTGACCCGTATTTTAAGGCTGAGAAGTCGCGACCTTGTTCCTTCACTACGCCTTAATTATAACCTTCGAAATTCGAAGAAAATATTTTTTTTCCTCTCAAAGTGATCAATAATAATGTTTTACCTATTCTAATTATGACTTGAAATTTAAAACAAGTCTTAATTAAATGAACAATGCTACCTCTGATTTATACTTTCTTATGCTAGCGTGCGAAGAAAATATATTGTCAATGATTCTCATATCTACCCGGTATTATTGTTTAACCGGGAAAAGTGTGTGTATGGTACTGTTCGATAATAATGTTTTGAGTATTGTTTAGTGTTTTAATCAAGTTAAAATATTATTTCTTCTCATTAAGTAGTGTTTTTTATTCCAAATAGTGTTTAAACTTGTAAAAAGCTAATATTATTAATGTTTTTAAAGTAGAAGTTAGTGTTTCATTTTTTTGATAATATTATCTTCTCTCTAATATCTTTTTGGCAATTTTACGGTTTATTTAATTTTTCTATACATTTTCATATTTTCTTTCATAAATACAAGTACAAAATAAGACAAAAATTAATTTCAAATTTTATCTACATAAAAATATATTAAAAAAGTATAAGTCTTATTTTCTACTTATTATTTTTCTTTGCAAATATAAATTTTCAATCAATAAAAATATTTTTGCAATAAAAAATATTTCTTTATAATATTAATAAAATTAATTTATCAAAAAGACTAATTTTATTATGCTTTACTAATAAAATTAAGAAACATATATTTATTTATAAAATAAATAATCCTAACTATAATAATAATAATAATAATAATAATAATAATAATAATATCTTTTTTAATTATTTTAAATTTATCAACTAACCCAACAACTAATTTTATCTAACATATCTAACACAATTTGCTAGTAAAACAATTATTCATTAGTCACTAAAATTAAATAGCTTTCCATTATCTAAATAACTATCTGTTATTTAAATATCTATTCGCTACTTAATCACCTAACCAAATAGGCCTATATGCATATATATATATATATATATATATATATATGATCTTTATCACCTTAATTAAGTCGTGTCACGACCATTCCTTCGGAAGCAAAAATTGTTATTTGTTTATTTTTGGCCGTTAATATGATTGTATGCACCTGATTTCAACAAACAAACATCCATTTCAAGGGGTCCAATGTCAAATCAATGTAGTGAAAAAGGAATACAAGGTCTAGCATCTAGCCTGATTCTTGTATCTTAATGTTTTTAGTGTTTTTGGTATGTAAAGGACATATATTTTTTAATTTCTTTAAGTAAGTGCTACTATTACGATTTGATTATATATCTATATATATATATATATATATATATATATATTTAAAGAAATTAAATGAAGGGTGCCACGTCAACATTTATTTATTTACTAAGTTATCATAAATTTTATTTTTAATATTATTACATTATTATAAATCTATATATAATAGTGTTTAATTATATTTATGTACCACTTCCTAACCTTGTTATTATAACAGAGTTATTAGATATTTAATTATATTTATGCACTATCTATATATATATTTTTAATGACTTTAAACTAATAAAGTCTAAAAAAACTCATTAATTTAATTATTTTATGCATTATATCCTAATTTTAAAAAAATAAAAATAAGAATAAAAAAGCACTAAAATTAATTTTTATAGATATTTAGAAATAATAAAAAACACATGAAAATCTAAAAATAATAAAAAATCACATCTATAAAAAAGTTAAACTCAAAGGAGCTCAAAAAAAGTTGCCATATTAGTATCCATCTAATTGTCAAGTCATCGTAAATTCTATTTTCAATATTGTTACATTATTATAAATCTATATATTATAGTGTTTAATTATATTTGTGCATTACTTCCTAACCTTATCATTGCAATAGAGTTATAAGATATTTAATTATATTTATGTACCACCTATATATTTCTTTTTAATGAGTTTAAAGTAATAAAGTCTAAAAAAACTCATTAATTTAATTAATTTATGCATCATATCCCAATTTAAAAATAAAAATAAAAATAAAAAAGTAATAGAATTAATTTTTATAGATATTTAGAAATAATAAAAACCTAAAAACAATAGAAGATCACATCTATAAATATTTAAAAAACTAAAAAATACACAGAATCTAAATAAGTCCGTACAAAGCATAAGATATGAAAACACTAGTTTTGAATTAATTGATTAGACCTATTGAGTTTGCAAGTTAATTATTGGACATGCATTGCTGTTAAAGTTTTATATATGTATTCATATGGCTTGATTGATAAATTTTGCTTTAATGTGATGTGTGTAGGTATGTTCACGCCCTTAATTGACCTAACGTTTATTTAAAAAAAATTTCTTTTTTTACTTTCTAAATTTCTGTTATTTCAAGTTTTATGTGCCTGATTCATTTGAGTGGATAAATTGATATCAAAGCAATATCCTCTCATTCTGCTTATATTTGGTGGATGCATTATTTTTTCCCAATATTCTTTCATTCTCTTTCAAGAGTACAGCCACCTCGTCTAGCTCAAGAGTTTTTCATTCTAAAAAGAATAGTTCGCACAAATGGCTTATACGACTTTAGTCAAGAAGGCAGTAATATTGTCGCTTGTTCCCCATCTAAAGTCCTATTGTCAGGCTCTTTAATGCTTATAAGCTTGATCACTAGCTCGTTGAACTTGTCGATGTTATCTTAGATGGTGGTTCCTTCATTCATCTTCGACAAGTAGAGTTCTGTCACACAATCAGTTGATCATTGACTTTGACTCATAAATATTCTTTAACTTCTTGAACACATTGCTCGTCATCATCTCTTTCATCACTTTAAATTTGATTTGCAGTGCTAGTTCCAAGTCAAATGTATTAACAGCTCTTCTGTGTAGGGACTTCTACTTAGTATCGTTAATTTCAACCAATTTTGTTTCTTCCAACACTTGTCAAGACCTTGTTGCACCAAAAAGCCCTCAATGGCATTTTTCCACAGTTTTATGTTTATGTTTCCATTAAAGATCGGAATTTCAAATTTTGTTTCGGTCGACATCATGGCTCCTATGCACCAAATCTACTAAAACTCAGCAATGCAATAAGACTTTGATAAAACTAACCGCAAAAATGAATTTAGGATGTCAGAAAATGGTGGGGGGCCCTTAGTCAACTCAGTCAAACCCTTGTAAGCCCTCAATCAATGTTGTCAAAGTTCTTGTTTGACCAAGCCTACAAACACTCACCCACGTGCGCTGCATTGAATTAACGCTCCTTAACCTATCGATCAGCGCACTCGGTCTCACAGTCCTATGTGCGTCGAAAGCACTAGATTGGATACTCCAAAATCAGATCTTTCTCCTTGATCAAGTGGCTACCAGACTTGAGCCCACTAGAAACTTTTGCTAAGAGAACCACCTGATTAAGTTCTTCCTCAATATAGATCTCCCGCAATGCAATGACCTTGACCCTTTAAACTCACAACAAGTAACAAGCGCCGTAATACACCAGATCCACACCAAGATCTGGATAACTCCTTATCTATGGTAAAGGCAACCTGACTTGACGGAAACTCAAGATCTAGGCCTCTGTTTGACACATCGTCAATGGCAAAAAGCCTCCCCACCCTCGAGCATCTCCCGTTTGTTCAGCGATTAGACTTCAGTAACACCTCCAACCCCGAGCTCCGGAAACCAGGAAATTTCTCCTCTTTTCCGCTGTTGGTTTTGTCCTTCAAACTCTGAAAAATTGCCAACAATAAAATCCTTACACCGCGATGAATCTTTTGATACCTTTGTTTGCACTTTTTCATCACCGGAGTCACGAGATCAAAATTTTAACGCCGGCGGCAAATTGAGCTGCTCAAATTTTTCTTTTTTTTAAAACATTGTTGATGATGTCAACATCTCCTCGTGATGACGGCACCACATTAGTCACAATCAACAAAGTTTTTCGTGTTTCATGCACGTAGTGTTTTCCTTCCTCCAACCACATGAACCTAACACTCAATATCACTTGTTAGGAATCAGGACGCTTTAAACTTACATACAATAGAATAATGCACAAATGACAAGAAAAAGGCACACATAATTGAAGTAGTTCAGTATTTTGTCTCCGTCTATGTAAAATTCCACTATACCGTTAAGTAAGTACAAACACAAGTGACGAATTTTTGCAAGGCTAAAAAAGTCTAAATCCTTTCTCGCTTTGCTTACAATGACTCTTTCTCTCTAGACAAGAACGATTATAAGATATCTAATAAATATGCTTTAGGGTCCTATTTATAGCAGAAAAATCTTTGAACTTAGAGACAAAGCATTTCTCCTGCATTAATCCAAATAGAATTAGGACTTAAGCTTACCATAACACCTCTAATTGTCTTCAATATGGGCTTGAATTCTGCACTCAAGCTACAATCCAACAAAACATAACTTTAGATTCATACCAACCTAGTAGCATATGACATTTAATTTGTTTGGCACTATTTGTAATACACCTACCTTATGGTATATTATTAGAAACTCATATTCATATAATAAATATACTAATTGCGCTAGGAGAAAGAATCCTAATTTCTGGAGCATATTAACTCTATTTTGATTTCTATTTATATATCTTCAATATTTGATATGATGACTTAGAATCGAGCCATAAATTAATAGTTTTTCTTTTTTGCTAAGGAAGCAAGAACTTGGCATCAGAATCACAAAACAAACTACATAAAAGAGGGCATCAACAATCTGCCCAACTTAAATCTGATGATTGACATCAATTCTCCATTTCCTACACAGTGATCTATTGACAAAAGAACCTGAACATTTCACCCTGCACAAAATTCTTGTCTTAATTACAAAGCAACACATTCAAAGATTTGATCTTCATTCCCTGGAGAGGCACTGTTGTGAATTCTTGCATTTCTTTTGTGCCAAAGATCATAAATTAAAGCTTCCCAAAAGTAGCAGCACATCAGCGATTGTAGTCTATTGTTTCGATACTTTTAAATCATTCAACGACAAAATTTGGTCCCAGTGGTGAAGCCAATATGGTCCTACACAAAGTTTCATACCCTTCGCCTAAAGACGACGTGTGACTCAACATTCGAAAAACAAATGCTCCCGGCTTTCCATACCATGATAACATAAGACACAAGTTGGGTCAATCAAGATACCCCAGTTGAGAAGACGATAAAAGCCAAAGCACGATGTACATAATGCATAATTTCGAGATATTTCCTTTAAACCACAGAATAGTATCCTGTTAGGAAATTAGGACGTGTCAACACACATATGCAGTGGAATTAAAGCACGAATAACAAGAAAAGAAGACACACTAATAAACGTGGTTCGGCCCTCTGCCTACATCCACGGAAACTCCACTAAAATAAAAAAGAGTACAAACTCAATAAGACTTTTTGCACGGCCTGAAAAGTCAAAACTCTCTCTCACGGTGTTTTTACAATGACTCTCTCTCAACCTAGATCTATTGCAAGACACACTCCTGCACAAACAACTAAGGCTAGTGTCCTATATATAGAGGAGATTTCCTTGTCCTCCAAGACAAAGGATTTCCTAATCTATTAATCCTACCATAGTTAAAACTCTTACCATAACTAGAATTTTAACTCTCATTAAAACTCTTTCCTAATTTGTATGGACTTGGACTTTGAGTCATAACCCAACAAATTCCTCCCTTGGTGAAAAGTTCGAAGCTTCTTTGTCGCAATTGGAACCTTTTTACAGTCTTCATCTTGGAGCCCTCACTCGACAACACTTTTCATGGCAATAGCTACCAACACATCCTAGCAAGTTTTCAGAGTCATCCCCAACATCCCTCTTCGTGCCGTCTAACCTCGACCTCTTGAGGTTGTTTGTGTCCTCCCTCGACACTAGACATCCCAGACGCGGTTTTCTTTCTAACAGTAGCATTCCTTATCAGTCGTCTGGCCAAGACTCTGATCGTTCAGCTACATAGACTTTCTTTGCGCGACTCCTCCCTCAAATCGAACCTTCTTCAACTAGTCTACTCATCCAAACTTCTCTCATCTAGAAGTTTGTTCACTAGTCGGCTAAATGTGTTTGCTCGCACAATGCTTCAAAGACTTTCGCAGAATTTCATCACCACTTCATTGTTTTACCCAATTTCAAGGCTCACCCACGATACATCAAGAAATTTGGCAAAACGGACCTCAAAAACGAACTCAGGACGTCGAAATTATGTAGGAACACCCTCGGTCAACGTGGTCAAACCCCTGTAGCCCGCTGGTCAAACCTTCTGTTTGACTGTTTGACCACAAACTTATAAAACTTGACCTGCTTATATCTCACAATCCGACCGTCAGATCGTTACAAAATTTTAACAGCTTACTCTCCTCTCTGAGACGAAAAAACAGCAACAAATGGATCGTTGATCGGACTCTAGGAAGGCTGCCAAACGTGACTAGCAGATCAGCGAATTTTTTTACTCCTCTTCAGAGTTTCTTTTTCGTTTTTCGTGCAAACCAGCGTCTTCCCTCCGACCAGGCTCTGATGCCACTTGTTAGGAAATTAGGACGCATAGCACACACACATGCAGAAGAATTAAAGCACAAATAACAAGAAAAGAAGACACACTAATAAACGTGGTTTGACCCTCTACCTACGTCCACGAAAACTCCACTAAAATAGAAAAGAGTATAAACTCAATAGGACTTTTTGCACGGCTTGAAAAGTCAAAACCCTCTCTCACGGTGTTCTTACAATGACTCTCTCTCAACCTAGATCTATTGCAAGACACACTCCTGCACAAACAACTAAGGCTAGTGTCCTATTTATAGAGGAGATTTCTTTGTCCTCCAAGACAAAGGATTTCCTAATCTATCAATCCTACCATAATTAAAACTCTTATCATAACTAGAATTTTAACACTCATTAAAACTCTTTCCTAATTTGTATGGGCTTGGACTTTGAGCTATAACCCAACATATCCCAATCAACAATTGGGTGCTTTTCACGGATGCATTCCCATGCTGAGCCAAAAGAAAATTAAGAGGTTTTTAATGGAGGCTAAACTCTAGAAAATACTAAAAACCCTGGAACTAATTAAGAGGCTGTTTGGCTTTGCTTATTTGTGACTTATAAACACCAGATAGTAAAAAATATTTGAGGGGTGTTTTTTTCTAGGTGCTTATGAGCGCCAAAATAAGCCAAGTCAAACACCCTCTAATTAAGTGACGATTAAACGTGCCCTTGCGTGAAGAAGTCACAAAACGAGTAATTGTAATTTGTAAATGCCTAGTTTGTTAAAAGCCTAGTCTGGATTTTAGTTGCGTATACAAATGTAACCAGTAGATGATTTCTATGTAGCTAAATGCCATGTTGCTGTCGTTAGATTTTGCTGTTCTGGGGCATGAATGTTGCTAACCTAACACCTTCCGCCACCAGGCATGCGTCCTCAATAATAATTCGCATTTTCTTTCTTTTTTTCTTTTTTTTTTTTGTCTGTACGAAACTATAACTAACATATTTACAAGGAAATGATTTGAACTTTAGTTCAGAATTATTATATCTCTTTCATAAAGTTATAATAGTACAGATTACGAGAAGATCAAATTCCAGATACATGGTGATATTCCAGCGTGTTTGCGGTAAAATATCTCATTCAAATTGGAAAGTTTCGAAATTTTGGATCAGGAGAAACAGGTATCACAGCTCAAGACTCAAGTAGAGTGATCCACGAAACTTCCCACAGTTTATAGAATGTTGAGGAAGTGACAGAGTCTTCATTGCCATAACAGACACTGTCTATATATCCATGTGTTCACGTGATAATATTTCTACCCTTGGAGAAGAAATTATGAAGACTAACACATAAATTAGTGTAATTACAGCAGACAACTACTTTAATGCAATCAGAAACAGTTCCAGTCTACTCTTACCAGTCTCTTGTCTTTCCATATTCACGTGCCTCAGGAAAAAAGAAAAAAAAGAAAAGAAAAGAGAAGAAAAGAAAAACTGAGAAAAGATTGCTATTTTGGATTTGAATCTTCTCATTATATTGTAATATAATTTATATAACAAAGATGTTAGGAGCCAAAACTTTAAACAATTAATCTGCTAATATCATTTTGTGTTGTTATTTAATTACTAATTTATTATTATTGAATCTGTTCTCTTTAATTTTATGACAATACGAACAAATTTTACTATTTGAAGTACTATAGATGCTAATTAATGATCTATTAGAGGAACCTATACAGCTAAATTCACTTGTGCAATTCTATTGTTCTTCAGAATTTTAACAACTCAGACAAAGGGTTATTGTAATAATAATAGTAATTCTAGTCAACGTTGGAAAACCACTCGTCGGCAGATCTAGATCTGTTTAGGTAGAACATTAAATTGATGATTACTACTAAACAATTTTACTAGCTTCACTGAATAGGACTAACATTTTGACTAGTCGCTTTGCCTGGAAATTTCACTTTTCACTTGAATAATACTCCATTTCAGAATAAACCATGCTAAAAGCTTTTTCTAGAAAAGAAAAAAGTATCCCACCCCAACAACCTCCCAAATCATAACTATTGAAAGTGGTACTAATCATTTGAATTATTCCTTAATTTTGATCGTGCCAAAAGTCGGATATATACACGTATATGTTCGTAGAAGATATTATAGCTTTGATTCTTCAGTTGAAACAACAAAAAAAAAAAAGATTCATTGTAACATCTATCAACTTATGCTCCTGAACTAGCCTTTTACTCGTGCGACGTACAAGTTTCAATACTAATTTTATAGTATAAATTTTAAAAATATCAAACATTTTGAGCAATTTGACATTTAGATTCTATGGTTAAAAGTTGAAAAAAAAAGTTAAAAATCGCAAGTAATTAACAACTACACCATTATTGAGGAACAGTTATAAATGGTTCTATAGGTAAAATAGAAACACCATGCGATTTACGTTAACTATATATGTTTGCAAAGCAAGGCCAAGTTTGATATTACACTTGTGTAATACTATTGAAAGATAATAATAAAAGCATATGTTATTGTCATGTAGTATAATATGGTGAAGCGTCTTTTTAGAGCAAAACAATATGGAGCTTATGGTTGTTGCTTTGATATGTAGTATAGATGAAAACCTAAAAAGATGAAAACAAATTGAATATGCATCTATCTTAAAGTACTTATTCTTCATTCATGGCAAGGAAACGGCTTATCAAGCAGGCTATTGGAGCTGATTCTAACAAAATTATTTCATGAAACTGAATTGTTTACTAGTAAAGCTTACAACATCACAAATATTGCGCAACCTTTGCATCTCTATCTCATAAAATCTACATAAGATTATGAAGAAGGAAAAATGGCTCAAGCGAGTTCTCCAGGCATAATCTTGAGCGGACTGGAAGAGAAACCACAAGACCTGGTGGCACTTGAACGACGACCACCGATACCGAAGCACAGCGTCGAAACAGGCGACCCCCCGAAACCACCACCACCATCATCATCATCTACTCTGGACGATTCAAACGAAGACGACGCTGGACTTGAAAACCCTCCTTGTCCACGCGACTTAGGATTATATGGAGACGATGGAACTGAGAAGGACGAACGAGAAGGCGAAGATGATGAAGGAGACCATCGCAAAGGTGAAGCAGGAATCGATTGTGGATGGTGATGATCCTTCCTGAAACTGAGCTTAGGAAGAACAATGTTCAGCAAAGTACTAGACTTTGTGAGCCTCTTCAGATTCTTTTTCGCCGTGCTGAATTGGTAAGATGGTGGAGGAGTGAGAGGAGGAAGAAAGGTTTCGCAATACTTAACTTTGGGTGTTCCAGGTTGTGATTCCCACCTGAAAGGAACAGCAACAGATGCATCTGCATAGTACTCTGAACAAGAAGTGTTTTTCATTGAGATTTCCCTGGATAATAATCGCCTGGAGGAGATTAATTTTTCTTCTGCTGGCTTGGTTTTGATGGACATTATTGAAAGATTTGAGCTGCGCCTGGTGGACATTTTGCTTCAGCAAGGGCTAATCATTGGAGGTTTTAGGCTCGTTTGGATTGACTTTTCTTGATCGAAAAGGGTATGTTGTATAGAGAAAGGATATGTTGCAGATGGGAATTATTCCTGTAACTGTACTTGGGACATTGGTGCTTTTATATACACTGAGTGCCCTGCCTGAAGTATTTATTCCTTCTCATTAAGAAGTGATGAATCTTCCCCTTTGTGCGGCATTTGGAAAGAAATATTTAAATACATTGGTGTAGACTATATATAGTATTATATTGCTAACATGGAGTCAATAGTTTAAACTAAAAATTGTACGTAATTATCGAGATATACTTTTGAATTTTTTCACTTAGTTTAGGGTGTATTTGTACCTTATTTCATATCAAATGAAGAATCTACAACACTTTTAAAACCAAAAGAAAGAATCTGCACTCATTTAAGTAAGTTTTTTTTTTTTTTTTTGTTATTGACAAGTCAAGTAACCATTTACGCGCATTTTTTACACTATTTGTTAATTCAATAGAAAAGCTAGTAGATAGCAGTGAGTGCAATATTTTAAAACCACAAGAGTATCAATGAGTTTTAAAATCATAAAAAATTGTTTACGATTCTAACGAAACATAAGGGGTTGAGAGAGTATGAAATCAACGAGTTTCTTTGCTTTTTCCCCGGAAATATGATCGGAGGACTTTGGTTGAGAGACCTTGCACTGAAAACTTTTATCTTAGTCAACGTGAGATGTATATTATCAAATGAAATTCAATATCATTCAAAACTTGTAATAGAGATTGAGAATTGATATAGGTGAAAGTGAAATAGAGCAATAATATGATGGAACTTTAATGTAAAACCTTATCATTCAGCACTTATTATTATTATTATTATTCTATACTCGAAAAGCAAGTAATTGTATCAACAATCAAAATATTTACATCCACAAAAGCAATGACCAGTTACATCAAATATAGTGTCTCAGTGTTCCATCTTCTACACAAAAAACTACAAAAAGTGTCATGACTATACATTTAATTTCTTCTAGTCAACCTAGTTTTAACTTCAAAAATAATGGCAAGAACAATCTCATCCTCGTTGCAATTCCTATTATTCAACACTTATTGTTCTACGAAATTGATGCTAGAAACATTAAATTAATTAAATATTAATAAAAATTTATAGTGAGATGGCCGCTTATTGTCATGATGTTAGGACTCAAATGTTGTTAACTCTTACAGGCACAAGCTTATGAATCTGGAACGCATGATTGGTGGCATGTGCAGCCCAAGAACTCAGTAATGTCAAGTGGGAAAAGCATTTAATTAGTTTTAAGTTTAAAAATTCTCTTGATTATGACATCAATTTGCAGGCTTAAACTTTATAATTTACAATTACACCATAAGATACTATTTTCATTGTGGAATTTACAACAAATTTAACTGTTGGCTGATGAATTTACCCTTGGTTGATACCAGAAAAGATTTGCAAGAATAGACATTATTTAAAGGAAAAATTCATGGGGAAATCGATTTTCTGTAGAGCGAGACATAGTATGAAGTTAAGACATGTCCTGGTTGATCAGTACTAAAACATCCTCTAGAAAATGTTTAAAAATGAGCAGCGGATTCTCTTGTTTGGAGCATGTTTTTGTTTTGTTTTGTTTTCCTGCAGATTAGTATTCAAAAGTTATTTTTGGGAGAAAAAAGAACATAAAATCTTATCGGATTGAGAGGAATCATATCAAGGGGTTTTCCAACTAGTGGTCGGACTTTGCCGGTTTTCGGTGTTCGGGCTGCGCTCAGTTGGGTTCCTCCGTCACCAAAAAAAAAAAAAGGGGTTGGGAGGATGGTTTGCAGGGTGAATGAAGAAAAGAAACACGAGAGAGGAAAAAAGAAAATAAATTGTAAAATTTGTCCATTTAAAATCAAAAGTATGATAAATTAAAATATGTTTTACCAACAAGTTGTTGGTTGAGGTAGTAATGACTACAGCCCCATAGGGAGGACAAGTTCGAATTCTGAAAAGCATACTTATTTGGAGGGTTTCTCTATGGTCATTTCCAGCCCAATAAGAATTAGTTTCAAATCTAATGTGGCTTGAAGATACTTTAACTCAAACCAAAAACAAAATACACACACACACACACTCTTTTTCAAATGAGAATAATCCTAGGATTGCCTATAACATACGTATAGCGCTCTTAGTTAGCTTAGGAGCGGAGGTACGAGACAAAAAGGAGAGTTTCCCTCAATTAAGCATTTTCCACTAGACCTTTGACTAATAATTTAGTTGTTCCTAGAGGAACAAAATCATGACTACTAGAACTAAAAAAGGAGAGGGGCGAATGAGGAGATACCAACCTTTCCTTTACTAAAGCCCCAATGTTAACAAACAGGCATTTTCGGAACTAGCCCGCTTTGTCAAGGAAGAAAGATCAGCTTATATATATTCTCACTTTGTCTTTTATATATTTATCAAAGTCGTTTTTGCGGAAGTCATAAAAAATGAACAACTCATATCAAATAATTTTTTTTATTTTTTAAAACTAAAAAAATATTATTAAAAATACTTCCAAATGAGCCCTTATTTTACTATTATTATTACTATTATATAAAAGAACCAAACGAGCTTTTTGCTCGTCATGGTACAAAACAATGTGGTTTTTGCCTGGAACGAAATGACGTTGTTCTTTGTTCTCTTACGTTTAGATTTCTAAATAAATTTGAATGCAAAACCGCTTGTTTTGGTCAAAAAAAGAAAAGAAAAACCATGTTGCAGGCTTTCTCTCACCATTTCGTCTACTACTATCACATCCTGTTCTATCGTCACTTCTTGCTACTTTCTTTACCACGTCCCGCTTTACCTATGCAATTGTATCTGAATGGCCTTATATATATATATATATATATATATATATATGGTGTATTGGAGAGTCAAAGAGGAATCGAAGAAAACAAGAAAAGTGAGAAATGATATGCCTTAGAGTTAGAAAATTCGAGTTTTTAATTGTTGGTGAGCCTTTTATTCAGAGTTTTTGGTTACTTGATAGATTAGGGCTTCAATGGTTAATGATATCTATTTCTAGGAAACAATTTTTCTGTTTCTTTATTTGCGTATATATGAATAAGTAAATAGCAGTATTTGATGTTTGCCTTGTATTTTTACAAGTTTTATCAAGAAACCTCGTAGTGACAAATTTACCAGGTCAAAAGGCGCCATAGCCTACGGCTTATGCTCGATGGCTTCCTAATCTATATCACGTGCAGCTCCCGTGGACCACATGAAACTCTGTGTCTCTCTTAATTAGGCCTGATGATTTTAGTAAACATGAATTAATTAACAAAGTTTGACTTCCAAAATAAACATGGATGCTGCAAATCTGGTCTCCCTATTTTAAGTCTTTTAGCATTTGCCACACTGAAAAGTAGAGTTAATTAAACTCCTCTCTTAACATTCTACACCCAGCAAGTTAATCAATCTACATAATCCTGTTGATACGAATTCATAATTTGGTTAGATGTTTGCGGATAATTAACACCAATAGTCCTTTATCTTTGTTGTATTTTAAAACTCGTTTTTTTAATCTTTTATTTGTGAAAGGTAATTTATACTCCAATAGCATACTTGTTTTATGGCATTTTTTTTAACTCCCAATCCAACTCCGTATCCCTCATGAAATTTGAACGTAGGTCATCATCAATTATGGGAGAAATAGTCCTGACTACTTGTACAAGATTATTTCCTATCATATTGTGATTGAGTAGTGTTAATTGAGCTTACAACAAAAGAGATTATCGCAATTTACCTTTATCAAATTATTTTTTGTGAAAGAAGAGAAATTGTAGAATTCATAGATCCACTTAGGCCACAAACCAGCAACTTTTGCAATTCATTATCCAGTTTATTAGTCGACGATCCAGTTGTATAAACTTTAGAAGAAGCAATATTAATGTGGAAAGGAAATATCATTGCATGATTGACACGTGTCATCGTATATATGCGAAAAGTTGTACAATACCTTATCAAGTAAATATTGAATTATTTATGATGACAAAAAAAAAAAAAAAAGACGGTGCTTTCCATCTGAAACAGAGTAAGCATAAACTTTTTCAATGGTTTATTTTGCAAAGATTTGAAGTACTGTACGTTATTATCAATGACATACTTAGAGAATTTATATCGTGAATCCACACATGCATAGTGTAACATGCACCTGCGATTATAAATGTACTAAATAAATAGTTTATCAGTATTAAATAAAGATGATTTGTGAATTTTATTAAATAAGCAACTTATAAATACTGAATAAATAAAAAAAAAATTTTTTTGAACAAACATTGTGACTACTTTTATGTATAGATGTTTGTCAATTTTACATTTGTCAACATATATTATAATGATATGTGAATTTTAATGGACAAACAACTTATGAATACTAAATAAACAGTATTTTTATTCTGAGCAGATATCTGTGACTGTTTTTATATATAAATATTTTTATAAATTTTACCGAGTAAACAACTTATGAATACTGAATAAATAATCTAGTACATTATATTCTGTCTTTCTACAGGTGCATGATATAATTTTTGACATACTCACTTTGTTTAGCAAAAACAATTCGGGCCTAGTCCGAGTAAGGGATGGGGGGTTTATGTTTATAAATCCAACCTGATCCAACCCGAACAAGCCCACTGATTTTATTGCTTTGGTAAAGTTAGTGGGTCAAGGGACAGTACACGTTTCGGATATGTTACTACTATTTGTGAAAGCTTCGAATTTGCTTCCTCCTTTTAAGATATAGTTGGACCTTGCTTTTTATTCTGCTAAAAACAAATGTGATGTACAAGAGAATTGAATGATTTTAATATCTCTATTTATTAGTTATGCTTAATTTTTATAATTTATACAAAGAAAAAAATCTATTTTTAAAATTTATTTTTTTTATAAGCTTTCAATAATAATCATATTTTTTATGAGGGATCTGCAATAATTGAATAAAACTTTTTAATTCAAAAAGTAAAATCAGGAAAGGATTTGATTTTGGAAAAAGAAAAGCAGTAACAAAATGAATGATATAAGTAAAGATGGCCTCTAATTTATATAATATATAGATATGTATTTTTACAATCTATGCAGTGATAAATATAAATATCTTTTGTTATATTTAATTCTTGGTAAAATTTTGATATTAATTAATTTTTATGAGAGTATGCAATAATTGCATAAAATATTGAAATTGAGAAAATAAAATTAGTAAAAGATCTCATTTTTTTTAAAAAAGAAATACAAGATTAATAATAGTATATATATTTGTTTGTAATTGATTGAACTTAATTTATACCTATATCTTCCGTAACATCTCATCCTGACCTTTTATGTCTCATAAAATTCGGGTCTAGATTATCACTCAACTATGATAAATAACCTTCTTCCTTCGCTAAGTAAGGAAAGATTTGTATTGAAACGAAAACACTACAATCAGGCAACATACAACCTAAGAGTTCAATTGGCCAAAATACAAGGATTCAGATTCTATAAACTACCCAAAAACCTGTTAACATTGCTAGTTTTGTATTTGCCCTTCCTAAGCTTAATGTTTACAGTATAAACTATGTCTTCCACGATATGATCTTCATTCCAAAGATGCCTGCTCCCATGCACTCTGCCATTTTTTTCCTCTCCAGATATGATAAATCACCACAGTTCAAACCAGTCTAAGAATCTTAGCCTGTAAAGATTCTCCAAATAGGCCACGAGGATATGCCTTCCCGTGTCCGTAACTAGTGTATCGTGAGTAGTTACATTCAAAAAATAGGTGATCCCGATCCTTGATACATCTCCTACACAAAACACGCAGCAGGTCCTTTATAGACCAAAAAAGCCAAAAAAGCCAGGCTAGGGAACATAATTTTTAAACCAAAATATGTTCTTGACTAGAGCTAGGAACAGGAGTATCATTTCTATGAAATATGAAGTAAAGGACAGGTCCTTTATAGACCTCAATCGAATACTTTCCTTTTTGTTTATTCTTTCCATAGATATATCGGTCCTATTGATGAAAAATGACACTGTTTCTCTTGCTGCCAAGGGTCAGCCCTTCTTATCCATATGGCGGCTTTCATGGCAATAATAATCAAAGATAAAGAGAAAAGGCACCTTTTAAGACTCCTAACTTCCATCTTTAAATTAATTATTGATAAATGAAGTAATAATATCTTATATAATGAATTTTAATTTTATAATCTCTTTATACAAGATAGAATATACCATAATATCTTCTGTCCTAACATGTGACCTAGTTTGAAATTATTAGAAAATAATAAATGAGGTTTGAAAGCAAGAACTAAATCAGGATTGGTGATAATGGACCACATGCAGATGGATGCACAATAAATAAGATTGGTATTAATAAATGTATAATCAACAAGATTAGATCACGGTCCAACAGTAGTCAAACATGGACCTGATAAATATGTCGATGTATAAGATTGGACAAAGAACCTAACTCTAATACATGTCGAGAGAATTAAGATCTATTTCAAAAATTAAGACCAATTAGTGCTAAAAAATGTAACAAAAAATAAAAATCTTATATCATATACCAAATAAATTACTTTATTTTTCCTAGGCAGATAGCTGGAATCGAACCCGCTAAAAATTTTACTGTTTGACCATATCCGTATTTTTCAAGAGAATAAAAATATGTTACACCTCCCTCACAAATATTAATGTTTAACTCAGATAAGGGAGTGTCGTTGTTATCCAAATGATCTAGTGAAATGCACATTTGTGAATCTATCTTCGCTGTGGTTGGAGAAGTCATCATCTACCTAATTATAATTTTCTTTTTATGTATTGGTCAATGGCCACGAGAAAATCGTTGAAGCATAAATAATTGTTCGTATCTCTGTAACGTGCACAAAATCCAAACACGCAACTATCAAGGTCTAAAGATGCTTCGGCTTTCATATTCTTCCTCATTTTCGTCAAATATATTTGGATATTCATGCCAAGTTCTGCTAACCATTAGTTTATTATCTTTCCTTACTAGTGAACAAAACCATTGATTTATTATCTCCTTACTACCACTGATTTATTATCTCTCCTTACTAGTGAAGAAAAAATATCTTTGACATTTTTAATAATAAATTCCCTCATATTTAAAATATAATAATTTGATTTTTTTATTTTGTAATTTGTGATGTCATTAGTCCTGAACTTAAAAAAATCAGGATTATGTTATAAAAATAACTACAAAATAGAAATGAGAGATATGAACCAGAGGAATAAAAATAATTACAAAATAGAAATGAGAGATATGAACAAGAGAAATAAAAAAGAATATAAATAATGAAGAAAGAGAGAAAATATAAGAGAGAGGAGGGAGGACAATATTTTATTGTTTCTTTTGATTGTTAGTACAATTTTACAATTTAGAGACCCCTACCTATAAGAAGAATATAAGAGTAGTTACATAGGGCTAAAATTTACATGCACTTAGAATACATAAGCCAATGCAACTTCATCATAAAGAATCCAGTCATATCTAGAGTTTGGATAACAATAAACTAACTTAAAGATGAATATCTACAACAATTAATTTTTTCATAACATTCCCTTTGGATATTCATCTTTTATGAATATGCCTAGTTAAAATCTTATTCAAAAAGAAACCCATTGGAACAAAAATCCTGATGAAGGAAAAAGAGTACAATATTCTTATTATTCGCTTTGCGCTGCCTTGCTAGCAAAACCTAATAGGACAAAACTTAAGCTAAAGAAAAAAAGAGTACAGGATGTATTTGTCTCTCTCTCATTTAAACATTTAAGAAATCTTTGAGTACACGTGCCAATTTTATAGTTTCTCAAATATCATTATAGATTATATCAATTAAGATGAACTTGCTAAGTTCTTGCTTGAGAAACTTGATGAGCTTTTATTCCATATTTCTTGAGGAGTTCATGTATGGATTTAGCATAATATTCTAGGCTCAATCACTTTCAATATAATCTTTTTGTACTCAAATAATTCATATAATTTATTTGTTGAGTAATATATTGGCATACTTCGGGAGATAACAATGATAATGAGCTCTCACAAGCATGAATACATAATAATTTTAGCATATATGAAAACATATTGCTTATTGAGAGTCAACAAATATTCAAAAATTTTTTTGCTCAATCAACTTTGATTTTGAGTGTCTTGATAATAATGATAATGAAATTTTTTGTTGAATACCCCAAGGCCTTCCTATTGGTACAAAACCAACTCTTGTTAATAAAATAAGAAATAATTGTGCTGGCACATATAGTATAGCAAGATGTAATAAGGTAGACACTTTAGGATCAATAGTTTTTCGTTACCTTTGCTAATCAGAATGGTCTATCTAATATCAAGAATCAAAATATTTGGACATTCAAAATATAGTTATTTGGTTCCAAAATTTGTTTAGCTGAAGTAATTGATGGATAATATTCTATCTAAATAATGACTAAACTTCAGGTTGAGCCAAAATAATTATCTCAAAATTCTATATGAAAGCTCTTCATGGGTTCCTCTTATATATGTTTCTTCAAAGAAACCTTTTCTTCAGAGGATTTGTATTAAAGCAATATATATCGATTTTCGAGATGTTTTAGCTCATATAAAAAGCTTTACATATACTCCTCTAGAGATTTATACTTCAAACATCTCTAGTCTTTTAGGATTTGTATTCAAATATCATATATATGAAGCACATGTATATGTTATTTCATATTCATAGGCACATGTATATGTTATTTCATATTCATAGGCACATGTATATGTTATTTCATATTCATAAGCACATGTATATGTTATTTCATATTCATAAGCACATGTATATGTTATTTCATATTCATAAGATGCATAAATTGAAGTACTTTTAAAATTGCCAGGCTAATATAATTGTATCCACCGCATGAAAACATATGTCTTATGGGATTAGTTTATATTACACACTCTCTCAATCCCATATGTAATATGTGTTGACCAATAAAGGTCAAAATACTTAGATATGCTTCGATAGCGTCTTTCTATATTCGGCCAAAAATATTTATATCGATATTTTTAGATGGGCTTCAATTCATGATCCTCGCTTTTCATCATAATATAACTATTGCATATTCAAATATTTGATCATGAACATTTTTTCTTTTCTCAGTTCCACCTTTTTCAAGAGTAAAGTAATATAACTCAGTGAGATCTCTTTATTCTCAATAATTTCAAACATATTAGGTGCTTGATACTTTTTCAGAGTAAAATAATATTTCTCAGTTGTATATTCAACATGCATAAATGGCTTGATATCTTCATGATATCAAATATTTCAAAAATGCCAACTTGCTTATTTTGCTCCTTTATAATTGGAACCGATAAGTCTACTATGATTTTAGTGTTCAGTAGATATATTTTTGTAATTTGTCTATTGTGACGTCAATAGAAGCACTTATAACTGGTGTTTGTGACTTTGTCACATCGTTTCATATTAATAAATGCATCTTTGCAATTTCGTACAAATAAATAATTTTTGACCGTTCAACTTATATTTACTTATGCGAGGATTAGCTGCATTTTATAAATTTTTTATATTTCTAACTTTTATTTTTCTCCCCCTAATGTTGGGAATATTTTTCAACAATTAACAATATATGCTATTTCAGTATCCTCTGTTGATGATACAAAATATTTAATAATTCAGTGAGATTCAAATTCAATATAAATTTCCAACTTCATTTGCATATACACATCTTAATGCACTGCGGTGGAGCAACAAAAATATATTTTGCATAATAAAAATATTTAGATGGGATTTTTTGACTAATGGGGAGTAGTAATTTATAAGCTATTGGTCTTATTCAATAAGTGCTGCAATATTTTATATAAAATGTTCTTGGGTAACATTAGACAACTATTTGATATCGTAAATGACGGTTTAGGAAATTACGCTTTTTAAGCGTTCAATTAAAGATACTATTAGATCAATTTATTTACTCCTTTTGAATTAATTATAGACATTTAATCGATTCAACATCTTTTTAAGTGGATTGCCTCTTGGGAACAAATAGTACATGTACGAATGCATATTAGGATTTTCAAAAATTCTCCTCATTATTATTGCATCAATATGACCATTATAATATCATTATTTCTATAATCACATTCATAATAAAATAATATACCGTACTTTTCAAGTAATGGATTTGAGCAAATTGACAAGGTCCATAATAATTAATCATTAATTATGTTGCTCATAGAATGTGATAATGTCCAAATTAAATTTTCAAATCATGCTCTTAATATTGATGATATTGGAGCATATTCAGGACATTCATATTTTTCTTGCATAAAATTATTTGAGAAAGAACATTGTGGATTTATACTTGCTTTCAACTTCAGAATTTTGCAATCACTATTAAATTTATTCATAGCTAGTTTTGAAATATTGTCTTTACATGGTCATATTTCAAGATCTAAAAATCCTTTATCAATAGAACTCAGACTCAAAGCCTATATGGAGATAATGAAGAAATATCATTAATTTATTGCAATACTTCAAGGATGTATAATTTCATTCCATAAATGATTTCTTCATAATTTTTTGTCATTCATATAGATTTTAACCTCAAAGGGTTTATATTATATTTATTGCTTGATAAAATGACAAACTTTTGCAATCACTATTAAATTTATTCATAGCTAGTTTTGAAATATTGTCTTTACATGGTCATATTTCAGGATCTAAAAATCCTTTATCAATAGAACTCAGACTTAAAGCCTATATGGAGATAATGAAGAAATATCATTAATTTATCGCAATACTTAAAGGATGTATAATTTCATTCCATAAATGATTTCTTCATAATTTTTTGTCATCCATATGGATTTTAACCTCAAAGGGTTTATATTATATTTATTTTTATATTATATTTATTGCTTGATAAAATAACAAACTTTTAGTTCATGACCATATGGATCTCAATCTAAGCTTTCAGGCTAATTATCATTACTCGGTATTTTAAAACAATGAACTTTTGGTTTTATATATATATATATATATATATATATATATATATAAGTGAAAAGGCTAAAAAAATTTTTATTGATAATCGCAATATCACTTTATCAAAAATTGCGGAATGGAATATCCTTTTGTTGTCAAGAATTCTTTCTTTTTAGATATTCATAATAATTTTTTCATATCTCTTGATTAGTGGAGACTAATTATGCTGATAACGTGTTATAAAAATAACTACAAATAGAAATGAGAGACTTGAACAAAAGAATAGGGAATACAAATAATGAAAGAAATAGATAAAATGTAAGAGAGAGGGGAGGGGAGAATATTTTATGACTTCTCTTGATTGTTGGTACAACTTTATAATACAAAGACCTTTATTTATAAGAGCAATATAAGAATAATTACATAGGACTAGAATTTACGTGAATTTTTAGAATACGTAAGCTAATGCAACTTCATCATAAAGAGTCTAGATAACCTTGAATCATATATATAGTTTGGCTAATAATAAACTAACTCAAAGATGAATATCCACAATAATTAATAATTTCATAATAGAGGACTAATAGTATCACAAATTGTAAAGATAAGGGATTGATTGTGTAACTAGTTACAAAAATAAGAGATCCATGGCATCACAAATTGCAAAATAAGAGACTAAAAGAATGTTATTTTTTTAGCGTTATTTGAACTCAAGATTAATGGGACCACTAATTGTAAAGTAAGGACTAAATTATCGATAGTGTTTTAAAGATAACTGACTAATTGTCAAAGGGTTAAATAGAGGATCAAATAAACCACTTAATTTACCCTATAATGTATGAGAAAATTTAATAATCTATAGTGAAATAAAGATACTATTATAAATTTAAAATCTATGTGCGTACCTCACTCAAATTATATCATACACCTATAGGATCACATAGCATGGTGTATCAGACTATTCGTTCAGTATTCATAAGCTGTTTGTCCAGTAAAATTCATAGAAACATATATATATATATATATATATAAACAATTACCGATGTTTGTTCAGAATAGAAAGACTATTTATTCAGTACTCGTAAGCTATTTTTCTAGTAAAATTCACATATTATCATAAAATTTGTTGACAAGTGTAAAATTGACAAGTATCTATACATGAAAATAGTTACAGATGTTTATTTAGAATAAAAAGACCATTTGTTCAGTATTCATAAGTTGTTTGTCCAGTAAAATCCACAAATCATTAAAATTTCTGTTGATAAGTGTAAAATTAGCAAACATTTATATATAAAAAAAGCCACAGTTGTTTGTTCAGAATAATAAAACTATTTGTTCAGTATTCATAAGCTATTTATTCAATAAAATTCACAAATCATTTTTGTTCAGTATTGATAAGTTGTTTGTTCAGTATTTTTACAGCCACAATTACACGTAACACGGTGCACTTGCGAGTGCCCGATATAAGTTCCCATATACCTCATTAATTTAAACATTAGCCATGTTTTGTATTTTGTTGAAAATGGAAAGTTGAAGAAGACTTTTAAAAATGATTATACTGGTGTTCTTGAAGCATATAACTAATTAAATTATTGTTTGGCTGAATGACAAATTGATCACCTATACTTCAAAATTATCTAATTAGCTAGATCATGCTTGAAGTTTGACACCCAGCAAAAAAGGAGATTTGCAGTGTGCAGCGTTCTTTAACTATTCATATTATTTTATCATAATTTTATTAATAATTAAATAATTTATAACTCTTAATTTTCTTTTCTTATATTAAAAAGTCGAGCCACTTATATATATGACCTTTTTGAATGACATCTCCTCCTTTCATCGTTCTCAACCACACAAGAAGTTGACTAAAGATTAAGTTTGTTAATTAATTTGTATAATTATTAACTTCTCAAAATATATACTTCTCTTAAAAGTTAGTTTTTTTTATTAAAGATTTATGATATCATAACTATAAATTTTTTTAAAGATTATATTTATAATATCATAGTTATAAATTTGTTTATTTTCCTCGAGAACATTGTGATATGTATAGTGGCGTTCTCGTGATGGTATTTCAATTCGACTCCAAAATAAGTACTGATCAGTGAAGCTGTCGGTAAACATCATCCTCTTTTATATGATTTGGCTAACACGTGCTCTCTAAACTAACGGAAACTGACAGAATTTGCTCCATTTTAATCCTTCCTCTGTTGATATGCTGCGTTTATTTTTTCTTTTCGCCAAAAACGTTGTTGATTTATCTTTAGTAAAATATCTCATGTTTAAATCGCTAACAATATAAATATCAAGATCGACTTTTTCTTTTTCAATATTAAGTATTTCATTCTAAATTCTGTTGAACTGGTACACAGTTTAATAATATGCACTAACACATTTTAAATTATTTAAAGATTAAATAAAATTTGTATAAAAGAATATAAATTTAAATTTAAAATTTTTAAGTGGTTAATATTTCACTCCACCCTGACCATGGCACTAGGATCGAATTAATTTCGAATTAAAATAGAATAACAGGAAAAAGAAAAAAAAACAAACCAAACAGGAAGGTTGTAGTTTTACTTGTGTCTTCCCACGCGTACGGATCGAGAGGTTTCTTTTTTTGTCAATAATTACGAGACGTTAAGATGATGTTTGGGAATATTTAGAGGGTGTTTGGTTTGACTTTTTTTCTGATCAAACTTACTTAAAGCTTAATTTAAGCTAAAAGAAGTGTTTGTTTTAATTAAAAATGTACTTTTTTTAAGTAGCTTTAAGTAGAAAATAAAAAGTTTCCCAACCCCAGCTTTTACTTTTTATGGCTTTAAGCACGTTTAAAAAAAACAAGTTTGACCAAATCATTTACTATCTTATCCTTACCTTTTATTTTTATTACTAAAATATCTTTTCTCTTTTATCTTATACTTACCTTTTTAAATTATATTTTAATGTCCTTAATAGTTATTTTAACTATATAACTTACTTTTCAGGCCACTTTAATCAAATATGTAAATACTTATTTTTATAACTATAACTTTTATTCAAACACGTAACTACTTAAAGTTGACAATAAAAAAAAGCCACTTAAAGTTAGAAGTACTTTAAGTAGCTTTTTTATAAGCCAATCCAAACACCCTGTTTCAAGTTGGTGAAATCACATTCTTATATAGTTTTTTTTTTTAAATAATAATAATAAGAGGAGACTTTCTGTTTCCAATTCATCATAAGCAATTTTTACTTGCTATACGAATGTCTCTCCCTACCATTTTTATCTACTTAATTACAAGCAACCCCTTTAGAATCCATTTGGCTTTACTTATTTCGATATACTTATAAGTAACGTTTGATACTTATAAACAATTAAGTAATAAATAAGTAAAGAAGTATTTAGATAATATGTGTTTTTAAATTGTTGACTTATTTAGTAAATAAGTGTTTATAGATAAGTAATGTTGTAAGATACTAAGAATAAGAAAGTCTTTTTGTTTTGTTAGATTAGGTTGCTCATAAGTAGAAAAGAAAAGTAGGGATTGTTGCTTTTTCCTTTAAAAACAAATTACTTATAGGCCATCTTTACTTGCTTACAAGTTAACAAGTAAGAATCACTAAACATGCAAATTTATTTCTCCATTTAATAGTAAAGCTGTGCCTTACACGAGAGAGATGAATTATTTTTATGTCTTTATTTTATCTTTTGATGACCAATTTTTTCATCCATGTAAGAATAATATATAAATATATTTTAGGGATTAAGAGATATTCAAGTGGTTAAGATTATTTCTCTTAAGCGTGAGGTCCTGCGTTCAATTTCATAAGGTTAGGTAGTTTATCAAATATATATATATATATATATATATTTCATAAAATTTAATTTTTAACAAGTTTCCAACATCAATAACAATTTTACATTTTTATAAAATGTAAGAATTCGAAAAGAAATTAATAAATCCAAGAGATGGATGCATTTCTATGTATGGTAAGCATCTTTTAAATAAGCAAATTTCATTTACATGACCTGAAGACACTACAACATTTTGGCTCTATTACAACGCTCAATTAAACAAGTTAAAAAACTATTGTCAAAAGTAATTTATTGTAATGGTTTTCATTATCATTGCCTAAGTAAAGAGTTTTCTAGAAGATTGACTCAATGTTATTTTGCAGAGAAAAAAAAAGATTATATTGCGAAGACATAGAGCATTAATTAAAAATCTAAATACAAGTAAGCAACTTATAAACAAAGCCAAACATACTTTAACTTGATCAACTTATAATAAGTATTCCCAAGTACTTCCTACCAGACGTTAGCATAGGGTCCCCCAGAGGGAATCATTTCTCCACCGGTATGTTTATAGGGTCTTCCTTCTGCTGTGTCTCTCTCTTCTTGCAAATCGAATCAAAAGGAGTCCACAGAACGACATACTTTGCATCCCTGCAACTCTTTTCTTTATTTCCGAGCTAATAATAAGGGTAACTATAAACTAAAATTTCATTTCTCTTTCTAATTTCTTTCTTTCAATTGTTTTTTTTTCCAGGTTTGTATATTTTTGCTGATTAACTGCAAATATTTGGTTCTGTATATGTCATTTTTATAGTTCTACATGATCATCATGCTATTTTTTTTTTCCTTTTTTGTTTTCTTGACTCTACTTTTAGCTGCGTATATTCATATGGTTTCATTTATGTTGCCATATAGAGGATGATAGATATTGTAGTTTGATATTTTCTTTTTCTTTTCATAAGTTTTCAAAGTAGGTAATTCAGGATGCTTTTTTTTTTCCCTAGAAGTGGATCGGAATTTTACAGAATTTACGTAGAATATTAATTAGTATAAAAGATTTTGAATTCTGAAAATTAAAAAAAATTAAAATAAGTAAGTTCAAGGCACGAAAGGTATATTAAGAGGGTTTTGACTTTTAAACTTGTGAGTTGTTAAAATTAATGCTCAATTTTTAGAAGATTAGCTTCATGAGCAAGATTTGGAAGTCAAAATTTTAGCACCATTTGAACATTTTTGACACGTAAAATTGTGTAGAAACTAGATTATTTAGCTTAACTGGTTAAGTAATTAGCAATTTGCATAATCTTGATAATTCTAAAACAATTGACTAGCTTGACTAAATTTGGATCATGCTTAATTGGATGATAAGCATTGCCTACATGCTAGAATTCTCTGATGTCTTTGGGATGTTAGATTAGCCAACTTAGATTCCTATAAATATGCATGTACGGGTCATGTAATTGCTAAGCTCTAAAGCCATGTATTAGGAGCAAAATATAAGCTTCAGGAGCAATGAGCTCTTTGCTATCTAATTAGAAGGGTCATAAAGTGTCACAAGTAGTGCCATGGCACCAAATTAATTACATTGAAGAGAAATGCAGTACTCCAACAATCAATTATTTTATTGTAATATTTTGTATTATCGTGAATGAAAGATATACAAATATATCTTTCTTCCTTATTTTTTAATAATTGTGACTTGAAGGATATTACTTAATATGAAATGTCAGTGTTTACAGGAGAGTACTAGAGGTTCAAGATTGGCATTTTTATATGTGCAACTTAAAAGCAGTTTGATTCGATCCTCTTCTGCGAGAAAAATTTTAAAAGTAGAAGCAGGCAATTGATCGTACAAAAGGGTTTTGCTTTTTCTTGTGGACCTTTCAGATTGAAATCTCAATTCTCAAACAAGCAGAATCGGACGTTTTACCATTATTTTTGTCTTATCATAGCTCAAATGTTGTTATATGCGAGAGTTTCTTACACAGAATCTTGATTACGACATATATCAATCACATGATGTAAGAAATAACTACACCATCTAGTTTATTCTTCTCAACCACCTAGGGATGGTCTCATTTGCATGGTCATACATTTAGGAGTGGGGATTTCTAGTAAAGTGCCCTTGCTGATAAGTTGAAAATCAGCATTACCACCATTCATTATCTTTCAATTCTTTATTGCATCACTGTTTTCACTTTTGTAATATTTAACTTAAAAAATGACGTTGTAGAGCTTGTCTGGATTGACCTTTTTTCAAAAATATATTCTTGTTTTTGTAATAAGTATTTAAATTAATTTTTTAAACAATTAAAACTCAAAAAAAAATTTTTAATTTCGACTTTTTTTCTAATAAAACTAGAACAATTTGAGCTTATCAAGTTATGTAAAACGTGTTTTTTCTAGAGCTCATGCTCACCAATGGCATGCCATCAGTTAGGTAAATACTGCCTCATTTACAACTAGATCTTAGCGACAACGCCATCTAACTAACCTAACCTACTGCACTAGCTTGATAGCTTCTACTATTTTTAAACCGATGAACAGTGGTTCTCCACTATAACTTCATAAATCTCAAATAAAGGATATTACTACTGAACTATAACTATCCGTTGACAGTTTTATATAGCTTCTTTTCTTCTTATTATGCTTTAGGCCTAACCCTCATGTTCTTTTTTCGTTTCTTTTTTTTTCTTTTTTTTTTCTTTTGGTTCTTTTTCCTTTTCTTGGCAGATTTACATGTGCTGTGTGATTATAATATTTTCAGCATTTTCAGATCGAGTTATAACAGAAAGAAAGATAGGGAATGCTGAAAGTTGTGGTGCAGTGGAGCATTTCTAACTTTTTATCCAAAACCCAAGTGGTCTTTGCCTTGCGCCACAACATTATCTCTCGTAGTTTATGATGAGACTGGGTGTGTTTTTGGTGACAAATTATTCATTCTTCATAGCAACATACAGGATAGATGGATTAAGTCTTGAACGACTAGATAATAAAAGCCTGTAGTAGCATAGAAACGTCCCAATCGTTTTGAAGAATTTTCCCACGGTTTACAACTAACAGTTTTTGCAGCGAGTTTGAAATAGTACAGTTATTCGTCATGATTCTGAGCCCGAGCAAATGGATAGTAAAAGCAGTGTAGTGATGGAAAGATACGAGTTAGGAAGATTACTAGGCCAAGGCACATTTGCGAAGGTTTACTATGGCAGGAGCATTAAAACTGGACAATGCGTGGCCATCAAAGTAATAGACAAGGAGAAGATTTTAACCGTTGGGCTGATGAATCAGATCAAGCGGGAAATACATGTTATGAAACTGGTTAAGCACCCTAACATCGTGCAGCTTTACGAAGTCATGGCCACGAGAACCAAGATCTATTTCGTGATGGAGTACGCGAAAGGCAGTGAGCTCTTCAACAAAGTGGTTAAAGGGAAGCTGAAGGAAGATGCAGCAAGAAAATATTTTCAGCAGTTGATTAATGCAGTTGATTTCTGTCATAGCAGAGGCGTATGTCACCGCGATTTGAAGCCGGAAAATTTGCTCTTAGATGAAGATGAAAACCTGAAGATATCTGATTTTGGCTTAAGCGCTCTTGCTGAATCAAAGCGTCAAGATGGTCTTCTGCACACCACTTGTGGGACTCCGGCTTATGTTGCGCCAGAGGTGATTAACAGGAAAGGCTATGATGGGGCCAAAGCAGATGTATGGTCATGTGGGGTGATTCTGTTTGTTCTATTAGCTGGTTATCTGCCATTTCATGACTCAAACTTGATGGAGATGTATAGGAAGATTGGTAAAGCTGAGTTCAAATGCCCCAGATGGTTTTCTAACGAAGTGCGCAAGTTGCTTTCCAGAATGCTTGATCCTAACCCCAATACTAGAATTTCGATTGCAAAAATTAAGGAAAATCCTTGGTTCAAAAGGGGTGAGAGCCCAAAATCAGAGGAATGTAATGCAGAAAGCCAAGAGTTGATATCTAAAAGTGCAGACAACGCTTCATCTGATCCCTGTGAAAGTTGCAGCACCATGACCGAAGACAAGCAAGATCCAGTGATGGTCAGAAACTTGAATGCATTTGATATCATCTCTTTTTCTCCTGGTTTTGATCTAACCAGACTGTTTAATGAAGAGCCCGGTGTGAAAAGAGAAGCTAGATTCACTTCCATGCAACCTGCATCTATCATCATCTCTAAGCTGGAAGCAATTGCTAAGCGGCTAAAGATGAAGGTGAGGAAAAAGGACGCCGGGTTGTTAAAGCTCGAGGGAGTGAAAGAAGGTAGAAAGGGAATTTTGTCCATTGAGGTAGAAATCTTTGAGATGACTCCTGCAACTCATTTGGTTGAGGTGAAGAAAACAAGAGGAGATACTTTGGAATACCAGAAGATATTGAATGAAGATTTAAGACCAGGTCTCCAAGATGTTGTATGGGCTTGGCAAAGAGAAAACCAAGAAGAGTCACAACTGCAGCAGCTGGGGCAGCAGCCACAGAATCAGCTGCTGCACCAGCAGCAGCAGCAACAACATTCGCAGGACCAACAACCTTTGGTCTCGGAGCAGCAAAGAATGCTGCTGCAGGATAAATTACCTTGAGGCCTTTCTTTTAACACTATTTTTGTTTTCTGATAATATATCTGTAAATGTTTCTGACTTCCTTTTCCGAAATCCTAATTTGTGTCAAATCCCCAATAGATTTTCCTGTGTGGTTGTTATCCTTTTGATCAGTGTTTGCCAATCCTAATTTGTGTTTGTAGTTAAGGGTCACAGGAAACACTGAAATTATTCATGTTCTGAGAAACTGAGAGAATCCATTTTAAATGGCTTTTCTCAAGTTACTTCTCTGTGTCATACTCATAAAGTGCAAACTGCATACAATTCTCTAAAGTTTGATTACTCTATAAGAGTCTGCACATAATGTAATATTGTAAATGACAATTTTCTCTGTGATGCTAATAAAATGCAAACTGCATACAATTCTCTAAAGCTCGATAATCCTGTAAAAGAGTTTACACGTAGTCATTGGTTATAAATGACAAACGATCGGTAGATGTGGAAGGAGTGCCTTCTATTTCTCCAAGAAGACTAGATTTCTGTACTATAATTCAATTCTGCGAATATATTGATGTGAGGTAAGCTGCCGAAGTTATTCGACCTTACACCTCTGTTAACCTAACAAAGTACCAGCACGTGACAGCTCTATTGTGCAACAAAGATTTTGTCGCAATTACATAATTAAAAAGATCCTCCATACAATCATCACACACTACTCACACAAGAACTACTAGCACCTTCCCAGTCAGTTTGGCAGTCTGCTAAAATATGGGGATACTTCTTAGTCTTAATTTCTTACATTTCCTTTAAAGATGTTCATATCTTAATTCCTGCCCTGCTCTTTCAGATCAGCATGCGCAAATCCTAGTCGATTAATGAATTTGATGACTTATCTCTCATACCTGTTACATTGAGCTCAAGCATTATCGCCCAAAAGCCCTAACTTACACTCAAAGAGCCAGGGGCATTATGATGAACAGCCAAGATGTACAGAGACTGATAACAAGAATAGTATCAACAGGACATATTACCAAGACTTCTTCTCAGATGAAAGCCAACATACATATTTTGCAAACTATTCAAAAATACAGAGTATGCTCTTGATATCCGACATAACGTAGAGATACGAGTCTTTTCTCAACCCGTCTTAGAAAAGTAAGATATATAGATTAACAGCTCATGAAGATGCACCAGTACAAAATTCACTATGAAAAATGCACTAGTATCTCGAGATCATGGATAATGTCAGTTCAGGGGCGGAAACCTCCTTTGCTACAGACACCCACCCCACTTAGTGGCTCAACCAAAAAATTTCGAATAACACTAGTATTACTCAAGGGGGAATATCATGTTACAGCAAATGACTTGAAAAGGAACTATACTAGAGAAACAATTACTTGGGAGTACAAACAATGGGAACAAATTCCCATACCATTTATAGTTCAAAAGTAGGAAACAGGATTTTAGTGAACCCACCAATCGGTGAGAGCATTCGCCATGAGGAAGATGCAGCACAAGATAAAATTTCAAGACAGGTGACGAAGCCCCTCGTAATTAAGATAAGCCCTAAGAAGTCAGCAAAGAAATTAACACAATGGAAAGAGATAAGATCACAGATACTTGATAACCAACATCTAACTTTAGGTTGTTAATAAGACTTGATTAATTGTTGAAGAGTAGCATGTGTCGAAGGCCACAGGAAGCCTGCATTAACAAAGCTAAAGATTACATCATCCATAAGGTAATGATCACACGACAACCCCTCATATCCCCAAATCAAATGTTTCTTTTTCTACTAAAATTTTCCTCGATCACCCAACATTCGGCATAAGAATGTCTGCGATTTTCATCCTGTTAGTTAACCACATGAACGTAAAGAATATTGTAAAATGTGCATAACAGTCAACTAACTTTATGAAAATCATATTACTGTTGGAACACCATTACATTGACAATGAGTATTTATTTATATCATCCAAGAATAGATCAACCCAAAAGGTCTGCAATTACATCAAAATGGACCCAAAATTACATTACAGACAACAAGAACAACATGTATAGCAAGGTCAGCAGATTATGTGTACGTATATAAGACCAAGACAACTAGCCCTCATTTAACAATGAAGTTTAGCAGCCCGAATTAAAGTTTCCAGTTCTTTTTCTTTACCACATTCGCATCAAAGATTACTTGGCCCGTTTTGAAGCCGAAATTGGAGAAGGAGAGGAAACCAAATTCCTCCAGAGGTAATTCCCACTCGCCATGTCCACCAATGTCCAGAACCCCTTTCCAAGAACCCCACAAGCCTGCCGTCAAGATTCACATTATGAGAAAATCAAACAAAAATCTGGTGTTTTGTCAAAATTACACGTTGTTTTAACAAAATAATCTAATGACACCAACTAATCTAAGTTTTCACATTATGAGAAACCACAAAGGCCAAACAAAAAATCGCGTGTTTTGTCAAAATTACACGTTCTGATAACGAAATAACCTACAAAAACACATATTAATAGCACAAAGTTATTAAATTATTACGATTATCAAGAAAATTTTGCACTTTGCAAAAAAAACCCATATGTTTTTACCTTTAAGGAATCGTTTGGGGATTTCTGGTTGGTGTCTGCAGAGTCGGTGATGTCTGGTTGTTGGGTTTTGAGGTTGCGGAGGACGAAAAATCCAGCAAGAGTCGCAGAGAGGAAGATCAGAATGATTCTTAGCGGACACATTTTCCCTCTTCTTCTTGATGCGGAAGACTGAGAGAGAGAGAGAGATTTGTTGAAGAAAAGAATAAGATTTAATAAGTGGTAGTTAGTTGACTGTTCTTTTTGGTAGGCCAGAGAAATGAAAATAATGACGTGGTTTTCACTTCAAATAAATAAAATCCTTATAGTAAATGGATTATTTGGTCACTTATTTTTTTTTTATGATTAAGTTTTTTTTTTAAAATATAATAATTTAATCTTTTATATTTGTAATTAGTAAAAAGTGATTCCATTTGTCTTAAGTTGAATAAACATAAAAAAATTAACATTCTTCGGTCCTTATCTTTATCATTTGTGATGTTGTTAATCTTTTATGAAATTGTTTATGATAGTTGACTCATTTGTGCGATTTTAGTCATTTAGGTATAAAACTTTTTAACACTAGAGTTTTAGGTAAGTATAGTTAAATAAAAGTCATTCATTGTTTGGTCTTTTTAAAAGCTGAACTTTTAACTATTTTCAAGTCAATATTAAACTCTAAAAAATACAGGTATTTTTGAGTAGAAAAAAAATAAAAACAATATCTAACATGACGTAAAACAACTTCTTAAAAGCCATTTTTGAAAAGCTGTAACTTCTGGTTTTTTTTAACTTTTTTGAGCTGACTTTTTATATAAAAGCTTTTAAAAAAAAAAAATAAGTAAAACATGTTAGTTTAACTTTTAAATTTACAAAAGATACTTTTGAGTATCTAAAATCTAGGTCAAACTGACTTATAATCTCTAATTAGTATTAGTATGCAAATTATAGAGGGCAAGAGGTTACCATTTGCGCTAACAAAGATGACCAAAAATTAGGCTACAGACCAGTGTGGCTTCTGCGTGGGATCCCACTAAGCAATTAGCATGGTTTGTGACGCTTAAGACCATTTACGGCGCGCATGTATCTGCACAAGAAAGGGATCAGACAAAGAAAGATGTTAGAAAAAATTAGGTAAGCAACTCCTCTGAAATGGTCGTCTAGAAGAAACAAAAGATTTGGGAGGATGTATAAAAAATTATAATTGCGTCTATCCAGAGATTAGTGATATGGGTGGATTAATCCGACCCACACGAAGTGGGTCTTGAACTAAATCCAATCCGAAGAAGGTTACCATTTTAGTTGAGTATCACAATGTCCCCCATACAGTCTTGTTTCTTGAGTTAGTTAAGGTTGGATTCTCAGAATCAAGTGCTCCAACTTGACTTGAATTTATGATTTTTAAATAAATCATATCAAGGACAAGTGACTCGGTTGATCCAAAAACCCTAATCTACTCGTAATTGTGCGTTATTCAATGACTCGTAGTTAGATTATCCTTGGTATTCTTGATGCAATTTAGGGCTCGTTTGGATTGGTTTTTTTCAAAAGTGCTTTTTTTAACAGCTTTTGAAAAACAGCTTTTTTTGAGAAGTTGAAAACTCTGACTTCTAAAAAAAGCTGTATTTGAGCTTTTTTTTAAAGTTTCTGCTTTTTTGGAAGCCAAATCAAATAATTATTACAAATTTAATGTAACTTTTTGAGGAAAAAAATACTTTTTCTTGAAAAAAAGCTAATCCAAACAGGCCGTTAAGCTCTACAATGCCCACAGTTATAAATATTTCAAGGATGAAGAACCAAAGTATTTCATTTATTACACACTAAGCACCACTTGCTTACACTTAAACCCATTAGAAACCCATATATAGTAGCCTCAATATGAACTCAAAGTAACCAAACTCAAGGCATACGTGTTTTAAAAGTAAATATTATGAATTTAACTAATAACTTAATTATATTATTTGAGATTCAAATAATTATTTTTTATATTTACAGCACCAATTTTGCTTGACGACTGAATTATCCAATGATCCTGAATTATGGATATGTCGACAAAATTATAATACTTATAGTTTTGTGGATAGCGTTGGGTGATAAATCATTGGACGACCTTGCTATTCCACATTTAAATGGGCTGGGTTGTTTGTTTTTCGGGACTTTGTTTTGTTGTTTGTTTTGGGTCCATTTTAAGTCTATAGCGAATATCCTAGGATAAACTAGCTTTTGGTTGTAACCTTTATGTTATGGGCCATTATACACATTTCAAAATTGCATCATAAAATTATTTGCAATTAACAACAAATCCGCTAGTAAGTGAAGAAACTTGTAAAAGACAAGATTAATGCTTTATTTTCTTTTTTGCCTTCAAAGGGAGGCGGCGCCAATTGTTGTTAAACAATCATTCTAAGATAAGAGACACCTCTCCCTAACAACTTCCTTGAAGCATTTGGTGGTTTTCCAAGAATGTACATCCCCAATAGAAGAGTTAGTCTAATGTCTCCTATATATAACAAAAACTTTAGAGTAAATTATACTTTTATTATGAGTGCATGTTATCTCTCTATATTTTCAAAAAAGGCAAGGACATTCATTTTATAGGACATATGTGCTATACATTGAAAGACCATAATGAGGTCTCATATCTATTTTTTAGGGTATGTAAGCTATACATTTTAAAACCACAAGAGGGGTCCTGTGTCTATTTTGAAATTAAAAGGAAATAACATGCAATATGACAAATCATAAGCAAGTTGTGGTCAATTTACACAAAATTTTATTATGAACAAACATAAAGGAATGATAAGTAATATATAACAACCCTCAAAAACAAATTGAGAGCTTCATTTGTAAGTTGCTCCATTATCATGCCCTCTCGCACGCAGTAGATTAGAGAAACATGGTCTGTCTTTAGTAATAGAGTTGTCCACAATGCAGAAATGATAATGCCTCGATGTTCCTCTTAAATTTTTTTTAAAGAATAATAATAACAAATAATTGCATATCATTATGCTTTCTACAAAATGAATTCAAATTGCACCCTAAAATCATTGCTGTCAGGTCCTTAGAATCGCCGCATATATAATCACAATCATGCATTTCTAATAATTACATATTATTATTACCTGATCCTTAATATCATCGCATAATCACATATGGCTGCTTTTTGTAGCCGCACAAGCTTTGCAAAACCTTTTATTAATTAGTTGAAGCTTATCTTTTGAGTTTATTCCCCTAATAGTGACTGTAATATTGATTTTTTAATTCTTTATTTATGAAATAAACTTTTTAGTTCTTAAATCCTAAGATAAACCTCTTTGAAGGACTGATGACATTCTATTTATCAAAGTTCAGTGGTTCACGACATCCTATTTATCAAAAATTAGGAACTAAAAGATTCATTTGAAAGTCAAAGAATTAAAATGTAACAAAAATAATAATTTAATGACTATTAAAAGAATAAATCCTTATCTTTTTTAAAACTAAATGCAAGGGAGGGGTCATCCAATAAGTTGAGAGATTCCATCACTTTTCTTAACGATACTAATAATTGCTCAGGGTTGCACCTCACCAAAGGGATTACACACTTTTTTATTTGTCTAATAAATTAGTTGAGTTTGGAGGTCGAAATTTATATTACATGATATAAACATACACCGATTCAGAAATGTAAGCATGATAACGCAATAAAACATACAACAATATATTTGTATTTTATTTGTCAAAAGTGTAAATATCTTACTAAATTATACAAAGACAGACTTACTTATTTTATGAAGAAAAATGAAGTTAAAATGGAGATAATTCATTGATCACGTATGGTGAAAATACTCACAAAATTTTTACACTTTTCAATGAGTAGAGAAAGAACCGATTAATATACAGAAGTATTATGAACAATTTAGAGTATATAACATGGATTCTTCATAAACCATAGACCAATTAATATAAGTATTATAAAGAACTTAGAGTACATAACATGGGTTCTTCATAAATCATAAAAGATAATAGAATATTGACATTTTCTGCACGAGGAATTTCACTGTTTAATGTACCGAATCGAAGTTTGCTATAGTAAGAGGGTATTTATTTGTTTAGTTAAAATGGGTTTAAAAATAATTTAAATTGTTAAAATAACTATCAAGGACATAACAATGAAATTAAAATTGATAATTATAATATAAAAGAGTAAAAATATCTTGGTAATAAAGATAAAATGGTAAGGAAAAGATAATAAATGATTTAATTAAACTTACTTTTTTTAAAAATATTTAAAGCTATAAAAATCAGAAGCTGGGAGTCAGAAATTTTTTACTTTTTGCTTAAAGTCACTTAGAAAAAGTTTTTTTTTAATTAAAACAAATGCCTTTATTAACTTAAATTAGACTTTAAGCAAATTTAATAAAAATAAAAAAAAAGCCAAACCAAACACCCTCTAAATAACAAACTTCGTCTCACAAGACATGTATAGGTCTGTTATACATATAAAGTGTGCATAAGAGAAACAGAATTCGGATGGAAGAACAAAAAAGTTCTTCCCATGGCACAAGTGAAAAATTCCACATAATTTTCCTTTCATAGTGCATGCGCGCGCGCACACGCACACACACGATAGGGAGGGGGAAGTTATGAAACAACTAATAACTTCCCATATCCTTCTTTTACTCATTTCACAAATACATCCTGTCGAATCAGCCTATATTAGGCGACCCGATCCTACCTTCCAACATAGTACATAACCAATTGTTTTAATTTAACCAAATCATTAATAACTAAAATAATAAATAGAAAATGAGGAATATTTATTGACAAAAAAAGTAGAAATTAAAAAAAAAAATTAGACTGGTGAAGTGTGCACATATCATTTGCATCTACCGGCTATTTCTTGGGTTTAAACATTGTATCCCCAAGTCAATTATTGCCTGAACAAGAGACACCATGGGCCATAGCTTTTGATTTTATTTAGAGAATAAAATCAAATTCCAACTTCACGATGCACCACCACCGCAAAGAACAAGAAAAAGACGACATGTCAATGACTTGATTGCAAATTTGAAAAGAGTACAGAGCAAAAGAATATATATATGTCAACATTTTAATAAAGTTATTGATTCTACAGGCTGCCAAAGATCTAGGTTGCAATTCTGAATGAGAAAACAAAACTCAAACCAATTCATTGATGTTCTGGCGACCACCAACTTTTCCAATTGCTCTCTAATAGCCTCACAGATGAGAATATTATAGAACCGGCATTAATAGTATTACTAGTGCCAAGAGCCCAAGACCCCAACCTCGGGCACTAGAGTCGCCGTTTTTGGAGGTGAAGGCTTGGGCCGGGGAGTAGAACGCGATCGCAAACGCGTCGACGTCTATGAGAGTGGCAAGAAAGCCTTCTTGGGGTAGGTTAATTAATTAAACATGCAAACCACCTACTTCTTAAACTATGACACAATTGAAATACAATGACAATAGGAGGAGAATGAGTATACAAGAAAACACAATTCATGATCATTTACTGCCAAACACAAACGTTTCCAACGGTTACACACCTGAAAGACAACATGAGGGACCTGAAATAGCTAATCTATTCTGTTAGCAATACGATTTGTGTTGCTTTACAAACGTTTGTACAAAGCACTAAGAAACCCACTTTCAGAATAGATCTAGGCTAAAAAGTTCAGGCAAACAATGAAAAACCTGAACTATATGATTCATCCTTTTATTAATACATGTTCTCTTGGAAAATATACATAAAATATATATAGAGCTATTGTGTATAGTTTTTGTTATTCAAGGTTTAATATACAACCTCACACCGTGTAATTATACCACAAAAACAAAAACAATCATAATAATAATAATAATAATAATAATAATAATAATAATAATAATAATAGTAAAAGAGATGAACTCAAATCACATATAGCCTCAGGCTTCCGCCGGATGGCCGGTTTATAGCTACCGGAAACCTGAAATATCCTATCGGGCAAGAATCTCCGGCTTCATTTTCTTCTTCCACAACTCATTGAAGAAAGTAGCTTCTCCGGCTAGCCTTCTACATTCGACGACGACTAACCTGTCTGTCAACCGGTAAATCTCCACGCCGATCCGGAATTTACCATCCTGCCCTTGCAATTCCACCCCCAATTCTTTCTTCTTCTTCATCCTAATTAGATTGTCCTCTTCTGCATTTACCATTTCCTGAATCTTGTCAATGATTTTCTCCGGCGATTCTTCCACCACCAAACGTTCCGAATCCTCCACGGAATTGCATTTATCATCGAATAACGACGAAAGATTCAACCCCGATGAGAAGGAAATGAGATCAAATGCATTGAGTGGAACATGAGGCTGACCAACGTTTTCATCTTCCTTAACAACCTTGTCCGCTGCAAAATCTTCTTCCTCGTAGAATTTTCTTTCTTTGAACCCTTTTTTGAACCAAGGGTCGCGCTTGATTTCATCAATGGTGATTCTGGTCATGGGGTTGGTGTCCAGGAGGCGAGACAAGAAGCGTTTGAGCTCAGATGACATCCATTTGGGGCATCTGAACTCACCCTTGTAGATTTTCTTGTACATCATCATCAAATTCGGATCGTTGAACGGCAAGTAACCCGCGCTGAGGACATACAAGATCACCCCACATGACCACACATCTACTTTGGCTCCATCGTAGCCTTTCTTGGACAAAATCTCGGGTGCAACATATGCAGGCGTGCCACATAGGGTATGCAGGAGGCCGTCCTGACGCACCTGGTCTGTCACCGCGCTGAGCCCAAAATCAGAAACTTTCAGATCGCCGTTTTCGTCTAGCAGAAGGTTTTCCGGTTTAAGATCTCTATGGTAAACGCCGCGCGAGTGGCAGTAGCTCACGGCGGAGATCAGCTGCTGGAAGTACTTCCGGCTGAGATCTTCGCTCAACCGCCCTTTATTCGCGATCTTCGCGAACAACTCGCCACCCTTCACGAACTCCATGACGAAGTAAATCTTCGACTTGGTGGCCAAAACCTCGTACAGCTTGACGATGTTCGGGTGGTTCAGCCTGCGCATGATGGAGATCTCGCGCATGATGTTATTCATCAAGGTCACGTTCGCCGTAATCTTTTTCTTGTTGACAATCTTAATCGCAACGCTTTGGCCACTCCTAATCTCCCTAGCGTGGTACACCTTCGCAAACGCACCACACCCCAAGAGTTTTCCAACTTCATATTTACCAAACAAGGCGTAATCGGTGGAAGACGATAACGACGCCATGCTCAAGGAGTGTTCAATCTCCGCCATCGATTTACGGATGGGGGAGATTGAAAAAGAAGTGAATTGAGAGTTGAGAGAGGAAAAAAAACGAAGAGGGAGAACAAAGCAAAGCAAAGAAGCTCAAAAGAATTGGGAAGTTGGGGGTTATGAATTGAGGGTTTTTGTTTTGCTTTTCTGGTTGAGAGAGAATGGCGGAAGGAGATTAAAATGAGTAAAAAGTAGTCCGAGTTTTAAACGCGTCTTTTGTGTGGTTGGTCGAAGTTTCATGGCCATTTGTGGCGTGTATATATATTTAGTGGTCCTAGATGACAATTTTTTTAGTCTTAATTTAATATAATTTTTTAAAATAGAAGTCTTTTTTTTAAAAAAAAAAATTTTGGTCAAAGTGGAAATTAAATTTGATGGTTACAGAGAGAAGGATGACTTGAAAAACGTGGGGTAGTATTAGGGAGGAATATGCTATGCATTTTTGGCATAAGAAGTTGGACTTAGGACTCGTTTAAAATAGCATTTTTTTAAATGTATTTTTTTAATTTTTGATAAATTAATTTTTTTTTTGAAGAAAATTAAGTTGAATGCTTTTAGAGTTTCAAATTTTTTAAAAAGTAATTCGACTGTTTATTACAAAAAGATACTTTCTTCAAAAAAAATTTCATAAAAAAGAAAAAAAAAACGATTTAAATGAACCCTTGAGCTAGCCATTTTATATTTTACATACTAAAGAGAATACAAGTTACACGCTAAAAAATGAAAATAAATGTATAAATAAGAAGTACACGCGGCTTTAATCAATGGGACAGCTATAGCTATCATTCGGTGAGATGAGAATACTCTCTGCCAGATGGACCCACCCTGATCCCTGTCGTTGGTGTGGTTTACTGGTTTTGAGCTACTCACCTTGGCTATGGGTCAGGTTATAATATTAATATATTATAACTATAAATTTATGTAATAAAAAATTATTAATATACTTATAATGAATAAAATAAGTTAAATAACTTATAATTATTAGGCAACAGTTGTATTTTCGTTATTTTTTGAGTTGGAGGCCGGAACTCAATTAAGTTGTAATTGATTTAGCATAAATTAATTGCATAATTTATTTATTTAATGAATAATTTACTATTGCTTTTTAAAGGAGAATCAGCAGTAAAAGATTTAAAAAGAACCATTTGGAGATGTAATTCTACTTATATCATCCTGTTAAGGGAGTTTATTATTTTATATTAGTGTGTTTAATAATTGTATGAAGTTTTAAGATTAATTCCAACAATTTATCTATTTTTCCGAGTTTATTATTTTATATTAGTGTGTTTAATAATTGTATGAAGTTTTAAGATTAATTCCAACAATTTATCTATTTTTCCGAGTTTATTATTTTATATTAGTGTGTTTAATAATTGTATGAAGTTTTAAGATTAATTCCAACAATTTATCATCCTGTTAAGGGAGTTTATTATTTTATATTAGTGTGTTTAATAATTGTATGAAGTTTTAAGATTAATTCCAACAATTTATCTATTTTTCCGAGTTTATTATTTTATATTAGTGTGTTTAATAATTGTATGAAGTTTTAAGATTAATTCCAACAATTTATCTATTTTTCCTACATTGGGGGTCTGTTTTATTTGTTTACATTTAGTGCCTTCTATGTTAATTTCATTGCAACAGATTTTTTACATTTAATGAAACCCTTATTTTCTATTTTAATTTTACTTCAATAGCTTCGCTTTTTCAAAAGAATCTTATTTTTATATTTTTCTTATTTTAATAAACACATTGCTTTTCTTTTTATGTTATCCATTTTATTTTATTACATATGTAGATATTTCTATTACTTAATTATTAATTTTTAATTTTTTTTGACTTATTAGAATTATGGAGTCAAATAGCCGGCCTGTTGGAGAAGGTCTAAGAGGAACTTTCGAAAATACTCTTTGTTGTTAAGAATATAAAAGACAAGTCTAATATAATAAAATACTCTTAAATCAATTTTTAGTAAAGACGAATAATTAGATTGAGATCATAAGATAGATAGAAGTATAAGTTTGTAACGTTGATTTTTCACTTTTCTTGTCAACATTTATGAGTAATTATTAATGAGAAGGGCAATAAGTCACATACTACAAGAGCACTCATTAATTCAATGGTAAATCAACTAAGAAATTTAGGCCAATTTGATATGATAGAATATTTTGAAAAAAAAAAAATCATTTTAAGCAGAATGTAATTTTACAGATTGTATAGTGCACTAACTGTGGAACTAGATTTACCACAGAGGTCCCTTAGCTTCACTACTTTTGACAATTTTATCCCCTAACTTTTTAAGTAACACTTTGTAGTCCCCTATGATTTTTTGCCAAAATAATTTCACAAACTACAAATACAGAGATATCATAAGTTATTTTTATGGAGAATAATAATACAACAGAATATTTGCTGCAGAATATGCGTTGCACCAAAGAGTAAATTCGCTCAAAAAATAATTCAAACTCTAAAAATGGCCAAGTTGTGTACTTTTAACATCATCAATGCAACTTGAAAGAATCTTCAATATTTACAGTTAGCATCCTCCACCATTTAATTAAGTCGTGCCAGTATGTTTCAACTTGCAAGAGATGATCTTATACACTAGACGTTGTCATATATAGAGGTCAAACGAATTATTATTATTATTATTATTTTGCAAAAAGTGTTGGACTTTTTTTCTTTTATCATTTTTTTATTTTATATTTTTTTTGGGGGCCCGGGGGGTGGCCGGGGCCGGGGGGGGGGGGGCAGCGCTGTCGTCAGTAACCAAAAGTCAGTGATAACGTCGCTATGGCTAGCCCTTGGACGGCGACGATAAATTGAATCGGCCCTCTCAACATTGAAAAAAAAGAACAAGAAAGAAAAAAGAAAAAAAAAACATTATGAAACACAAAATGGTTAACAACAACGGTCAACTTATGATCTTATTCGATAACAATTTATTCTATTTTTGGTCAAGTGGATAGTTATCATTAACTTGAAAAACAACCACAACAAAAATAAATAAGTAAATAAATAAATAAATGAAAGATTGCAAAGGAATACTTTCAAGTCAAGTGAGGTAGGTACTACGTGTTTCATATTTATGGCAAAACTAATCCGTGTGTAAATTGATTGATGAAGTTTTAGTCTCAACCAGCCTCTCGGTTGGCAGACCATGACTCGTCTTTCCTCAATGTTTTTGTTATTGCTGGAAAAAAGATAGGAAAGGCGAAAACTCTAAAGTGGTTGTTCCTAATGTGACGTGACACGTGGACATAAGATAATAAGTTAAAAAGTCCGAAATGGCATGAGACGTGCAAAAGTTAATGTAATTAACTTGGGATTTTTCTTCCATCCTTTAGACTGACATCAATCTATAAAAAAAAATTATAGTTTGAAAATAAAAATTTGTAGTCCTACAAATTTTTATTTAAGACATACAAAATTTTTTATAAACTCATGAATTCTCATTTTAGACTAACAATTTTTTCTAAAAAGTCCTACAAATTTTTATTTAAGACATACAAAATTTTTTATGAACTCATGAATTCTCATTTTAGACTAACAATTTTTTCTAAAAAGTCCTACAAATTTTTATTTAAGACCTACAAATTTTTTTATGAACTCATGAATTCTCATTTTAGACTAACAAATTTTTCTAAAAAGTCCTACATTTTGTTCTAAACTTACAAATTTTTGTTCTAAACTTACAAAAATTTTTATCGGCTAATGTTAGTCACATTAATTTGGCAATTACACAAGGTGGACTAAGAGTGTGATGTGACACTTCTTGTAAAAGGAAGCCAGGCCCTGGTCAAAGGCTCAACAACTGAATAGAAGCTAAGGGTTGCATTACAAAGGGCCTGAAACCAATCCTAATATGGCTCAAAGGGTCAGAATAGGTTCGAATATCATGGACAAAGCATTTAACGAGTTCGAGAGTGCATTAGCGATTACAAAATTGTGGGAAAAATGTCAGAATAAGCTTGAGAATGTAGAACATGAAGCGTGGAGATTATTCGGACAATTTTTTGTTAGTTTCTTTGTATTAATAGCAATAGAGGGGATGAAATAGACAGAATCAAGGACTTTGACCTGAACATTATCAGGACATTACTTAATTTCTTTTACATTCTTGTCACTTTGTGTAGCTTAGTCTAGCTTAATTTAGCATAATTTAGTATAGACTTTACTATGCTTTCTTAGATAAATTTACATTCTCACACTTAGACCTTAGTCGTAGCATCGTCTAGATATAGGTTTCAACATGCTGGATTAATCTATTCTGTAATAGAAATTTCAATAGTAATACAATGTTTCATCTCCCTTGAGTGTTTGCAATTAGGTCTAATATATTTCAATTACACTCGTACCACTCAAATCAAGGATTAAAGTCAACATGGCTAATGGGCCAGCCCGCGTGAGACCAGCTCGGTTTGGACAATTTAACCGGTAATAGCGGGCTAGGCCGGTTTGGACCCCTTAATAAACGGGTCGGGCCCGGGCTTGGCTTTTCTCTTTATTCGCATGAACGGCCCCACTTAATGAATGGGGCTTTAGAGGGTTTCTCAAGGGCTCTTAACCCTTTTAAAAATCCTATCCTTTATAACCCTTATAAAATCTCTTTAAAATATCTCAAAACCCCTTAAACTCCTTAGCAGCCCCCTTACAAATAGAGGTGGTAAAATGGGTTGAGACCTGTCTAACTCATCAAAAAAGAGGGTTAGGGTTGAGGATTTAATGACTCGCCAAACAAATAGGTTTACCTGATCCAACCACCAAATTGTCGAGTCGGGTCGGGTTAACCCGCGGTGGCTTGCAAACCCGTCAAAACAATCCGCGTGACCCACCAACCCGCGAAAATGACCGGTGAACCTGCTAAAATGACCCACGAACCTGCCAAAGCAACTTGCCTAATCCACCAACCTGTTAGGGTCAGTTTAGAGTTTTAATACCCATTACCCATTTTGTTAAATAGGTCGACCTGACCCAACTCGACATAAACAGGTCGGATTGACCCGCGGTTACTCGTTTGCCACCTTTACTTGCAAACCCCTTAGAACCCCCTAACCTTTAAATTAAATGACAATTAATACCAAAGTAAAGAATCGAAAATTTATTGATTTCATTAATATTAATAGAAAAGATTTACAATATTGGAATAAAATAATTTAAGAAAAAGTACCTCTTAACTTTTATTAACGATAATTTGAAAAAAAAAACATTTTCAAAGTAAAAGTTGAAAAAAATATAGAAAGTAAAAATTAAAAATCAAATAAAATACAAAATACGAATTTGAAATTCTTCTTCTTCTTCTTCTTGCTTCTACATCTATAATATTGGAGAACAATTCATCTTGGGAGTGAGAATCTTATCCCATTATCTTCTTTTTGCACAAACTCAACCTTGTAGGCATACAAGCACCTCCCGAATTCCTCTTACTAGTCTGCTTTTCCTCTCACTAAGTTGTTTCTTTCCCTCATTAAAAGTACTTCCAGATGCAACTGTGGATATTAAAATTGTTAGTACATCTATATCATTTGTCATGGTAGAAAGTGTAGGATATTTGTTCATTTGTGCTTTCCACCATGACAAAAGTTCAAAATTATCTTCATCTATTTCATGTGACCCCTGTTCTATTTTTCCTCTAAAAAACTCTCTTTAAGCCAAAGATTTCTTTTAAAAAAAATTAAATTCCTCTAACTTTTGTTAATTTTTACTTCATCTTCTGCTAGTGTACCAGTTTTACTCATAATGAATCAAGTTAGTAGTTAAATTATAATAATTTATAAAGCTTATGTACTTATAGTTCTATTTCATGTGGGAGTTTAATGGACAGCTTCATATGTTAGTACTCATAATTTGTTTGGGGTATATTTTGCTATCCCATTTCTCTTATTTGATTTCATGTTGTCAAAATGAATATGATACATTGTCAAAAACAACGCATTATTAGAATTTTTGGTCAATATATATATGAGGAGTTTCACTTTGAGCATTGAATATCAAGTGGTATTCTCACGACATGTCTTTAAACTATCGTAGTTTTCAAGAAAACTTTGATTTCTAGTATGTGTGTGTGTACATATATAAAGTTAAAAAAATATTATTCATTATTTTTTAATCTTTTTCTTTTGTCATTTAAAAATAAATATCAATTTCAAGTGACACATGCTTATTACTATATAAGCTACTAATAGATGATTTACCAATTAATAGATTAAAAATATTAGTTTTAAATAGTATAAAATAATCCATTTTAAACTTAAATTGCAAATAGTTTAGCAATGATTAGATAAATTCTATTCATACTCTTTTGTTTATATTTTTTACAAAGAAATTTTGGTCTCTATTATTAAATATTGAGATTTAATTTTTTTTCCATAAATAACTATAGTGATATGTTTAGCATTTGCAATAGAAACACATATGTACTTTTGGAGATAAAAATAAATTTTTTGTAGAAATAGACATATTTAATTTTCTATGTATATTTGTTATAGAACATTTCTAAGTATATATTATAGTATTTTAACTATTATGTCTAGAGTATTGAATAATTAATATTTATTATATGATAATATACTTGGATCACATTCTTTCTTTATATTTGGATGAATCTTAACCTTCTTCTACTTTTGTAATTTTTATATAAAATCTTATCATTGAGAATTTGCCTAATTTCAAATCAATTTGTTAATTCATTCAATAATAGGCAATATGTGGTTTTTATTAATGATTTATTCTTAGCATGTGTTATTTCTTGAATTTTCACATGATATTATTTATAAATATATTTTTTGTTAGTTTCTATTGTGTTACTTTTTAAAGGTTTTTTTTTTCTATTTTTCTAAAAAAAATATTTCTAATTTTGAAAAGTTATTCTGTGCAATCACACGGGTGTAGATCTCTTTTGTGTGTATATTTTGAGGCTTGCTTGTATCCAAAGTCTGCTGCACAATTTAGGAAACACTTACCAAATCTGCTTTTCCTTTTCCAGCAAGAAAAGCTTACAGTCTATATTGCTTTGGCTTTAATTTCCTTTTACTCACTCTTCGAAACCTCGAACACTGATCATATCATTATTTGATCGCTCATCACTTATTGCGTTGGCTTTGATTTTCTTTTTCTCATCTTTGAAGCCTCAAACACTCATAGCATAAAAAATTAAAGCATATTTTGTTTAAAATAGAAGTAGTGTTAATTGTAAGTAGTGGTACTGTGAGATACATGGGATGGAGCAACTATCAATTCCAGGAGTCATTCTCATCCCTGAGTATATTGCCACCAAAGTAGACTTCCATTATCATGAATTCTCTAAGACTCTAACCATTTCTTCTTACTATTACATATCTTGCAAAGAAGGTTATTTCATCAAAAAGCAAGAACTTATACTTGATAAAGAGATAGATGCACGTAGGGCCCACTAAAAGATAAGAATGCAAAGTAGTCGTATTTGTGCCAATTGATATCCCAACATATCCTTTTAACCCAAGGTTGATAACAGTTTATTTGTA